>BEHA01050266.1:380706-399229 GCA_002897215.1 Eschscholzia californica subsp. californica | reverse complement strand
CTTCCCGGCGATTTTGGTCTGCCGGCCAAGAGATGGCCGGCACTAGTCCCTTTCTCTCCTCTTTCTCTCAAAACCCTAATTCCTAATTGAGAAGAAGATGACCTAAGTCTGATTTTGCCTTTTATTTGCCCCCTTTCCTTTTCTAAAGGCAGCCCAGCCCAAACTCTCCAAAATCTTAAGTCTCTTGGTGGGGGTGCCTACAAGTTTCTTCATTTGTCTCCTTTCTTTCAACTCTTGGGCCTTGGATTTTGGGCTCCATTAACTAACCAAGGGGTGCTTGCATAATTGTTTCTACTTCTTCTAATTTTCAGAAAAGACAAAAATGTCCTTCGACTTCTTTCTTCCGTAACTTTTCTGTCCGAACTCCGATCGGACTTCCGTCTTCGCCGTCGGACTCACCATTGACTCCACTTTCCATCTAACCTCTGATTTTCTCAAAATGACCGAAATACCCCTGGTGCTCTTTCCTTCCGGTTTCGTCCACATGAGATGAAAATGTGATGAATTGCTTCGTTTTGTTCCGAATGAAGCGTCAAACTCCAAAAAGGTACCTACCAAGAAAAACACATAAATAGTTAGAAATAAAACCCGAAACGAATTAACTCATCGAAGTTAAGCGATCCAAATGTGGCATTTAAACGCCACATCAAACATCCCCAAACTTAGAATTTGCTAGTCCTCGAGCAAATAAACAAAACAAAACAATAAAGTAAAATCCTAACTCACTTTCGGAGGAATCCCGGTTGCATTTAGCGTATGCAACAAGCCGTTAAACCCCTAGGTTACCCCTAGTGGACGAGTGTCGTCTCGTGAGGGTTTCCAGTGAATATACCCACAAAATTCCAGTTTCAAAGACATAAAAGAGTTCAACATCGATGTAAATAAGATAATGACAATTAATGACACACTCAAGCATGCTAAACAAGCGAATCAAAATCGATAAACGCATATAAATGTTAAAAGTCTCCTCACTAGTAATCTCATCCTAAAATGTAAGCGTCCAATCATAATGAGCATCATCTAAGTCCAAAGTTGCAAAACCTCGATTCCTATCTTAGTACATTTCGCCTGGACTTTAGCCTCACGGTTATACACTCTTAAACATGAAATCACTCAAAAATAGATAATACGGTTCACTCTAATGTGTGAGCATAGAATAAAGAGAAACTCAACACATACAAAACAAATGAGGATAACAAGTTTTAGAACGAAATGATCTCTAAAGAATGGAAATAACCACTAAAATGGAATGGGGAAGCTCACTCACCCTTCTCACCCAATCTACCCTCTAACAATGTTTCCTAAAGGTCAACGGATACAAGTAATGAGATGGAAGTGATGAGATCCCGAGAATGTCGACGCCTTCAATAAAAAGAACGTTCAAACAACTTCTAAACTTAGCTTTTTGCTTTGAATACTTTATTCTCACAACAATTACACATAAAAAAAACACAAATAACTCAAAAACTTGATGGGCCTAGAAAGTTTCCTAAATAGGTCAACACCCGCAAGTATACGGGCGTCAAGTGATAATTCCGGTAAGTCCGGTTCGTTCCTCAGGGACTAAGTGAAACCTATTCTAAAACTAGGAAATATTAAGATTTTGAAAATGATTTTGATTTTGGTTTTGGTGATAAAAATATTTAAATAAAATAACGGAAATAAAAAATGAACTCAAATGGGGGAGAAGTCTAGGGGTTTCGGAATCTACTACATAAAATCATCTTTAAAACAATTAGTTATCTAATCAATCCTCTTTCTTTATAACTCGGAATTTCAGATAATGAACTATCTTAATTCCGGAAGATGTTTTCGTTTGAACTAGGGGTGTCAACGGGTCGGTTCCGGTTCGGGTATTTAACTATCCAGAACCGGAACCTATAAATCGTAACGGTTTCGGTTCTTGACGGTTCCGGTACCGGTACCTCAATCAAAGGATCCAGAACCGGAACCTTTAAAATTCTCGGGTACCCATCGGGTATTGGGTACCCATTGGGTATTCACAAAAGTATATCAAATATTTCTTAAAGTAGAAGAATTTGCATGAATCTAGTGAAAAGAAATATCATAAACGACATAGATCCTTAAATAAGCAAATATCTCGGGTACAATAGTTGATGAGTATAAGATATTAGAGATTAGGGGAATCAAGAAAGAAGAAATGAACCTTTATGTTATATTAACTCGCTCACTTTTGTGTTTTATAAATTAGTTTTCAACCAAGGAAAAGAGGATTTGAGAAATTTCATAACTTGGTGAGTTGGTAACTTAGTGAGAAAAACCCTGACGTACAAGAATACTATATAATCTAGGGTATTTTTTCGTATTATCTCGGGTACCCATTACCCGTCGGGTACCCGGCGGATATACCCGATAAGGACCCGCCTCCTAGTCGGGTCCTTTCGGGTATACCCATTTAAGACCCGATTTCCTTAATGGATCTAAAATCTATACCCAGTACCTACCCATTAAGACTCGGGGTCGGTTCGGTTCTCGGGTAAACGGGTACCCATTGCCACCCCTAGTTTGAACCCAGTAATCTATAACAATGTAATTGTTTATTTCGAAAAACAAATCTCTAAACTATTGTTTATCAATCAATAAGCATATATCATCAAAGAATCTAATCTAAGCATGATATATCAAATTTAAAAGTATAAACAATGAAAAGAAAATCAATTCTACAAATTAAAACAATTTCAATTTTGAATCACAATCAAGAGAATTAACAAAATAAAAATATGTCTCTAAATGTTCAAGTATGAGTTTCATCCTAAAACCCTAGATGGAGAGAGTTAGCTATTCATAATATGAGATTAAAATAAATACGGAAAGTAAGAGAGAATATGGAAGAAGAACAAAACTTTTCTCGCTGAAAATTGTTTCTTTTGCTGATTTTCCCGTCTGCAACCAAACGCGCCTTAAGGAATTCGATTTTCTCGTCTTCCCGGAAACAATTTCTCTATGGGAAAATTATTTTCCCACAGATTTTCTCATCTTCCTCACTGTTTTTTTCTCTCTAACTTTCTGTAGTCTCTCTCTCTTTACTGTTTTTCACTTTCTTCTAATATTTCTCTCACTAAAATTATTAGACAGAGAAGGAAAATACAGTAATAGTATGAATCATTAATGGATTAAACTTCTGACTTCTCAATACAAATCTTTCTTAATATCAACTCTGTTTTCTCTCTTTCTCACTCTGCAAATACCCTCTTCTCTCTTACAATCACTCTTTCTCTCTCTATTTATCTCTCTTTTCTCTCACAAAAAAGAAAGAATACAGAAGAAGCAGAAAATGAAGATGATAATGGTGTAATTTTGGTCCCAGCCGAGAGATTATCTCTTTCTCTCTTTCTCTGATATTTCTATGGTTGGGTGAGCTCGAGAGAGGATGATTTGACCCCCCCAATCCGAGATAATTTCCTTCTCTCTGTTCTTCAATATATATAAGAGAATGAAGTAGTTGCAGTTGTCCCTCTCTGTCTATAATATTCCTTCAATCCGCCACTATCTAAGAAATATATTCAGCCCTAAAATCTTCTCATTGATCTTGCTTAAATATTTCTTTCCTTCTCTCTCTCGATCACGAATATCATATCATCTCTATCTCCACTGTTAGGAAAGTTGTCTTCTTTTAATTTCTATCTACAACCAACCAAATCTCCTTCCATCTATTTCCAGCCAATATTAACCCAGCTCTATATGCAAAAAAATCTGTTTATGAGAAGGTTGCTTTCTCTCTCTAGCTTTATATTTGGTTAGAAGATGGAAAGTGAGAGAAAGAAAGAAAGGGATGTTTAAAGATGGGGATGGTGGTGGGCCACGTATGCATTTCTTATTGGATTTAAATTCCCCACTAGAATTCACGTGATATGGCAAGCTGGTAAGGTGCAAGATTCCACGGAGCAGGGTCTACCGAATTTATGCGCGACACGTGTATCAAGGAATTATTTGCTGACCTTGGTCAATCGACTTTCTACCCAATCTTCGACCCAGTCTATCTTGTTCGTCCGGGCTCCGATTTGACCTCCGTTTTCGCCGTTGGGTTCGTCTTGGACTGTACTTTTCTTCGAGCACCAATGTTGACCAAATTTACCATAATCAATAAATCACCAAAATACCCCTAACATGTCTTTCTCTCGATTTTATCCGTTTTTCACACCGAATTCCGTAAAAGACACCTGGGAAAGAGAAACAAGCAATTCATCAGAGTAACGACTCGTAATAGACTAACTAGTCCAAATTAAGAGATCCAGATGGGACATTTTTATGTCTCATCACCCAACTCCATAGAGAACATCCGGTCTTGTACATGTAAGATAACGTAGACTTCCAGTCAAACATTTGAAATATATAGGATCCACATCACTTCTTCTGGTGCATTTTCTCCATTCCACTCCACTTTCAAGAAGGGTGTATACCGGATTACACGACTCCATTTTAAATCTTTTAAGGACTTCCTACTTATCCACCTTGAGAAATAAATATTCTATTTTCCAGTTGTTTCACTTCGATACCAAGGAAATGATTCATCAACCCAATACCAGTCATGTCAAATTCCTTAATCATGCTCTTCCTGGACTCTTCAAATAGTCTTCAATCATTACTGGTGAATATCAAATCATCAACATAGAGACAAACAAATAACATATCTCCATCTTCTTTCACTTTCATGTATAGAGTGTGCTCATGAGGACACTTTTCAAACCCATTTTCTTGAAAGTACTTATCAATTTTGCATTCCATGCACGCGGAGCTTGCTTTAACCCATTAAGGGCCTTCTTCAACTTATAAACTTTGTCTTATTTACCATTTCTAACATACCCCAAAGGTTGTTCAACATATATCTTTTCCTCAAGGATACCATTCAAGAATGCCGACTTGACATCAAGTTGATTAATTTTTCCATGAATATTGAGCCGCTATAGATATCAACAATCTAATTGTTTCCATACGAGCAACGAGAGCAAATACCTCACTATAATCAATGCTGCCTCTTTGCTTATAACCGTTAGCTACACGTCTTGCATTGTATCTTTGTACTTCTCCACTTGCATTCTTCTTTGTTTTGTACACCCACTCCCCACCAATAGGTTTGTATCTGTAACACCCCTATTTTTTAATATATCAAATTGGGTGGAAATAACAAACTCTAAGTTAGTTTAGGTTGGATAAAATACTAGTGGGTTTACAAAAACCCTAAGCCTCTTCACTTTTGAAAAAAAAAACTATATAGAAAAGAGAGATGGTGCAGCCACTCCTTAGTGAAGGAAGGAGGAATAAAGAGGAAAAGAGATAGAGATAGAGTTCTCTAGAGAGAGATAAGACATGGTTGTGGTCTTGAAGTCATCTAAGGCAAAAAGAGGTAGATTTCCTATCTCCTAATTTTTTTTGTAGGCTCTTTCAATTTATTTCATGATAGGTTTAGAATTTTTTGTCACACTAAAGAAAGATTAAATGGTTTAGACATTAATTTTATCTAGAATCCCATAAAACATCTATAGAGGACAGTATTTCGGTCTAGATTAAACTTAAATCTGGTATTGATACATGATGAATCTTATCGTGAGTCTTATATGATGGAAAAGGTTTGTTCGTCTACTTTCTAGTAGTTCAAACGTTTTACTAATCCGAGTTTTGAGTGAGGAGTTATGACTGTTTTCGTACAAGGTGCCAGAACAGTTTCTACTTTACGTAGGTCTATACTAAAATTGAATCTGATATTGATATATGATGAATATCGTCATGATTCTTATATGGTTGGAAAGGTATCTTTGTCTACTTTCTAGTAGTTCAAACGGTGCGTTAATCAGAGTTCGGAATGGAGAGTTATGATAGTTTCTGTGTAAGGTGTCAAGATAGTCTACAATGGACGAATTTATTGAGATAATTCACATAGTTTTTGTTCTTTAGGCAATGTATCTTCTAGGTAGATACCTTCTAGTGGTGAGTCTATGATTGTTAACTATTATTTTTATTTGCTTGTTTGAGGTTGCGATCCACGTGAGGATCTACTGTGTGCATCATCCCTTTTAACTTGTCATGTGTTGTTGACTTGAATTGGTTGGTGAACTTGTTTGTCATTCTTGATAAGGGTTAATGTTTGTTGTGTATTGGTTTGAGATACCTGAACAAGGGCTTGATGATTGTGTCTTTTGACATAATATGTTTGTCGTCGCATATGTCAAGTTTGGTGCTATAAAGGTTTACCTTAGTTAAAGGCATGATATTCTATATCTGCTGGAAAAAGGAGGAAAGATTGTTGCATTATCTAGGTTAGTATTAGATTAAATTACGAGAATCTGAAAACCTAATAATTAATCATAGGACATAAATTATTAGTTTCGAGAGGGATTGGATAAATCAGATATATTATGTTAGTATTCACCGTTAAATTTCAGATAATGTAAATAATGAATATGAATGCAATGCTTCCTTGATTGGGGATTGAGCTTGCCTACCGAGACTGTTTGAGGAGATCTACTGCAGTTGGGTTTTAACCCAGTTATTTTTTTTTCAGGTATTGATTGTGCACTCATGGTAGGTGTTGCTCATGGATCCAGTTTGAAGATCTTAAATCTTCGATTTCAAGGCAGTTAGCTTGAGATTTGGGATTTGGGGCGCTACAAAGTAGTATCATATGTGAAGTGCTCGTGTTGCACGGATTCCCTTTTTGGGAGGTCTATTGTCTATTAAGAGGTTTAAGTCGATACAAACACGAGGGCCAAATCAGGCCGACTAGTGGACTTCGGAAATTGGTTGTGACAAGGATATTCTATTGCGATTTGCTGGTTGGCTCGACATGGTGATCGATGCAAACACAAGTTCATTCTTGTGGACCACATACTTCTAGTTTGAGAAGTTATTTACCATCAAGAGGTTGGCTCGCCTTTTGCTCATATTGAAGTGCTCGTGTTGCACGGATTTCCCTTTTGGAAGGTATCCTTTGTCTGTTGAGAGGTTTAAGTCGATGCAAACACGAGGGTCAAATCAGACCGACTAGTTGACTTCGAAATTAGTTATAACTCATCGAAATGTATGGATCTCTAGAATACCATAATAGATGTGTTTAGGAGACGTTGTTTTGGAAGCTTTGATGTCATATGAGTTTGTTATTGTGCCAAGATATTGTACATCGCTTATGACTCGCTTGTATTGAGTCTGATCGTGTGTGACTTATGATTTATTTAGTGAGCATGTGAATATTGTTGGCTTAAAACTCCGGAGAGTGCCTTATATTGTGTTTTGTTTCTTGTGCTTGTAGCATTTGCTAGTTGATTACACTTGATTGCATATTATTTGTAATTGTGGTACGTTTGATTTCGAGGGCGAAATCCTCTTTTAGGGTGAAAGATTGTAACAACCCTATTTTTTTAATATATCAAATTGGGTGGAAATAACAAACTTTAGGTTGGATAAAATACTAGTGGGTTTACAAAAACCCTAATCCTCTTCACTTTTGAAAAAAATACTATATGGAAAAGAGAGATGGTGCAGCCACTCCTTAGTGAAGGAAGAAGGAATAAAGAAATAAAGAGATAGAGTTCTCTAGAGAGAGACAAGACATGGTTGTGGTCTTGAAGTCATCTAAGGCGAAAACAGGTAGATTTCCTATCTCCTAATTTTTTTTGTAGGTTCTTTCAATTTATTCCATGATATATTTAGAATTGTTAATCACACTAAAGAACGATTAAATGGTTTAGACAGTAGTTTTATCTAGAATCCCATAAAACATCTAATAGAGGACAATATCTCGGTCTAGATTAAACTTAAATCTGGTATCGATACATGATTAATCTCGTCGTAATTCTTATATGGTTGGAAAGGTTTGTTTGTCTACTTTCTAGTAGTTCAAACGGTTTATTAATCCGAGTTTCGAGTGAGGAGTTATGACTGTTTTCGTACAAGGTGTTAGAACAGTCTCTACTGTACAAAGGTCTATATTAAAATTCAATCAGGTATTGATATATGATGAATCTTGTTGTGATTCTTATATGGTTGAAAAGGCGTCTTTGTCTACTTTCTATTAGTTCAAACGATTTACTAATCCGAGTTTTGAGTGAGGAGTTATGACTGTTTTTGTACAAGGTGTCAGAACAGTCTCTACTATACGTAGGTCTATATTAAAATAGAATCTGGTATTGATATATGATGAATCTCGTCATGATTCTTATGTGGTTAGAAAGGTATCTTTGTCTACTTTCTATTAGTTCAAACGGTGCCTTAATCAGAGTTCGGAATGGAGAGTTATGATAGTTTCTGTGTAAGGTGTCAAGACAGTCTACAATGGACGAATTTATTGAGATAATTCACATGGTTTCTGTTATTTAGGCAATGTATCTTCTAGGTAGATACCTTCTAGTGGTGAGTCTATGATTGTTAACTATTATTGTTATTTGCTTGTTTGAGGTTGCGATCCACGTGAGGATCTACTGTGTGCATCATCCCTTCTAACTTGTCATGTATTGTTGACTTCAATTGTTTGGTGAACTTGTTTGTCATTCTTGATAAGGGTTAATGTTTGTTGTGTATTGGTCTGAGATACCTGAACAAGGGCTTGATGATTGTGTCTTTTGACATAATATGTTTGTCGGCGTATATGTCAAGTTTGGTGCTATAAAGGTTTACCTTAGTTAAAGGCATGATATTCTATATCTGCTGGAAAAAGGAGGAAAAATTGTTGCATTATCAAGGTTAGTATTAGATTAAATTACGAGAACCTGAAACCTAATAATTAATCAAAGGACATAAATTATTAGTTTCGAGAGGGATTGGATAAATCAAATATATTATGTTAGTATTCACCGTTAAATTTCAGATGATGTCAATAATGAATATGAATGCAATGCTTCCTTGATTGGGGATTGAGCTTGCCTACCCGAGACTTAGGTTAGAGGAAATCTACTGCAGTTGGGTTTTAACCCAGCTATTTTGTTTTTTTTCAGGTATTGATTGTGCACTCATGGTAGGTGTTGCTCGTGGATCCAGTTTGAAGGTCTTAAATCTTCGATTTCAAGCCGGTTAGCTTGAGATTTGGGGCGCTACAGTATCCCTTTGATGACAATTTTGTCAACTCCCAAGTATCATTCTTTTCAATTGCATTAATTTCTTCATTCACTGCATTTTCGCATTTTTCTTCGTGGATTGCTTCTTCATAACTAATAGGATCACAATCTATGAGGAAACAACACAAGTTCAATTCTTCTTCATTATCCACAACTTCATATATCTCTCTCAAGCTTCTTATTTTCATCGGGTTTTCACTATAACTTTCCCCCGATGATGAAGATGATGGTTATTGTGGATCTCTTTGAAATTCTTTTCGTGGTCCTTCTTCTTCTTCTTCTTCAAGCTTAAGTTTAATTTGAGTAATTTCTTTTCCTTTCCATTACCATGACAAATCTTCTTCAAATACCATATCTCTACTAAAGAAAACTTTATTAGCAATTGGATTAAACAACTTGTAACATTTTGCTTGCTTATACCCAAAAAAGATACATTTCTCACTTTTTTCATCAAGTTTTTTTCTTCTTGCTTCCGATATCTTTGCATAAGCAATACATCCATATTTATTTAGATGAGATACACTAGGCTTGTAATAACTCCACTGCCTCTTCCGTTGTCTTCATATAGACACTTTTGGTGGGACATCTATTCAACAAATATACGGCACATGCCACGACTTCACTCCAAAATTCTCTAGGCAAACTTTTTTTTTTAGCATGCTTCTTGCCATGTTTATTATGGTGCGGTTTTTCCTTTCGGGAACTCCATTTAGTTGCGATGTGTATGACGGGGTAAGTTCATGAACAATTTCATGTTCTCTACAAAATATATCAAATGCTCTTGAGGTATATTCTCCACCTCTATCAGACCTTAATTTCTTTATCATAAGACCACTTTGCTTCTCAACTATGTTCTTGAACTCTTTGAATACTTGAAATACTTCAGACTTATTTTTCAAGAAATAAAATCATGTTTTTTTTTTTACTAAAGTCATCAGTAAATGTAAGAAAGTAATTATTACCTCCATTTGTCATTGGGTTCAATGGACCACAAACATCTCCAATGTATTGGAAACTCTCCACCTTCCTTCATTAGAAAAATTTGTTTTATGATGCTTGCCATAGATGCATCCTTCACACACTTGATTTTGGTGATCAATGTATGGTAAACCCCTTACCATTTTTTTATTTGCCAAAGTCTCAATTCCATCAAAATTTAAATGCCCAAGTCTTAAATGCCACAACCAAGATCTATCTTTCACAATAGCATTTAAACGTTTTGCATCGTAATGTTGAATATTCAAAGGAAATAATATATTATTTGCCATCTTCACCTTAGTAATTAGGATTCCACTTCTATCTCTTAAAGTAAGATGAAGATCTTTCAATCTTATATCATATCCCTTCTCCAAAATTTGTCCCAAACTCAAAATATTATTTTTCATTCGGGAACATAATAAACATTGGAAGTGTAGCTATGTTTTCCATTTTTGAGTTGAATGAGGATATTACCTTTTCCTACCACTGAAATCTTTGAGGTGTCACCAATTCTTATGTTTCCTTTTACATTTTCATTCACTTCAACAAACAATTCTCTTTTCCCGTAAATATGATTACTCGCACCCTATCGAAATACCAAGTATTTGTTTGTGATTCATTAAGCACATCACAAGAAAATAACAATGTAGGATCTACATCAATTGCTACATCATTCTCAACAATGTTTGCTTCTTCACAAACTTCATTTTTGTACCAACATTCATTACTATAATGTCCAAACTTGTGACAATTGTAACACTCAACATTTCTCTTATCTCTACCTTTGCCATTATAAAGTTTAGTAAAGCTTCCTCTTCCTCTAAGTTCATTTATTATTCATATATTAAATAAATTTCTCCCTCTTTGGCCTCCAAAACCTCTTCCACGATCATCATAGCCTCTACCATAACTCTTATAGTTTCTTTCTCTTTGGGGGTGTATATTGTTTTTCTTCAAAACTGAATTTTGCTTGAAGTACTTGATCCACCAAATAATTCGAAGAACTTGCAATATTTCTATTAACCCTTTCTTTATGAATTTGTAATGTTCCCGTCAACCCATCCACCATTGTAGATTCCAAGTCTTTTGACTCTTCAGTAACAATAACCACATTATCAAAACTTAGGAGTCAAAGAGCGTAGAATCTTCTCCATCACCCTAACATCATCACTTTTTTCGCCACACCTCTTCATTTAATTAACATTCGACAATACTCTTGAAGCATAACCGGAGATAATTAGTTCCCCTTCATTCATAATCAACTTTTCAAATTCACCACGTCCAATTTGAAGACGAACCTTTAATAGATAAGAAATGAATTTTGGTTCGAATACTTTTTCAAATGTAGGATTGTCAATTCCTTGATAGATAAGAAATAAAACCTTTTTATCCATTTTTCCTGACTCTTTAAAAACACACTTTTGTACATCATTCATAATACTCTCTTCTTCTTGAGTTGGTTCTACATATCCATTTTGAACAATATCTCACAAGTCTTGAGATCTCAATAATACAATCATTTGGATACATCAATGTTCATAGTTCTCTTTAGTTAACCTAGGTATTTGAGGTTGTGTCATATCTACAAGATCCCCAACAATCCCACAAGCCCTAGATCTCAAAATGTTAAAACTTGAAATGATAAACTAGTGCGGCTCTGATATCATTTGTTGGAGATTAAGAAGATATATCAACTTTAAGATAAACAATCTAACACAATATATTCAAATTAATTTCACCTTCAATCTCAAATCTTCATCAGACATAAATACTAGTTGTTGTTTTTTCATGAACAAAAGAAACACATTCATAATTACTAGAAATTATTCTTGAATACATACCCACAGATTTTTTCAATTTTTCTTCATTGTAAATAATCTTCTCTCAAGAACACATTTTCTTCTTTCTCTCACTCGATTATTCAAGATCTACAAAAGAAGAACCTCTCTATTTATATTTCTTTAATAACTCCTGAAGCCTTGTTTTGTACTTCTTTTACTACTTCTATTTGATACCACTAGTTTACTCGAGCCCAAAATTTCTTATACTTCATATTGGCCCAAACCCAAATTTGATTTAAAACCCATTTTTCAACAGTACAATCTATACTATTGATTTTAAATCATTAAATTTAACAAAAAAACGTTATTTTAAATCCATATCCTTCAGTGGAGATAGAGAGAGAGAGAGGGGAAAAAATATAGAGAATGAAAGAAGAGATAGAGAAGATAGAAGATTGATGTAGAGATTGGCAATAAAAATTTGTGAGCAAAGAGAAGAAATGACACTATAAAGATAAAAATAAAGGACTGAAGACAAAGAGACAAAAATATAAGGGTTGGAAATAAAAATATAGGAAGAAAAAGATAAGAGGGTAGTATTGGAGAGTTTTTGTTTCTTTTCAGTTAATGCATGAAACTGAAAAAAATAGTCATCACAGAATTTATGCAATCTTAGGGGGCCACACATAAAACTTGTCAAACTGTAGAGGGTCAACTTTCATTGCAACTGAAACACCAACCTTTTGAACTTCCAACCATCCGACTGCTGGCTCAATCTATTTCCACTCGCTAATCATCTTTAGATCTCTATTTCTCTATAAGAAATTACTCTATTGTTATTGTTAATTACACGAAATAATATGATCAGCAACAAAGAAAAATGGCATTGTATTTGTTGGGTACCCTTTTTTCTTTCTTTATGGTGTTTCTTGCTTTTGTTTCCGTTAATTACTTCGGAGTTTTTGTCTCTCCAAATTTCTTTATGGTGAAGAAATATGGCTACTGTTTTGGAGTTTGATGTAAATGGTGTAGAATTTTAGTTTTAGTTATGATGTTAGACTTGCTTCATTGGTTTCGTTTTCGTTTTTTGTGAAGAACAGGATGAATGTCGTAAACCCTAGCAATTGTAGATGGTACATTTGGATTTCTTTGATTTTATCGATTGTAAGTTTGAATAAATTTATTCTGTGTAAAGTTGATAGATTGTTCATTCGATTTTTTCTAGGTGCAAGTGGTGATTCAATGGTCTAAATGGTTGATGTGGGAATTGATATCAGAAGTCAAAACGAAAGGCAAGCAGTAATGACATCAGATTTTGCTATAGGTCAGTTTGGATTTATAGTTCCACTGTTTTGGTCCAAGTTCACAACCAAGTGTTTGTTTCTTTAGTTCTTAGATTGATTGTTCTCTTTGTGTCAGATCCTTATTTGAAATGAATTACCTACTATGATTTTAGTTCTTCCTATTGTGCATTTGTAACGATCCAAAAGAAATTACAAACTCCCCACTTTATTTAACTTCAATTCTTGTTCAAAAACTCATAATGTTTATTCTTTTTCTGAGTTAATTACGGTCCATTTATCTTAGTTTATTCATGGAGTTAGGTGGTAAGAGTCATTGTATATTCTAGGGAGCAATTCATGCCTTTTATTATAAAGCTAAAATTATTACTTCGCTATCTATCCTCATATTTCAGTGAAATTTCGATTCCATTACATATGTGTTAATATACTTTCATCGCTTTCCTTTGTACCATCTGTAATGAAACTGAAATGCCAGTCTGCATATCTTACTATACAAGTATATATATAACGATAACCAAATCTAACCCAAGAAGGATAAAGCATTTGCTAGAATAAATTAACGAAATATACGACATTCCTATAGAAGTTGTATAGCATCATGAGGGGTTTAATTGGAGACACCGTGATGTCATTTAGGTTTACTTTTTTATGGAATATCACTATCATCATCATCATCTCATTCGTGGGCAAAGAGGCGATCGAAAAAATATATATGAGGATTTCGATTAAGATGATATTAGATTTATAAAATGAGATAAATTAACAAGAAACTTTGTTTTGGCTTATCACGTTTACAAATTTGATATGGTTGACTATAATTTCTTGAAATTCAATACTGTTCGGTGCTTATTATTGTCGAAATTAGTGTTACTCAACAATTCTTTATTTTTCTATAGGTTTCCTTTTTATTTAGTGATTTTTCGTATTGAATTAGATATCGTTGTCTCAGTAAAAAGGTCAGTGATTTCAATGTTATCTCAGTAAAAACCAGAGAAATATGGCAGAAATTTGGGTAGATAATTTTGATGTTGAGATTAAGAAGAGCGAGCATGATGTTGCTGAAGAAGGTGCATGTGCAGGTAAAAAAGTATCAGCTTCTAGGAAGACGAAAAGGAAGAAGAATGGATATTAAACTGAGAGTTATGTAGGTGATTAAAGATAACTTAAGGAATGGAGCTCCGGGTTCTCCTTTAAACAAGATGAGTGAGAGGAAAAAGAAGGTTGAACTTTCAGAACTTCCCAGTGAAATGGCAGAGAAGGAAGACACTACAAGTAGATCTTTGTCAAGAGATGAGATTATCTCTGATTCTTTAGGTAATCCAACAATGTTGGACGCTAAAACGGTTGATTTAAAACTATCCTTCGAGGATTTGTTCCTGGAGATCCTTGCAGCAGTTCTGGATACTTCATATATAAAAGGAAGTTGTTCTCGATCTGTCCAGGGTTTCTTTACTACATATAAAATTTCACTCTATCTTGAGGGTTCCAATTACAGTAGATTTAAGGAATTCATGGTTAATCAGTGTGATGAAAAGATGGATTCTTCAGGAAAAATTGCGGCACTGCCCATGCAAATGGAACCAAAGTGAATGAGATGTTGCAGGGCTCTACTGAAGAGCCTAACACTATGAAAAGGATGATAAAATGCAGAGGATCCTAAGAGTAAGCCAAAGAAAGCGAAGGATGAGAAAATGTCCAGTGAACTTCAAAGTGAGAACGAACGAGTTAAGGAAGCTGAGAATATGTTGCAGGATCCCAAGAGTGAGAGTAAAGATGAAGGACTCTTATGAGAACCTGAAGGAAGGGTAATAAGATGTCAAATTCTAGAACTTAGTGTTGGTCCACCATTCCTTGACATCACACCCTATTTTTGTATTCATGTGGGTAAGTTGGGAATAGATTTCTTAACACTTCAACAGAAACCAAGTCTACATAATTTATCTATGCAAAAGTTACCCGAACTTTGTGAAATATCAATGAATGATTATACATTTTTGTTATTTTTTTTAGTTGGTCAGCGAGATATTTTTGTTATTTTGGGTGAACAATACAGTAATCATAAACGACAAACTATCGTGATTTCTATTTGGTTGAGCTTAACATTGTTGCTTCTAGTCTTTTGTTTGTTTCATCTTTTCCTTTACACCCGTAGCTATGGATTAAGGTGCCTTAATTGATGAATAAGATTGTGATCCCATTAAAAGTGACCTCTTTTTTACAGGTATTAGTCTAACAGAATGTTAACATTTGTTATCGGTTATAGATAGTGAACAAAAACAAAAATGTGCAATTAATGGAATCTGTAGAGACAGAGTATATCATTGAACAAGTAAAATTGGCTGTATGATTCATTTTGTTTGGCAATAAATTGTCGGTAATAGGGGGAATTTTCTCAATTATATATTGTTCTTGATCTTGATTGTCTGCATTTATTCAAATGTGTCAAATGACATCCATAAAATTGATTTCAAAATATATTTGTTAGTCAATTGAGAAGGGTTGCAAAAGAATGGTGACTCGGTGAGCTATCATTTGTCAAAACCAACCACACCTTTTCATTATTTCCTCTAATTTTTATTCTTACAGGATGTCTTCTCTCTATTATTAGGAGTATGGTATTTCGGTATGATGCTTTTGCACTACGAAGTTGTTTCTTTTTGAGGTAGTAAAGAATCGTCATTGAATTCAAGATTGAATAATATTTTTATGTGTGAGAGGGAAGAAATTCTGTGAAGGTCCAAATTTTAAGAGAATGGTTGTTGTTATTGGCTGTCGAAAGAAAAAAAGCAAGAAATGAAGAGAAGGAGAAGGTTATCGTGAAGACAAAATTTGAACCAACATAAAAGTAAAGTTTTTTTTTCTTCGAGGTTGAAGCAAAGAAGAGCTAGACCCTTAGATGCTTCCAAGCCATTTAATGCAATTGAGGTGCTTAAATTTTGTTAAGCTACACTCTTTTCTTATGTTTTAAGTATTTCATAGGTTTTGTTATACATGCTTAAATTTTGGTATTCCATATGTTTTTAGGTAACTACGCAATTTGGTCCTACCCTTAAACTGATCGTTGAGTGGTCCTAATATTGTGCAATATAGTACACATAGTAACTCATGAATTAGACAAAATATGACCCCTCGAGGGAGAACGAGTACTTTTGTCTCTTTACACCTCTTCCTCTGCATCTTGATAATTTTCTGTTTATATATGTAGCATAACCATACGTTCATGTGGGTAAGTTGGTGATGAGACATGAAAATGTCCCATCTTAGTCTCTTAGTTTGGATAAGTTAGTCTATCTAGGGCAAGTTACTCTCATGAATTACCTCTTTTTCTACTCAGGTACCTTTTTCAGAGTTAAGTGTGCAAAACGAATAAAAGTCGGAGAAATACAGACTGAGGGTATTTGGTCATTTTGTGATTCTGATTTCATGATCAGTATTAGTGCTCGGATGGAAAGTAGAGTCCTAGACGAACTCGTAGGCGAAAACGGAAGTCAAATCGGAGTCCGGATGAATAAATTAGAGCGAGTCAAAGTTCGGGTCAAATTTGATATACAAAAAGTCAAGAGGGACACGTGGCATGCATCTGGCAAGAATTCGGAGGAACCAGAGAAGTCGCGGGCTACCTTCTGTCATGGCCAGAGGTACACGGAGCAATTACAGTGACCCGGAATATAAAACCCGACTCGGATGACGTCAGATGACGTCATCATCTTCTTCTTCCTCTTTCCTTATAACCGAGAGCTGGTTTCTTAAAACCGAGGCCACCAAGATTCGATTTTCCGACCGACTAAGAGAAGAAATAGAAAGAGAGAAAGAAAAGGAAAGAATTGAAGAGAGAAGCCGACTCAACCAGCTATAGAAGGATGAAGAAACCGAGAGGAAAATTATCTCTCCAAGGCCAGTGGCGGCCCCAGAAAATTTTCCTTGTGGGGGCACTTTTTAGTTATAATAAATAGTAAAAAAAAAGTAGAATATCACACCTAATGGCGGACTAAGGACACCAACAGTTTTCTTCCATAAAGAGTTCACGGATTATATGGAGTATTACAATTGACATGTCCGAAATCTTGAAGTTTTGTTTAAATATAGCATAATGGAAGATGCCTTGGTTTCAATATGAAGACAGTAAATGATGCATAAAATTAATATGAAGACAGTAAATATATCTAATAGAGTTTGAATGAGACCTTAACGAAAATGAAGTTGATTTGAGTACATATTAAAAGTGGGGCAAATAACAATATCTCATAAATTAAGAGGCCAGAATGGAAAACTTGGTGAAAAAAAGAAAATCCATATGGGGCAAAACTGAATTGTCCCAAAGAAAGGCTAAAAGGTTTATTTGAGTACATAATATCTCATAAATTAAGAGGCCAGAATGGAAAACTTGGTGAAAAAAAGAAAATCCATATGGGGCAAAACTGAATTGTTCCAAAGAAAAGCTAAAAGGTATAAGGTGATGTTCGAACTTTTTTTTTTTTGGTATTGTGATGTTCGAACTTGAACCTCCTAGGTGGACAACTTTTTATCCTACCAACAGAGCAACATAACTATCCAGTAATTTTTGGTATTGCTTTATATATTATACATCGATTGGACCAAGTAAAGACATGCAGTATCAGACCCGCCCCGTGGGGGCACGTGACCCCACGAGTCCCTACGTGGGTCCGCCCCTGTCCAAGGCTCCATTAACGATCAAACCCGAGCTAGAGAGAGAGAGAGAAATTTGAGTTTTTGTTTCTTTTCTTCTTCTTCTTCTTCTAATTCTTCTTTTAGTGAGAAAGAGAAAGTTAGATAGAAAGAGTTGAGAGAGAGAGAGATACTGTAGAGAGAGAAAGATTGAATATTAAACTCCATTAAAACTTCATCTTTTTCTTGTTCTTTCTTCATCTATCTCGGCTATAAACATAAAGGGAGTTTAGAATAGTTTGTTTAGAGAGAGAAAGAGAAGTTTGGAAAGAGAAATAAGAGAAAACAGAGAAGGAAATCGTTTCCGGGAAGACGAGAAAATAATTTTCCCTAAGGTCCTGTTTGGCTGCGCAGAAGGAAAAAAAGGCGAAAAAAGGTGTTTTCTCTCCGATTCTTTTTCTCTTATCATTAATCCAACCATGTCTTTGATAATCATGGGTTTCTAACTCTCCCACTAGGATAACGGATGAAACCCTAACTTGAGTATTTAAATTTTAATATCGTATTTATTTTATTATCTCTTTTAATGTGCTTTAATGTTTGAATTAGCCGTACTTCGGCTAGCCTAAGAAACTAACGACTTGGTTCCTAATTGCATGATATTTTAAGTGAAGTGGGTTATGGGTTTAGTTAATTATAAAAAGGTTCTTTATTGTTTTATCTTCCGAAAATTGAAGATTGAGTTCTAACAATTTTTGAGTTATAAAAG
>BEHA01050266.1:340981-370832 GCA_002897215.1 Eschscholzia californica subsp. californica | reverse complement strand
AGATTAGGTACGTCAATTGTTGCAATAATTAGTTCCGTAATAATTATGAAGTTCCATTGTAAGTATAGGATTCGTGAAATATTATTAAACTAATTTCGCTTTTACACTGTCCGACAAAACGAACTGCCAGACACAATTGGGGGCCAAAACAGAATTAACCCATTTTTAAAAAATCATCAACACATCTTCGTCTTCAGTATTGACGCAATCTTAGAAATTGTAAAACTTCAAAAGATTTATGATAGTGCATCAATTTCTAAAAACACCACATATAATAAAAATTATAATATCTTAGTTTTTTTACTTTATTAATATATTACTTAAATTGATAAAAAAAAAACTTTTAAAATCCTAATAGAAGATATAATTATTTTCGTAACTTATAACCTAAATTTTTATTAATGCGGTTAAAATTTTTCGGTAATAACAAATATCATCCTTTTAAAGTCTTAAGTAAAATATTCGAACACATTCAATAGTATTTTAAATTTTTTGATATTTCTTAAACGGGGAAAGGTGACTTGTCAATGAGTAATATTGTCATCACAAAATGTAATGACAAATTAGATCTTGATATTTATGTCAAAGTGATTAGAGTATTACTATTATCTCTTTTTGTTAAGAGATACGACAATATTCTATTATTTAAGATTTTTCAGTTAGTCCTTTAATTAAATATTGTTATTTAAAATTTTTTAACTTTCTAATTTGATCGGTTTTTATACTCGATTAGTTTTTATGTGGGAAGATTAAAGCAAATATTTTTTTCGGTAATCCCAGTTATAAACCTACAAACTAAATTTACTTAATTGATGATTATAAACTTTTCGATAATGACAAATAAAAAAATTAAAAAACAAATGTCAAGTTATAGTATGTATTTGAATGTTTTCAATCAGTGGCAGTGTAGCAGGACCCGATAATTAATTTTTTTTTAAGGATAAATAAACAATTTTCAAACATGTGGTATATGTTATATTTATCTCTATAAAAAAAGAGTTTAAAATTAAGAATATTAACTAATAAATTTGTAAATGTTACTGTATAATTAAAGTAATATTCTGATTTTTTTGCAGAAATGTCTATATCAGACTTATCTATATGTTTTGTGATAACAATATTGAAGTTTATAGCCGTAATTAATTAAATTTGGTTGATAAGTTACGAGAATAATGGTATCTTATATTAAAGTTTTTTATCAACTTAAGTAACATAATTAATAAAGTAGATTACGATATTACAATTAAGATATTATAACTTTAAAAGATGATTTTTATCATTATCGAAAAGTTTATAACTGTAATTAATTAAATTTAGTTTATAAGTATATAACTATTATCGTGTTTCTTAATAGCTAAATAAAATGATTTTTATCATTACCGATAAAATAAAAAAATAAAAAACTTTAAAATAAAAATATTTAATTAAATTAATAACTAAATAATATTAAGTTATAAAACATTATCATTTTTCTTAATAGAACGACGAGTACAATATGTTTGAAGAAATGTCAGTGGTTATTCTTGACAACATAAATGTCGGTGGCTATTAAAAGTGAAAATTGGGTGACGAAGACGTCGTAACGCGACTTGACAACCACCAAGTGGTTAAAATCTAGCGTCTAAGTTTATTAGTTTATAACGATGAAGCCAAAGATCTATCAGAAAGATTTAGGTAAATATGATGTTTTTATTTAATTTTATTCTTAATAATATTATAGTTTGATAAAAACTATACTTGATCATAGCTGGCCACTATTACTACGTCATCCGTTATTTTACGACGATAGTACAGCAATGGAATACTATGTGATGAGACGGTGAAACATAGCTTAGAAAAGTCTTGCCTAGTTTGAATAAATTCAAGTATTCTAAATAGAATGACAAATTTGAATTATTGTTAAAAGTTAAATTTTAGTTTAATTAACTTTAGTTATAAAATTTTTTTTATGGCAAAACGTAGTGACAAGTCTGATCTAAATATTTATGCGAAGAAGGTCAGAGTATTACTACAATTATATAGTACATTTATAAACTTATTACTTAATATTTTTAATTTTGAATAATCTAGACTTCTTTTTAGATAGATAATTTTTAGAGTGACAACATGAACGGTGAGTACTACAATAAATAAATTATAAATAATTTTTAAATGTGTTCCATGTTATTACTGTTTATATCTATAAAAAGAACTTCAATTTTAAAATTAAGAATATTACTTAATAAGTTTATAAATGTTACTGTATAATATACCAATTTTTTTTCGGCAAATTATCTATATAGGACTTACCATTATGTTTCACGATAACAATATTAAACTTTATTGTTATACTCAATTAGATTTAGTTTATAAGTTACAAAACTAATGATATCCTATATTAAAAAATTTAAAATTTTTGTATAACTTAAGTAACATAATTAATAAAGTAAGTAAATTAAGTTATTATAACATTAAAAGGATGATATTTGTCGTTACTGAAAAGTTTATAATCGTAATTGATTAAATTCAGTTTATAAGTTTATAACTGCTATTACTGAAAAAGTATTCGCCTCAACCTTTTCGTATTAAAAATATTCGAGTATAATTTTCAAACCGATAAAATTAGAAAATTAAAAAGTATTAACTCAATAATATTTATTAAGTAATAAAATATTATCGCGTCCCTTAATAGAACGACGAATACCATGTTTATGAAGAGTATTTATGTACTCTTGAACAATTTGAAGTTAATTGTAAGATTTTGTAATTGTTCTTTAACTAAATATTCTTATTTAATATTGTTATATAACAAAAGACTATGTATCAATTAAAAGTATATAACAAGTTCTTTCTTATGCCTTAGGACCAATGATTTATGAAAATTTTGTGTTACTAAAGACCTCCAAATGCTTATGGTCAATTATAAAGTATGTTATTTTGTTTGGTTGCATTTTTTATTTTATAAGTATATGTTAGTAATAAAGTTGTTACAAAAGTGGTTATAATCAAGCTGTTAAAAGTTTGTTAAGCTTTCTCTCATTAGAATTAGTTTATAAATACTTATGAATCCCAATAATTGATAATTTAACAATATATAATTAAGAGAATTAGACCGAAGAGTTAATTTTAAAGTTTTTAAAGTTAAAAAGACAAATGATATGTTTTTAGTTAAAACCCTAAAATTTGTATTTTATTTGTTGAAAATCTAAATAGATGTATTTTGTTTGGTTAAAAACCCAATATTTTTGGGAAGTTGTTGCAAAGTTGTCACAATGTGACGAAAAACTGTCGCAAGGTGTCGAAATTAAAAAAGGTACCCAGGGAGCTGAAGAGGAAAAGATTGACCGGTAAAATCGATAAATTTTGCGAGAAAATGTTCACTATTCTTTCACTCAAACTTTATACATCTTGAGATAACTAATCAAACTTTAACATTATTAATCTATATATTAACTACTTAAAAGTCTTTCTTAATTTCAACACAATCTTTTGTCCATTCAGTTATGAAATAGTTATCTACATATTTAAGACCATTTAATTGATTACTGGATTTATGAAAACAACTCTCATAAGCCTTCTTTTCAGCAAAAAAAAAAAAAAAAAACTGGTAGACCTTATAGATCTCAATAACAAAATCAGGGTGCAGTTTGTGCATTTCTTCGAGCACAGTTGTTACATGTATAGGTGTGAATATAGTATTCGTTAAATAAAAAAATTAATTACAAAATAAAAATAAACATAAAAATAAACATAAAAATAAAATGAAAACATTAAAAGAAAAAAACTTGTTTTTTACTTTTCAATAATCTTAAAATAGTGAACAAATATATCTCGGTAGAACCTTAGTAAGGCTTGAGATTGCCATAAAATGCTTTCGAAGTTTGAAATCCTTCCATTTGGGATTCTTCGCTTTCTTTTTTCATACCATCACTAATATATAAGCCCATTCTCATCCCTCGCCATTTTGAGGGCAATACTTTGGAGTTCGATAACTAAGATTTTTTGAGAAGTAGGCTCTGTATTTCCAAGTGTTGAACTAGTCATAAAGTTTAGAATACCGTTTTATAAAATTTGATTGTTTTCGCTTGTGATATAATAAGGGATAACATAACAATAAGTCTCAGTTTTGCTTCTTTGTCATACCAATTATACGATCTTTTTTCCCGTCAGGTCAAAAGTTAGAAAAGAAAAAGAGTTAGCATTAGATGGTAAACAGACGACGAGTTAAAAACAATTAAATTACAAAAAATACCCAAATCTTTTGATCAAGTCGCTTGCTTCTTTAGATGGATTTGGTCCTCCAAAAACATTACTGATCCAATTGCTTATACCAATGTAATCTACAAAACAAGAAAAATATAAATAAAATATATTATTTTAAATAATAATGATAATGTAAAAAAATAAATAAGAAAAAGAATTACCATGTTTCGAAGTCTATTTACTCCCGTAAGTTTGGCCCTGATCCCGTGTAATTGTCCACCTTTATGTACCAATATAAATATACTTTCCTTTGCAATATTCCCATGGTTTATGCTTTTGGTTCACAAATAATCTAGTCCTTTAAAGATATCTTTTTTTTTTTTTTTGATGAAATATACTAGCATTAACCAAAGAGTCTATTACAACAAGCTAAAAGTCCGAACATAAAGAAAGAACGTCTTGCCAACTTTTCTTTTGGCCATGGGTACGACCCCATTTCGCTAAAGCATCAGCATACATATTACAATTGCGAGAGATATGAGAAAATATAGTGCTTGTAAAGCTGTCTTTGATGTCATTTATCTGGTGAATAATACTCTGAGTTTGCCAGTGCAGGTTTCCTCCCTTCCCATTCAGCGCTAGAATTATCGCTTGATTGTCGTTCTCTATGTGCACATATTGAATTTGGAGTTGCAATGCCTCTTTTAGGCTGTATAATATTGCTAAGCTTTCGCATTCCTCCGCATTTTGTCCACGTACTGTGTCTGCTACCGCCATTATGTAGTTTGCCTCTGCATCACGGATGATGAAGCCAATGCCCGCCGGTTCTTTCATATTTGTAAAAGATGCATCCACATTAACCTTCATATATGGTGTCGATGGAGGTCTCCATGTTTGTGTAATGGTTTTATCCTTACCTTTCCTGCTCATACTGGGCTCGGTTTTGAGGGGTGTCGTAGAGGTGTTCAAGATCCTTTCTATGATCTGTTCAGGGTTTTGTTTATTCGTAGTGAAGCAGTTCTCGCATCTGGCTTTCCACAGGAACCATAAAATTTTAGCATTGAGATTGATATTATTCTCATCTAGTAGTTTCCATTGTTGAATCCATTGAATGGTCGTAGTGATCATGTCCGTCCTAATATTAAAATGGAACCATATTGCTTTTGCGAAAGAGCAATGTAATAAAGCATGATCAATAGTCTCCTCCTCATTGCAGTTAACACATGAGTAGTTATTCCCGATGAATTTACCTATCTTAGATCTGACTGGTAGACTATTGGTGCAGCATTTCCAAAGAAATAATTTAATCCGAGGGATAGTATTCATGTTCCAAATAAAGAACCAGTCCATCTGAACCTCATTATTATAAATAGTTTGATTTCTCAGAAAATTGTACATGGATTTAAGAGAGAAATTACCTGATTTGGTCAGTGTCCATATAGCATTATCCTCTTTGTTAGGATTAAGGTTGATGCTAAGGATCGAGCTGCATATGTCATTATCAAAGCACATTTGAATTAAATTAATGTTCCAGTTACCATTCGTGATTAGTTGGGAAACCATTTCAATCGTGCATCCTCTTTCATTAGTGATAGGAGGTGGATGATTAGGGATCCAGTAGTCAGTCCAAATATGTATATGTTCACCTGTGTTAATATTCCAAAAAATAAGATTGTCAAGATTATGATGATATTTGGAAATCGATTTCCAAGTCCAAGAATGATGATTCTTAGGCTGGGTAGGTTTAGTCGAGTTATAAAAGTACTCCGATAAGTGTATAACGTAAACTCCCATTCTTACACCCTTCTAAAAGTTCGCCAAGTTAAATAAATATTTTTCATATACTTGGTATGTATTTCCCTTGAATTCGCGTTATCCATTGTAAATTAAAAAACTATTATTCCCAGCTCATCTCAATCTTTCATTACTTCTTTGTGCAACAACTTGTTCTGTGCAATCTTCTTAAACAACAACCCTCCTACGTGCATGGCAAAGATCATCTCTATGCATATCTTTACCATTTATATTAAATGCGGAGTCATACCTAAAATAAAGAAATATAATTAGTTGAGTCCACTATCTATATGTATACAATCCAAACAATAAATAAGTCCTAAAGTAACAAGTATCTTAAAGATATATGCGAGAATAAGAGGTTTGCATGAATGATGAAGATCGTGCCAAGAAGGTGTTAATCTAGTAATGATGGATATAAAGACGGTGCTTCTAGATTTGTGTTGTTATAATTTAAATTAGTCCAAACCCACTAGCTACAAAATGTTAGTAACAAGTTTGTCAAAAAGTGGTTATGAGTTATTCAAGCTATTAAAAGTTTGTTAAGTTTTCTCTCACTAGAATTAGTTTATAAATACTTATGAATCTCTATAACTGATCTTTTAACAATATATAGTTAAAAACCTAAAATTTGTATTTTATTTGTTAAAAATCCAAATATATGTATTTTGTTTGGTTAAAAACTCAATATTTTTGGAAAGTTGTCGCAAAGCTGTAGCAAGGTGTCACAAAGCTGTCGAAAAGTTACAGCAAGGTGTCGTAAGACTATCGAAAGGTGTTGCAAATTAAAAAAGTTTCAACAAAAAAAGATATGAAGTTTTGACCAAATTTTCCTATATAATTTATTATTAGAAAAACCGAAACTATAAGAAAACCCCTAGTTGCTAACTAACTACTTGCTAGGCAATGTACATATCAAAGCGGTTAGAGAAAACCTAGTTTCTTAAATCAATTCATCTTATCAAGTACAGAGAACTCACAAGAAATTTCAATGGAATCCCTCAGAAAGAGAAAGTAAAAATTAAGAAAATAACCTAGTTGCTAACTAGGAAGCTTGGCTACTTGTTAAGATTGGAGTCTTAAGATCAACATCAAACCCTCACCACTGTCACCAGAAATCTTTGAGAGTTGAAAGAAAAAACCCTGATTACTAACTAGGCAGCTTGACCACTTGTTAAGATTTGAGTCTTAAGATCAACTTCAAACCTTCACCACTGTCACCATAAGTATTTGAGAGTTTAAATAAACCCCTTAGTTACTAACTAGGCAGCTTGGCTACTTGTTAAAATTTGAGTCTTAAGATCAACTTCAAACCCTCACCACCGTCATCAGAAATCTTTGAGAGTTGAAAGAAAAAGTGGAAAGTAAAGATAAACCCTAGAGGCTACAATTAGTTGTTGTGTTGTCGTCAAGTTAAAACTTTACCTTTCTTTCCCTCGCGTCTCCAAGTATTCGAAAAAAATATATATATATATATATATATATATATATTTATAGCAGGTGATACCGAAATTACCCTTACTCTCTTAAAGAACTACGAAGACTAACTCAGGCTCTATAATGCTTTTTTTTTTCTTGACATTTGATTTGATATCTAACAGGAAGACTCAGTTGACTTTGAATCAGGTTTTGGTGTTTTATTTTTGTCTTACTGATAATACCTGATTCGTCTAAATCGTTCATTTTATTCAGATCACCAAGGCATATCTCTCTCATGCTTTAAACCACCGTCGACAAAGAGTCGTTGGTTGACAACTCTCTCCAATGACCAAAATATATCTTTTTCTTTTCTCGAAGTTTTTATACAAGTCCAGAATGGATGCTCTTGGCCGGATTTTAGAAGTTGAGAGAAGGGGGTGGTTGTGGTGGTGGTGGTAAGAGAGAAAAATTTATCTTTTCTCGAAGTTTTTATACAAGTCCAGAATGGATGCTCTTGGCCGGATTTTAGAAGTTGAGAGAAGGGGGTGGTTGTGGTGGTGGTGGTGAGTGAGAAAAATTTATAGTTACGAGAGAAGAAGACCAAATGTTTTTTTATGGTTTACAATATTCTATATCAGCAGATTGCCTAACTTAAACTTTAGATACTACTTTATATTTGTTTTCAAACACATGTCAGAGGAACCCTTTCATTAACATAAAAAAAACAAGTGACCACATAAACAAAGAGTTATTAGCCCTTAAAACCCCAAGATTTTGGAAGATTGACATAAACTTACATGTATAAATATTATCAAATCACTATTAATTAAGAGTTATTACACAAGTAATAGAGAATCAAAGGTATTCTTTATTGATCATTACACATGAATTTATAGAACCTACGAATAGAAAAGTTAACATAAGAAAGTAAGGAAAAAATAGAAAGCCTAATTACAAATTAAGGAATGTAATATTTCAGACTTGGACTGCATAAGAAATGTCAAAGTATATCTAGAGTAGTCATCAACTAAGGTGAAAAACTATCGCTTATTTGTGAGCAATGGAACACGAAAGGGCCCCCAAATGTCAGCATGAACAAATTAGAAATGAAAAGTATTTAAGGAATTACTTTTACGACAGGGAAATTTCGATTGATTTGTGATAGGACAAATGGTACAGTCATGCGTGGAGTCGAAGCGAATAAGATCAAAACGCTGAGATAAGTGTTTGAGATGACCCAAACCAGGATGCCCCAGTCGTCTGTGCCATAGGTCAAGCGACTTATGGAGAGTATGTGCCAAAGATTTTTTTGGCGTAAACGTATAGATTGCCAACCTCATCGACCAGTCTAATTAAACGAGTCGTCAAGGTGCCTGTAAAGACACATTGAGAAGGTGAGAAAGTTGCAAGACAGTATAGAGATTTACATAACTGTTGTATAGAAATCAAATTAAATTTGAAGGTTGAAATATGGTAAACATTGTCGATGTGTAAAGAGTCAGAAAAAACTAATTTACCAATATGTTTGACCAAAAATTTGCAGCCATCGGGGATTTGAACATAAACTAACGGAGGAACAAGTTCATAAGAACTGAAATGGTGTAAAGAAAAACATACATTGTTAGAAGCACCACTATCGATAATCCACAAAGTAGGATGGATGAAAAGAATAGTTCCAGAGAGAAGTGTCATAGTTGTAAGCTATATCACCAGTATTTATACTGGGGAAAAGGATCATTCTCAATTTAGGAGAAGGAATATAAATCAACGGTCTGGTAAAATTAGTTGAAAGGGTAAGTTTTAAGAATTTTGTAATGAAAGTACAATGAGTCACAGTATTTCTGAAAAGAGGAACGCGGTTGGTAAAACTGCAAAAGTCAAAATTGGATAAAAAAAAATAGTGAAAACAAAAACAATGTTGTTGTGTTTAAAGTCGACAAGAAAATCATTGTCCGATTTCCAAAAAAATGTATGACAAGTAGGAACCAAAATGATGGTGTCATGGCGATTGACGACAAATGAAGCATTGTCCGAGAGAAGGTGTCCAGAATTGACACAAAAAATAACAACAAAATTAATGTCATGTGTGTAGTTCAAAAAAGAATAAAATCAACCGAGCAACGAGATAAATTGGGAAATCCTAAAAGAGGTCAAAGTACAAAAAGAACTATTTGTATATAGTAAAAAGATAACAGAGATGGTAATTAATGTCACAACTGCAAATTAGATGGGTATAAGATTGTAACAGTTCTACTATGACAAACGAATTAAGTTCTGGGTTATGGTGTCACCTATTGAAACTCTTTCAAAATCTACTTGACTAAGCATAAATCTGATTCAAACTAATCAAATAGATGTCCAAAAATCTATTCAGACTTATCTATCTAACTAATTGAGTCCGAATTTAGTCCGTTTAGCCAGAGTTAGCTCATCTAAGAGGCTCTAGCGCCACTGTTGCGTTATGTTCTCACATATTGTTCTAAGCGGAATTTCAGACGTCTAATACTAGTTTCCAGGATCACATGCAAGAACTAAAGATGAACTAGAATTGGATAGTATATATATTACCTTAATCGCTTTCCCTCGAACTAAATTCGATGTCTTTATGCCGAAGATGAGAGCTCCAAATTGTAGCTCCTCTAGTTGAGATACCCAAGAAAGTTGACTTGATCTCTCTTCTGTAATGTCATCTATGACCTTAACGGAAGGTTGAGAAGAAGAACTTTTCTTCTTTGACTAGATAGATAGGATATGAGCTTTTTCTCTAAAATCTACTCTCTACTTGATCTTGTAGAGATAGATTTTCTCTTGAGAAAATTCCACACTTTTTATGTTCTAATATGAGTCCTTATATAGAGAAACCTATAGTAAGAGTCATACTCCAATTAGGATTCAAGTAAGATATCCAGAAAAGATAAGACCCAGAAACCCTTTCAGAGCAGGACTCCAAATGGGATTTTTGTCCTATCCGGACTCCTTAATGTGGATGGCCAAGGCAGAGCTTCTTTAGTGGTCTGGGCCTGCCCGCCCACTTCATATGGTCGAACTTAACATGGTCGGCCCATCTTTTTTTGGTATGGGCCCCTTTCCGGGCCCGGTTCTTCTTATTTTTGTCCGGACTCTTTCCGAACCTTTGAGCTTATCAAACTAGATCTGATCCATTTATTTTCTTAGTTCCCTCTAGTCAATTATCTCGGATCAAGTTACCACTCTTTGGTGTCACCCGCTGTAGGATCTGATCGATATTAGCAGCGAATTACCGAAGTGATCCGACTATCGTAGTTGCCTTCGAGCTAAGCATTACGACCCCCAATTCAACCAGACTAGATGATCTTCTGGATAAAGTCATTGTAATTCTATTTAAAATTGAGCGCATTGTCATCTTGGTCGAAGGACACTCCTTTAGAATGAAATCTCCTTCAGACCGAAAGGACACATCCTTCAGTCTCCCACTTGTACTTAGAACATGTGTAATGCTCGATTCCTATGTCTCTTCGTATTTCATTTGATACGTCATACCTTTCAAACTTTCTTGATTCAGAGAACAACTGCCAAAATAAATGGTTAACTATCAATCCATCTGAGCACGGCCATGCATTTTAAGTCGTTACTTCTCAAGTGGCCTTGAGATACTAATCCAAATTTTCTTAGGAGGACATAATCCATTCTTGTACTCCCACTCAGCTTCATGTTTATCATACCTCGCTCGGTTTCCACCTTTATAACCTCCTTTTACGGCGCGGCGTTTAACAAACTATCTCTCTCTTAGTTTCTCTAACTAAATGTCTATAAATAGACTTGTAATACTGTAATTTTAGTTGAGATAAGTAAAAGTTCATTTCTGAATCTTATTTGAGAGAAAACTCTAATTAGACTTTTTTCTAATATGGTAGTTGCAGTTTTACCAGCAGGATCTTGTGAGGTTGGGTATGTTGCCGCTTCAGCTGATGCACCAACACCTATAAGTGCAGCAATCATTTTTTCTCTACAAAATAAAGACAATGACCTACATGTATTACAACTCGATATTGAAGATAGGTACTAAATTATTTAAATTATGTCCATGGTCTTCAATCCTTAAACCCACTTTTTCGATACAGACAGAAGAAAAGTCTAACCTCGCCTAACAACATACACCAAGGAGAGAGCAAGAGTTAGTATTGCATTTACCTCCCAAAACGTGCATCCCAATGAAGGGCAGCCCGTCCGTTATTATTGGTTTCTAAACAAAACCATAATGTAGTGCATATATGCAACAGGTTGATTGTTCAACTATGATCTATGTTATTGAGGCATAACACTAAAACTTTCTTATTTCACTTTGATGTGCATATATGTACAACAATTGGGAAAATGACACTAAAGTGATTGTCAGATCACAAAATTCAAAGTGGATATAGGGTACTCTAATAGAGTTGATGTATGGTTTGTTTTCTTTCAGGAAACCATACAGAAAGGATTAACAAGTTAGAAAGGTACAAATAACTTCTCACAAATTTATATATATATTATATATATATTCATTATCTACAATGGTCGTGATGCGAAAAGAATCAGTCATACCTCAAAACTAGACCTGTTTCCCGATTTATCGGTTGGATGTTGTAAAAGATTGCGCTGAAGAATATGAAATTTGTTTAATTCATACAACATTACAACTAAATAAAGAACATCTACTTAGTGGTTCGTACATGAGGATGTTTAATATTGAAGCAAATAAAGAGTATTAACATAGTACTTAGCAAGGGGTATCAACTTTTATTCCCTCTTCATTATAATGTTATATATTAGGAATGATGGTTGTAAGCAACAAACACGATACGCATTCATATTTAACAATTCTTGCATAACTCTATGTGCTTACTGATCCAATTGAAGACTGTCTACCTTAAGTTCCTAATGTACAAATGGAAGTTACTCCAACCTGGGTACGGTAATCATGTTTTTTTTAGAACATCTATAATTATACATAAGATCTCTTAGAAGCGCAAGTGCTCGTGTTGAATAGAAATTCTAACTTTTGAGAGAATATGGTCATCTAAGCAATGTTAATTACAGTATTGCACATCCGCGCAAACCTCCCTCTTTTCCCACTTTGTTGCCTCTTCATTATAACGTTGTAAGCAACAAATATGATACATGTATAGAAAGCTCCTAAAACAAAGATGATAAGCATACAAGCCATGGTTGAAAGCTCCCTCAAGAGTCAAGAACATATTTTATTTGAGAAGTTGGTAACTTAATGATATTCCTTTTTGTTTTGAACTCTGATTCCCCACCGATTTAAGATAACTTATTAACAGTTCAAACTTAGAAAGTCAGAGAAAACCGTAAGCACCTATAATAGGAACCAAGTTTGAATAGCATTATAAGAAGCTTCATTTGTCACAGACATTTGACGAAACCCACATCACCTAACATTAAAAAAAAAAGCTTAGTTGAAACATAATTTTTTTTCCTCAAACCAGCAAGTAAGATTCATCATATTGAATCTTGATGTGAATGGGATTCTGACTTCAGGTATTCTATATAAGGACCTCATTAGAACAGAAATAGGTGTGTATTTTTCTCAACAGGATTTCCATCTCTGCTTCCTTAAGCAAAGAGAGAAAAAAGTCTTAACTATCAATCTAGTCTAATGAAGAAAGCATTCTTCGTCTAACTACTTATTAGAGTTCTAGCTAACTTGAAAAGCAGCAGATCAAGTCGATGCTCGGGTGTCTCAAGTAGTGATGAGACATGAAAATGTCCCATCTGAATCTCTTAACTCGGGATAGTTAGTCTATTTCGAGCAGTTACTTTGATGAATTACTTGTTTCTCTTGTCCAGGTGTCTTCTAAGGAGTTTAGTGCGAAAAACGGATAAAATCGGGAGAAATACGTACTAAAGGGCATTTTGGTCATTTTCTGAGTGTGGTATTTTAGCCAAATTGATACTCAGATAGAAAGAAGAGTCGGAGACGAACCTAAGGACGAAAACGGAAGTCAAATTGGAGTTCGGTTAAGAAAGTCAGTCCAAGTCAAAGTTGGGGTCAAAATTAATGGACCAGAATCACATGGCAGGTGCACAACGCGACATGGTGTACGTTCGGTATGATTTCGGGCTGATTTTGACGGCGCACATGATTGTGTTGGAAGCCTGATCCGGTACATGGAGCGGTACAACTTCAGCGTTCCCCTCAAAAGTCGAACGGACGCGAGATAATCTTTATAAAATCGGACGAATGATGAACATCACGTGCAGATCAAGCGGTGTACTTCTCTTTTGTTGCTAGTCCGCGTCACACCATAGCAACCACCTTAGTTGGATAATGTCAACAGCTAGGAATCCACGTCCAAATTTGTGAGAATTTAAAAGATCATGGCAACTTTCTCTTTTTCTTATCTCTATCCTCTGAAAGTCCTACAGAGGGAAAGATAATGCTTTTAAAAGGGCAAGTTTTATGGGAGGAAGATACCTTCCCATTGACAGAAATTAATTACCCCTTACTGCTCCCCACAATTGTGGATCCTTTCTCATTCTCAAAAGGAAATTGATTGGTGGGACATAATCTTCCTTAAAACAGGAAATTAGAGAAAGAGAAAGAGGAAACTCTGAGTTATTCTTGGAACATAATATATAGAGAGGGATATCAAACCAAGAGATTGGATGGATTTTTAGCTGGAGATGGAATGAAAACATAGATGATAGAGAAAGAATGAAACCGAGACAGAGATTGATTCAATTGATTAATCAGAGAGAGAAAATTCAGAGAGAGATGGAAAATATTTTCTTTCTCTTAACCAGGGAAGGAATGGATTCGATTTTGAAGCAGAGAGAGAAGATACTCTTCTTCCACATCTATATAACAGCAAGGTATCTCTTATCTTGATCATCTCATCTTTGGGGGAGGAAGCCCTCTCGAGCTCAACCAAACCAGAAATATTAGAGAGAGATTAGAGAGAGAGAATACCATTATCAGCATAGAGAGCTCGGCTAAGAGAGAAAAACAGAGACATCATCATTTTCATCATCTACTTTTGTTCTCTTCTTTATATTTTATATCTTTTTTGTGAGAGGAAAGAGTAATTGTAAAGAGAAATTACAGAGAGATAGAAACAGAGAATATAACTCATTATTTTTATCATCTATTTTTCTTCTTCTTCTTCTGTTTGTTTCTTTACTGTTTGTGAGAGGGAGTGAGAAACAGAGAGTGAGAGTAGGAGAGAAAAGAAAAGAGAGAAACAGTAGAGAGAGAGAGAGAAAAGAAAAGAGAGAAGACGAGAAAATCCGTGGGAAAATAATTTTCCCACAGAGAAATTGTTTTCGAGAAGACGCGAAAATCGCGTTCCCTTAGGGCGCGTTTGGCTGCCAGACGGGAAAATCAGAAGGAAACTATTTCCAGGAAGAGAAAGAAAGTTATGTTTTATTCCCTTTTTACCTCTTACTTTATTCTCATTGCTTTAATATCATTTTCCATGAGTCACTAATTTCTCCATCTAGGGTTTAGATGAAGTCTATAGCGAGAATTATATCGATTCGATTTATATGCGAGTCAATTGAGTTTTAGATTAAATCTTTATATACTTTAAAATCTTTATTGTTTTTAACGATAACACCTTCCGGATTTTAGAACATTCATGCTATATAATCTGAGTAAAACAAAAAACTTAGTTGACTAAGGCAAATAGATCAACTTAGGATTGTCACGTGGATGGATTCGAAAACCCTAGGTTCTCCCCATTTGAGTTCATTTTATTTTTCGTTATTTTATTCTAATATTTTATTCATTTTAAAACCAAAAACAAATCATTTTATTCTAAAATCTTATCACTTCCTAGTTTTAGAATAAATTTAACTAGTCTCTGAGGAACGACCCGGTCTTACCGGAATTATTACAACTTGACACCCGTGCACTTGCGGGTGTAGACCTATTTAAGGAAACTTTCTAGGCCCATCAAGTAGATGAGCTGCGAGTTGAAGCTCTTGGTCTTCGGGGATAAAGGCGATCTATTTAGCCTACGGGAAAGCGATTCAGGTATATCTCTAACCCTAACTAGTTCATCTTTAGCTTATTCATGAGATCCTGAGAAACTAGTATTAGACGTCTAAGATTCCACTTAGAACACTAGGTGACTCCATAAGCAAACGCAGATGATCTCAAGCAACGACATTGGATCTTCGTGAAGCTGAGGATCTAATCTTGATCGAGTTACTCTTTTCCCGAGAATTAAGATCTTCGTAAGCAAGGTCTCTTGAAGCTCCAAAACCTTAGGCTTATCTTGCAAGATCTTTAAAAATAGAAAGAAGAAGAGTTAAGGGGGCGTTTGAGACGCGAAGAGAAATTTTGGGTCATATGGGGTGCGCATACAGACGGAAGAACGCACCCTAGAAATAAACGTGGAAAATATGAAAAAGTGGACGACCCTCTCCCTTTATCTATAAATCATTTGGATCTTATCACAACCAACATGAAGAATCTTTCTATATTTGTATTTGTGACTTTATGATGAAGGTGATGTCTGCTTGGATGGAAGTAGGGTTAGGAAACGGTTTGGACAGGCAGTCCATAGACGACTACCCATCGGGTCCGGGCGAAACAGACGGAACCCAAACTTCTCCACTCGCGCAATCAGACAAACCGGACATGTATTTCGACTCTTCTCTAAAAAATGTCGGTCTGTGTCCGTTTTTCTAGTCGGACATACAGGACACAGGTCGGCCGGCACCGGGTATACATCATAATTTGTCAAGAACAAAGTCACCCAGTTCATTAACTTTGTAAACAATAACAACAAGAGAGTCAGACAAGTAAATGATTCAACACTTTCCGATAAAGAAGCTTCTCAGAGAAAAATTAAAAGAGAAGGAAACATAGATTATGCTTAAGGCGTAGGTTTCGCTATTGAGAATCAGAAGAGACATGAGTGGAAGCGAGTCGAATATAAGAGGAAAGAAAAAGATTGGGCTTCTTTTGATTTTGAGGGTTACATATCATAGCATAATCTAATCTAACACTACCTCCTACTCTAAACATTTATTGGCTCATAGTTATTAAGGACGGGTAAGCGGACATCCTAAACGGACATCCTAAACGGACGGATTCGGGTGGTACGTCGTGTCACACCCATAAATTTTGCCTAAGTAATGGGCCAGTCTATGGACATATGTGAAACCCATTTCCTTCGTGAGAGCCTTTAAAACTGGCTAGAGAACTCAAGAGGACATCATTTTGGGCCTAACAAATGGACTTGGGGCATGATTGACGCATTTATGGGCTGCCAAGGGAGGAATTGTCCAGAGATATATGGAGCATTAAGGAGTACTCTAGAAAGTTTCTAGAGACACTTCCTAGCCCTTAGATCTTAGACATGTGTTTTGATCTTGACCATCCATTGTAAGGGTCTAGTAGTATAAATAGGGGTTAACCCCCTCATTTGTGAATCATCAAAGAAGTGATCTAAGCAAGTGAGTCCAAAGTGTGAGTGACTTGGGAAGCATGCTTGCATACATATGTATTTGAGAGTTATTAAGGCAATAAAAGAGTTTCTTCCATGTTAGTGTGGTTTAGTAGAGCACTCTTGTTAGTTCTCTTAAGTACTTTAGTAGCTTAGAACTCTTGTATGATTCCGACACCAAAGAGGTATTGTTTGCCAGGTAGATCTTAAGCATAAGTGTCGCACGGGTAATAAACGACAGTGTCGAGTCGAATTTTACTCTGTGACAGTCCGGTAGCCCCCTTGCCCGCGTCCGTCTGCTAAAAATCTATAGGGCAGACAGATTTTGACTGGCTCGGTCACTGGGCATCCGCAAACCCTTCGAACATGGGAGGGTGCCGGGCCACGGGCCAAAATCCACCCCCTACTAACTACCATTACTCGGTGTTGTTAAAATCTTAACTACTTGTAAGTTCTTGGGCCATTTTATAGGCACTCTTTAGCCTTAATTTATTTAGGTCGTTGGTATTTACAAAGCAGAGAGAAGCAATTTACAAAACCAGTATGGTACAAATCCATTCAGACTGTCCTGACCATAAAATACAGGTCGGATCTAATTTCAATCCTGCAAGTTCACACGGCTTACATCGTTGAATCTTTATGAGAGCCTGCAAAGCAAGACTTATGATGAGGATGTGCCTGTCTAGCAGGACTTAGTCTGTGACTTTGTCAAAGCAAAGCCGATTTGTGCTTGATGGAGCAGGGCTTGATCTGTGATGAGAATTTGTTATTAAACTCACAAAGCGAATTTGAAAGGTATGTAATATATATATATATAGACACACACACACGTAGAAAAAGAGGGAGAGAGAGAGAGAGTGAGGTACAAACTGCAAAGAGAGCTTAGATGTATGCTTTGCACAAGAGAGAGAGAGCGGGTATGGGAGGAAAAGGAACAAATAAACATTTTATATGAAGGCCCACTATTTTAAAAGGTAGAGGCTACTAAAGGATGAAGAGAGAGAGAGAGGCCCTTGGAAAGTTGGTTTACGTGGCCCTATTTTACCCAATGTTACGTTCACTTTTTTAAAATGTTATGTTCTACTAAATTCTTCACACGAGAGGCCCATAAAATTGGTGGCCCAATGGGAGCCTTTGGGCGAAGGCCGACCATACAGCGGAAATAGAATAAATTGAATAATGAATTTTAAAAGAATATAGTAAACATTTTAGTGGAAAATATTCGTAAGAAACACTTTATCTACATCACTATTTCTGGTGGACTTCTATTACTTTTGTCTGTTTTTATTTTGTCGGGTAAGACATTTTCCGACAGTTTTTGACTTTTTTTGACGATTTTATTTTGTCGAAAATGCTCTTTGTTTTTGTAGTGTTTCTTCACTTATCATTAACTAAATAGTAGTTTGGATTCGGAACTATTTTCAACACGACTAACAAGTTTATCACATGCACAATAAAGTGAATTAAAAAAAGTACCTCAATAAGAAAAAAAGAAAGAAAGAAAATGACATAAACAAGCATTTCCTCGGGTCTGAATAATATATTAGATATTCCCACCTACTCAGATACAATGTAGTGGAAGAAGAAAGCAAAGGACATGATACCAAATAATGGACTACATATATTGTTTGAAGTAATACTTGTACTAGATTTTAGTATATAGTTGCTGAGATAGACGTGGTTGAGCGAAAGCACGCAACGGCTTGGCCAAAAATAAATCGTTAGGCGACTCGGTGAGGTCAATGCTCAACTCACCAAGTGGAACACTCCATGTGAACGCTTGGAGAAGTCTGGCGAGTAACATTACTGTCATGAGAGAACCAAGTTGGGAACCCATGCACCCGCGTCTTCCTGTGCTGAAGGAGATGAATCGTAGTTCCGGCTCAGTAAGTTCAACATGATCAAAACAGGAACTAGTATTAGTAGGAATTAAGCTGCAAGGCTTTAGATGTCGGTCTGGGTTGAAGGTAAGTGGGTCATCCCAGACATTAGGGTTCCGACCAAGTCCGGTCCGGCTAAGCAAAACATGACTACCCTTAGGGATGAAATATCCGGCGACAACAGAATCAGCGGTAGAGACATGGGGAACGTTGAAAGGTGCGATAGGGTGTAGCCTGAAAGCTTCCTTAGCGCAGGCCTTGATATAATTGAGGTGAGGGAGATGGGATTCTTGGACAAGTACCAGTTCATTATCCTTTCCAACTACCCTCTCTATCTCATCCACTGCTCTCTTGAGGAGATGGGGTTGATTCAACATTTCTGCCACTGCCCACTCAGCTGCATTTGATGGATTGTCTATGGATGCATATATTATGTCCTGCAGGATATTCACATTAACTTTACAATTATTTCTTTAATTAATTATCGGTGTGCACGTCAAGACATAATCTTTTTCTTGTTTTATTTAGACAAACAATGGAGAGTCCAACCTGGGTGGAACCCGGTTGGCATGGCCGCATGGTCCCCGCGGTCCTGTTGTATTGGGCTGAGGTGGGTCAGAAGATCTTCTATCAGGTTATTGGGATTCGGGAAATGTTAGATACACTCAACATTTCCTTTTGTTATATGCACTCACATCTCCATTGACTTGAACAAGAAATAGCCCTGGTGTGATTGCATATAACAAAATGGTGAGTGCATTTAAAATTTCCCTTCTCCACTGATTAAAGCCCGTCTATGCCCGGCTTTGGGCCATCCGAGTGAGGTTAAGAAGAGGTTTGGGCCATCCGAGTGAGGTTATACTAAGGACCTTAAAATTTTCTTTGTCAAATTTTAATTGGGTGTTTAACTAACAGTAAACACAATTGACTTAATTTTGGCCTTCACTAACTGAGGTATTATTTGTTTTCTTAGTAAGTCAAATCTGAAATCCGACTGGATTTAGATTTCAGATTGTTTTGTCTGATTCAAAATTTTTGCCTGAATGAATCAGTTGAACTCATTTCGAGTCAATTTGAGTTAGAAAAATCAAATTCAGACAAGTCAGATTCAGGGAAACAAGAAAAAAATACAAATGTCACCTAACATTTATTATTTTTTCCCTATAATGTGGCCCACGATACAAACTTATTTTGACTTAGAATCGATAGAATCAACTGTGAGGATTAAAACGTGCCTAAGGACCCATTATCGTTGCTACTTTAATTCGCTTGATCTCCTCAAGTTGTATGTTTAAATTAAGTGAAATGTACTTACTGCAATCTGCGCTTTGATCTCCTCAGATGACAGCAAATAATTACCATTAACGTCCTCATCCTGGCTGAGGGTGTTCTTGAGAGAAATGAGAACATCAAGTAGATCCTCCTCCACTATTGGTACTTGCTGCTTGTTAGTATTATTTCTCCATTTTAGAATCCTTTGATCAATAATAGGATCATGGTACATATTAACGATAGCAATTGCTTCTTTCATGAGCTTCTCATGGCCATCAATATCGAACCATCTAAGACAAGGCATGTAGTCTGATACACAAAAGGCATTGAGTAAAGATAGAATGGTGAATATGGCATCGACATATCTTTCTTCTTCAACACCAGGCCCACCATCCTCTTTCCCTTCACCAAAGTACCTCTTGTTGAACATCATCTTTCTTATTACGTTACCGCTATATTGCCAAGCGACAGATCTTACATTCACCACAGCACCACCACCACCGTTCTCGGTGCACTGGTTGTATATGTGACGCACAAGGTTATCCGCTTCTTCCATTCTCTTATTTTGAAGCCAATTGAGTTTGTCTCGGCTCAGAACATGAGTAGCCACCACCCTCCTCATTTTCTTCCATTGATCACCCCATGTTGCATCCACAACTGACAAGAACCCACGGCTCGAGTACTCAGTTGCCATTGTGAGAGGTCTAGATGCAAACACCGCATCGTGCTTTTTCAAGAATTCACGAGCAATCCGTGGACATTTCACTGGAACTATGTGGACACTGCCTAGACGGATACATGCTATATCTGTATCCATTTTATTCATAACCCCTAGTACCCATTGGAACCTAGGTTTGTTTAGGAAAAGCTCTGGAAGGTTGCCGACCAATGGCCAGCTGGGTGAAGGTCCAGGAGGTAGCTTCTGCTGGGATTCATGATGAACTACTACTCGACGACGGTAATAATGGTGAAGCAATGCTTGTAATAGGACGAAGATGACGACTAGAATGGATGGTAAGAGTATTATGTTAAGAACCTCAAATTCAATCATCAGGGTTGTAGAATTGTTATGATAGGGAGAGCAAGAGGAGGTATTGTCCTTCATGGTGACTACTAGTTGTTTTTGTGTTGATGCCAGTTTAGGAAGATAGTTGGGAGAGAGTAGTCACAATTTATATAAGAATTATTTAATGTTTATAGCGGGCGCGGCGGGTGAAATAGTTTACGAGGAATGTGTTCCATTTAGACAGACATAAAATAAGGATAATATAGTTCTTCGAAAAGGCAATATCATTAAGAGTAATATAGTTTAATTCTAATGACATCGGATATGGGTAATATAGTAATTGAGTTGCTCGTCAACGAAAGAACGTATTAGTTATTAATTAATAATGTACCTTTTGAATCTAAGTGATAGTGTAACACATATACTCTTACCGAGTCATGTCGTTTGATAATTCCACAATAATATTTTACTTTCTTAGGTTGTCTTAGGCCTCAATCAAGCGAAACGTTTTGAGATTTTCTTACCCAGAGTTCACGTCAAGAAGTGGAGGATCACACTTATAAACCGATCACTGTCTCTCTTCGCGCGCAACTAATTTAAGAATAGGATACTTTTCGAGCATGATAACACCCTTCGCCATTTGGTAGTGTGATTAGTAATTATTCATGGTTCGTAATTACACTTCCATTAAAAAAACAAGACTACTATTAAGATTAGGGCACCCTCGAATCCATCATTGCATATTTCTTATGAAAGTGGTTCTGATGAAGAAAAGCCATCTCGGTAATGGCCGCCGGGGTCTCATATTTCTACTCATCATCATCGTCCTTCAGAGCACAAAGCAAGATTTTAGAAAGTCCAAGTCAATTTTGTGAACTGAAAATTGAATACAAAATATTAGAAAATCTGGCAGTCTTCGTCTAGAAAGTTGTCTGCTCACAAAATTCTCAGGCAAAATGTTTTTCTTACTAGAGCACTATCTATCGTCAAAATAGACTTATTAGGGTAGATACATTTTAACCTATTTGGGATATTTCTCTAGTTCTGTGGGTAGGTAGTGCCCCTTCAATAATGCCCTCAATACCATTTTCAAACAAGGGAGAGATAGATGTTTCAACTCCAATAAAGAGTATCATTAACTTTTATAATGTTGTTTCTAGATTTATCCATTAATCAAGTAATTTTTCTAGATATCCATCGTTTACTTGTAAAGACTCATGAATATAGTTTGCCAAAATATTTGACCATTAAGTCCAATTTTAAAAAGAACTTTTACTTAGACAAAATATTGTATTCAGTGTTACCGAGTCAAATATTTCTATAATGGGATCCCACAAACTTTTAGTCTTGTATTTTGCCCCTAAAGGCAACCCTAGATAAGAGGTTGGTAGAGTGCTTGACTAGCATCCAATGTCCACAGGAGGGGTTTGGTTGGCATTTGCAAACCGAGTTTGTGAAATTTGCAAACTCAATTTGCTTTGCATCTATCTGCAAACCGAGTTCGCAAGATTTGCAAGCCATGTTTGTAAAAAAAATTAATGGGAAAAAACGCCGTAAGAGAAATAGCATTAAAATAAACGTCAATTACAACCCCTCTAAACATCAGAAACAAAAGAAGAAACATCATTCCAAATTTTCTTGTGACCATTCATACGACCCCATTTAGCTAAAGCATCAGCCTGCATATTGCAAGATCTAAACACACAAGAGAATATGATTCCTGCAAATTTTTCCTTAATGTCTTTAATCTGTAGGATTATTGGTTGTGATTGCCAGTGAATTCCTCCTCCATTGCTGTTAAGATATTGGATCAGTGCTTGATTATCGCTTTCTATGTGCACGTGGGAGATTTGTAGTTGGCTCGCCCATAAGAGTCCATATAAAATCGACAGGCTTTCGCATTCTTCTGCATTTTGTCCACGTACTGCATCGGCTGCTGCTATTATAAAGTCTGCTTCAGCATCTCGAATAATACATCCAATCTCAGCCGGTTCATTGAGATTAGTAAATGAGGCGTCGACGTTGATCTTTAAGAAAGGTGCCGACGGGGGATTCCATGTTTGACTCTTCGTTTTACCTCTACCTTTACTTATAATACTTGGTTCATTCTTGAGTGGTGTAGTCGTGGTATTGTTAATTCTTTCTATCAATTGTAATGGATTTTGTTTATTCGTCGAAAAGCAATTCTCACATCTCACTTTCCAAATAAACCATAAAATTTTAGCATATAGATTTATAGTTTCCTCCTCTAGAGTTTTCCATTGTTGAATCCATTGAATAGTGGTAGTGATATGATCCGTTCTAACATGATAGCGAAACCAAACTGCTTTAGCGAAAGTGCAATGCAACATCACATGGTCCAGAGTCTCATTCTCATTACAGTTCACACATGAGTAATTATTATCAATAAATCTGCCAATTTTCGCTTTCACTGGTAAACTATAGTGCAACACTATAGTGCAACATTTCCAGAGGAATAATTTAATGAGAGGAAGAGTGTTCATATTCCATATAAAGAACCAGTCTATCTGTTCTTGAATCGTATGGTCTATATTATTTCTTAAATAGTTATACATTGATTTGAGAGAGAAATTACTTGCTTTAGTCAGCGGCCAGATCGCCTTATCCTCTTGGTTAGGATTAATGTTGATGCTGAGAATAGCGCTGCAAATATCATTATTAAAACAATTATGCCGGGTATTTAGATTCCATATACCATCCGTAATAAGTTGGGAAACTTTTTCAAGCGTACAGCTGTTGTGGTTAGTAATGGGTGGTGGATGATTCGGAATCCAATAATCAGTCCAGATATTGATATTCTCACCTTTATTATCTTCCAAAATATCAGATTATTCATCTGGTGGTAATATTTGGCTATCGATTTCCACGTCCAAGAATGATGGTTTTTGGGGGGTTTGGGTTTATGGGAATTATGAAAATATTTACCTATGAGCACTCGAACCCAGATCGCGTTCGGGTTTGTGATGATACGCCAGTTAAGCTTGTGAAGAAAAGCTTGGTTATCTAGATGAGGCAGGCGAAGACCGAGCCCACCAAGTTTGCGCGGTTTACATATGGCTTGCCAGTGAATCGTATGGAATGTTTTGGATTTTCCCTACCAGAAAGTCCTTTGAATGGACTAAATGTTGTTACTAATGCCTTTGGGTATGGCAAAGCACTGCATTTGGTATCGGGGAACAGCCGTTGCGATAGTTGATATAACTACCGAGCGACCCGCTTGCGAGAGGAGATTGGTTTGCCATTTGGCAAGTTTATTTTTGATTTGACTGACTAAAGAGTTGAAGGCTTGTTTCTTATTGCGATCAATGAAGAGATTGGTACCCAGATACTTATCACCCGAAGACGATTGATGAACCTTAAGCTCTCTAATAATCATGCGTTTGAATTTAGGGTGCGAGTTCTTGGATTATTACAATGAGTGGCATAGCTAAAACCCCTTTTGGGAGACACTGGCATAATCTCTAAAAGACTGAATTTCGTTACTCTTTTTTCTTCAAATTTCGGTCTATACATAATGCTTATTTGAACATTTCGTTATTTTGTTGGAAACACATACAAACGGAAACTGCAAGTGAACTTGTGTGCAGCTCAAGTGAATTTAGATCATGATTCCATGATATTAAAGCACTTAATATGTTAGAATCACCTTAGAACATGATTCCATGAAACGAAATTAACAATATCAGAAATCTCCGTACCTCATACGGATCCTTTATAACTGCACTCCACCACTTGTGAACGTCAAAGGGACTAGCATTTGTACCTACTGGCTATTTTTAAGGGCGATTTTTTGAAAAAGAAATATGTGACTCTAAACAGGAAATATCAATGTCACTTTTCATGTGATGCCTCGAGGTATATCAAAACACCCCAGCATTTTCATTTACATATATTACGTAAACATCTGTGATCTATCTGCACGGAATACTGCGGCTATAGTGTCACTCTACCATACAAACTTAATCGTTGAAAGGTTCAGGAAAATAGGAGGTATATGTAAAATATTGGTGGCACAGATTTTAAACTACTTAAGACAATTCAACCACAGATCTTTAGAGCAATCATCTAGTTAAGAATACATACATGTCAACAGTGGTTACTCGTTTCCAGCGACGTGTTTGCATGCTAACTGCAATAACTCATTTTGCATTTTTTGAGAAAATATCTCATATTATTAATGACATCTATAGAAAAACCAGAAAAAATATTTGAATAAGTGGGGCAAGCTCTTGATGACAAAAGTAGATGTCATGATGTAATAACCAACCTCTTCTTGAATCTCATGCGATGACAATCTCCTTCATGCCTATCAGAGTCATGTGAGAGATCTTTCAGGACATCATATGTTGTCAAGACAATATCAGCATTAACAAGTTCGCTGATATCCATTATAGGTGTAGCTGAAAGAGTAGCATTCCTTACACATTCATAAACACAAGTTTTGAGAGAACCTGGTTTTATATGACTACGACAAAAGAACAAAAACCAATATGTTAGCTTCATTTGATAAATAATTCCAAGTTGCAACTATTTGAAACGATTTTTTCCCTCTTAAAGAAACAATTATCGAACATCCATGCAACAATGAAGTAGTTACGAAAAGCAGCTGAGCAAACAACTAATACGAACATCTCATATTTTGAGTACACGGTCTCACAAATGAAAATCCTAAAATGCTATATAGGCAGTTGGAATGATAAGAATGCCAAACAGAAACCCGAAATGACAAATAGCAGACAGCTCATTCTGTTTCCTACTTCAACAGCTTCTTTAGGCTACAGTCGGCATGTTCCAAGATTTTTGGATAAAAGAAAATCTTTTCCTTGTTTTTAACTTTGTGTATTTCGGACTGTCCAAAAACAAAGTCAGGTTCTATTACCAGTTCCCCGGACGAGTTCTACCAATCCATTATTGACTTACTTTTTTGTCAGGCAATTGGTCAAAAGACTCAAACGGGTGGGGAAAGATAAAGAAAGGTAAAAAGAGATTTATGCGACAAGTCTATGGCTCTATGCACCGGGTGCCAGCCAAAAGTTAAGTTACAAAATCCTGTTAATCTCTTCAAAAATTGAGTTGGAGACTCGGTGTGAGAGAATGAAATGAGCTCCCCTTGCATTAGGACTCCGTGACTTGGGACTCCATGCTATACACTTAAACTGTGACAAGAAAGATGCCCTAATTATATTTTCAATTCTTAAAAAAAAAAAAGTAATATCTTTCACATTTAATTGTCAAAAAATGACTTATCTTGAAGAGAAGCTCTGTGCACCAACTGAGCAACATTGCCAAGTTACAGTTTTATAGCTGATTAGATGGAAGGTGGTACAATAACACGAGTTTTAGTCTAATTCTTGTTGATGACGAAACAAATAATCTTGAGAATTCTATGCCATAGACCCATATATGATGTCTCGCAGTTTGTCCAAACATTTCAAAGGTCTAAGGTTGAGAAAGTCTGGAATCGAGCTAATTTTTACTGCTCCTTTGACTTCTTGTCTTACTGTTCCTGTCCCACAAACTACTGCCTGTTTTACCCCAATTAAATTCCATGTACTTGATAAAACGTTTAGTGACATTGACGTTCTTCAAATACAAAAGGATAATATACAACAGACACAAAAATGATCCTTAAAATTGCTAAATACAATACCAGTGTGAATAATAGACAAACAGAAGGACAAGAGAAACATACCGGGTGATTTCTGCTCCAGTAATATTGGAGTTGGGCAGACAGTAAGAGTTGCTCCAGTAATGACAAATAAAACTTCCATTCATTCCATCTACACTGCTAGAGATTTTATTTCTAGAAGTTTTCGCTTCTGGTGAGTAACCAACATAATCGGCATATTGCCTAGCATCACAAATATCACACTGTACCAATAATCCTTTATAGTCAGGGCTTTCACTCATAGCCCCACATAAACAGTCAATACGTTCTACATTGTGCTGCCTTCAAATATTGGGTTTTGGTGAGCAAGGATACAAGCAAGCAGTTCAACAGCTTTTAGGAGACCCATCTCATCTGTGATTAAAATCAATAAAAACAGCGTTAAGCAAATAAGAAGGTGTAGAATGAAAAGAGAAGTTGTTTTTTTTTTGAAGAAGAAGAAGAAGGATATATTATACTTTAAAGGACATTATTTACAAGAGCTAACAAGTGCGCAAGAAATCTAAACATTTCAGTTTTACAGTGTTTTATATGAAACGAAACCTCACCAATAAACATTGGCAAAGATTGCACACCTACCGGAAAAAGAATACTTGCATATCTTTCTTTTAGAGGAACAAGAATATTTTGTTTAATCAATACTTGCATAACTTAATAGTTGCATTTTATGATTATAAATACCAAAAAAGTATGACAACAAGCACTTAAAATCTATTGCTCCCTGCGACTGAACTACGCATACTTAAAAAGAGAATACTTTATAGTATGATAATAAACAGCAAAAGGACTAGTAACGAAAAGAAAATGAAAGCTTTCATTCGTTATGAATAGAGGCCGTATGCACGATACAAGTGATAGATATAGAAAGTTGTTATTTAAAGGACACAAGTGTTATCATAGAGAAAGGGGGACAAGGTTATAAAATAAGTAACTGTAAACTGTGAAGTACGATTAGATAGATAAACTGCCGTTCCACGAAAGTGAAAACCATTTCTTACATTTATATCCTTATATAACCTATGGTACTAAAGATTAAAGAATGACAGTAAAAGAGTAAGTAGAGGGTATGTTACTCTATTCGGATGATCAGATCTATCTATTTCACAACAAAAAGTGAAGTACTGGACATTTTATAATAAGGTGAAAAAGTAAACTTTTACATTTCTAACAGTGACATAGTAAAGAATCGGGCTTACCGGCAAGAATCCCACCAGATACATAAGGTGAGGATGATTCTGGATGCAACGAGATACTTCCACTAATAATTAAACACAACTAGTGAGAAATGGAAACAGTAAACATCAAAAAGCTAACAAACTATTACGGGGAAAGATGATATCTCTTCTTGATTAATTTTTTGCAATAAATAAAAATAATTACGTTAAGACATTGCTGTTCAGAACAGAAATAGCATTGAACTGTGGAGTTCGGTATTTAGTTAGAAGAATTTCATGGTTTGCAGTGTTCTCTAGCAAAAAGGACCAGGTGAGATTGTTATATCTATTTGTCCATCACTCTTGAATTTCTAGAACATTCTTGTTTGTGTTTCAAGAAATTGAACAGGTACACATAGAGGCCTAGCAAAATGGCTTTCATTCCTTAAATCCATATTCTCTGATGCTGCTTTCTCTCTTTGAACCATCCAATAAACAGCACGACGTTAGCAAGGGCTTAATTCCGGAAGCAAGTCAGGGAGTTCATCAGCCAAGAATAGCTCTCTCCTGAGAGCATGAAACAGCCATAAAGCAAAAAATTACACACTGACTGAAAATTCAATATTGATAAATACTACTAGCAGTATAACTCACTTGGATGGTTTAATGGCATCATCGAATTCAGTATTTTGTCTTAAATCATTAGTAACTCCTCCTGCCTCCATATGAGCTTCGAGCTCGAATGGCTTATCAATTCCATATATTTCCTGCGTCTTTGTAACTTCAGGCCGCAACCAAGCCATAACACTTAGCATACTCCTTTTCCACGGTTTCCTAAGGGTCTCCAGAAGTGACTCACATGCATTAAAGGCATTCTTAAGTATTTCTGCCCTCACCGCAAGAGAGATATAATCCTCTGACACTCTAACTTCCTTAACTGGCCTGACCATCAAAATCTTTTGACTAACCAAGTGAACAAGACCGGAGACGCCTTCATTTGGACCATCAAAAATTCCTGAGAAGACTACAATTTCTGTGTCCTTAGTGTCCTCCGACTTACATATCTCCAGAAACATATTTTCAGCAGATGTAATGGGAAAATGACCTAATCTAACACGACTTTCACATGTGGGTAAAACCCCCTCGTTTCGACATCGAATCATTGACAACAACTTCAGCAATATCAAGACGATCATGATTTGTACTCCAATAAGTCTTATCAATATCGACAAAAACGGGTTTCGTATTTGAACCGCCAACTTTCTCTTCATTGTTGTTTGTTTCTGAAATTTCCGAATTAGCAATATTCCCCAAATTTAGCTCGGAACTAGCAAAGTTATTTGAAATCTCACCCGACCTACGAGGACGGGCTTGTTTCTTCTTACCCATGAAACAGCAGCTGGATGCACGTACTTTAAACACCAAAGACAAGTGATAGTCAAGTTTTATAGAATCTCAAATTAACATGAATGTGAAACTGAAAAATCATGAAAGTCAATAATATGAGCAAGTTGACTGATGGTTTAACTTCTCCAAACCAAACCAGAGAATACTTGACAATTAAACAAGTATCTATTAGCAAATTTTTGAAAGTTACAAGTAGGACAATATTAGAACCCTCTTAAATGAGCAACTTTTAAGCCAACCAGTGCCCTAATTAGAACGAATCCATCATGAATATTCTAAACCCAATACAGAAAGTATTCAATTGAGATTACCCTTCAGACCGAATACAAGTCTGGGCTTTAGTCATTATCGTTGTTTTCCTGAAAGAGGCAAAATAATCAATAGTAAGAATTAAAGCGGAGGGAAAGGACTCAAGGAGTGAGCAATTTAATTGTAAATCATTCATAAAAAGAAAAACTTTACCTGAAAATCACGAGGAACTCACGCATCCAAACTGTTAGGATTAGTAATCTTTTGAGCTTCTCAATTTTAAGTCACATTTTAGTCGAAGAACTCATCATGTTCAAGTAAAAACCTTAAACTTTCTCTTCTTAATCTACGACAAAAATTTC
>BEHA01050266.1:318370-337895 GCA_002897215.1 Eschscholzia californica subsp. californica | reverse complement strand
AAGCATCACAAATATCACACTGTACCCATAATCCTTTATAGTCAGGGCTTTCACTCACAGCCCCACATAAACACTCAATACGTTCTACTTGTGATCTCTTGAGGCTACTCCTCCGAACTGTGGCAACTTGGATTTTATCATCCAACGTTGTGCTGCCTCCAAATATTGGGTTTTGGTGAGCAAGGATACAAGCGAGCAGTTCAACAGTTTTTCCAAGACCCATCCCATCTGTGATTAAAATCAATAAAAACAACATTAAGTAAATAAGTAGGTGTTGATTGAAACGGACATTATTTACAAGAGTATGAAGACCACATGATATTTTATCAAGAAACGTTATGTATCAAATAATGTTGTTTACAAGAGTATGTGTCCGATGAAACTGAAGTTACACAGCACAAGCTAACAAGTCCGCGAGAAATCTAAACATTTCAGTTTTACAGTGTTTTTGTATGACGCGAAACCTCACCAATAAATATTGGCAAAGATTGCACACCTACGGGAAAAAGAATACTTGCATATCTTAATAGTTGCATTTTATGATTATAAATACTAAAAAAGTATGACAACAAGCACTTAAAAACTATTGCTCCCCCGACTAAACTACACATACTTACAAAGGGAAAACTTGGATATATATCAATACTTTATAGTATGCTTATAAACAGCAAAAGGACTAGTAACGAAAAGAAACTGAAAGCTTTCATTGGTTATGAATAGAGGCCGTATGCACGATACAAGTGATAGATATAGAAAGTTGTTATTTAGAGGACACAAGTGTTATAATAGAGAAAGGAGGACAAGGTTATAACATAAGTAACTGTAAACTATGAAGTACGATTAGATAGATAAACTGCCGTTCCACAAAAGTCGAAAACCATTTCTTAAATTTATATCCTTATATAACCTATGGTAATAGAGATTAAAGAATGACAGTAAAAGAGTAAGTAGAGGGTATGTTACTCTATTCGGATGATCGGATCTATCTATTTCACAACAAAAAGTAAAGTACTGGACATTATATAATAAGGTGAAAATCTATAGATCTAACAGTGACATAGTAAAGAATAGGGCTTACCGGCAAGAATCCCACCAGATACATAAGGTGAGGATGATTCTGGATGCAATGAGATACCTCCAGTAATAATTAAACACAACTAGTGAGAAATGGAAACAGTAAACATCAAAAAGCTAACGAACTATTACGGGGAAAGATGATATCTCTTCTTGATTAATTTTTTGCAATAAATAAAAATAATTACGTTAAGCCATTGTTGTTCATAACAGAAATAGCATTTAATGGTGGAGTTCGGTATTTAGTTAGAACAATTTCATGGTTTGCAGTGTTCTCTAGCAAAAGGGACCAGGTGAGATTGTTATATCTATTTGTCCGTTACTCCTGAATTTCATATAGAACATTCTTGTTTGTGTTTCAAGAAATTGAACAGGCACACATAGAGGCCTAGCAAAATGGCTTTCATTCCTTAAATCCAAATTCTCTGATGCTGCTTTCTCTCTTTGAACCATCCAATACACAGCACAACGTCAGTACGGTCTTAATTCCGGAAGCAAGTCAGGGAGTTCATCAGCCAAGAATAGCTCTCTCCTGAGAGCATGAAACAGCCATAAAGCAAAAAATTACACACTGACTGAAAATTCAATATTGATAAATACTACTAGCAGTATAACTCACTTGGATGGTTTAATGGCAGCATTGAATTCAGTATTTTGTCTTAAATCATTAGTAACTCCTCCTGCCTCCATATGAGCTTCGAGCTCGAATGGCTTATCAATTCCATGTATTTCCTCCGTCTTTGTAACTTCAGGCCGCAACCAAGCCATAACACTTAGCATACTCCTTTTCCACGGTTTCTTAAGGGTCTCCAGAAGTGACTCACATGCATTAAAGCCATTCTTAAGTATCTCTACCCTTACCGCAAGAGAGATATAATCCTCTGACATTCTAACTTCCTTAACTGGCCTGACCATCAAAATCTTTTGACTAACCAAGTGAACAAGACCGGAGAAGCCTTCATTTGGACCATCAAAAATTTCTGGGAGACTACATTTCTATGTCCTTAGGGTCCTCCGACTTACAGATGTAATGGGAAAATGACCTAATTTTTTTTTTGAATAATTTGAATTAATTGAAAAAAAGAGAGGCATATACAAAAAATAGAGGGGCAAAAACAAAAAACAAGAAACCGCAAAAAAGAGAACTGTTACATCAAGACGTCCTCCCACTTAGAAATAAAGTCATAAACCGACTTATCCTTGGCCCGGGCAAAGTGCCTACTCCAGTGGAAAAGGATAGCCAAAATATCCTCCACCTCTAAAGAACTACCCACACTTGGTTCTTTAAACGTCTTGTCGTTCCTATCCTTCCAAATCGCCCAGACTATTGCAAAAGGTATAAGGTTCCAGAGATCCCTCTTTTCTTTGATGGCGAACAGCCTGGGCCATTGAACCACAATCTGAGCCAAGTTCCCTGGATTACACCACTTACTGCCACTAGAGGAAATGAAGAACTCCCATATGATGCTAGCCTTCGGGCAGTGAATAAAGATATGCTCCACTGATTCACTTTCCATCTTACACCGAATGCATCTGTTAGGCAAGGTCATACCACGTTTTTGCAGGTTGTCAATGGTTGGAAGTTTGCCCAGCACTGCTGCCCACATAACAAAACTGACTCTTGGAGGCACCCTCGAAGACCAAAGCAGCTTGAAATTAAAGGAAATGGTGGGGAGGACATGATCCTACTGTAACAATGCTTAACCGAAAGGGGATCCTTGCCCTTACTACAAATCTTCTTATCAAACTCACCATCAATTGGTCTGACCCTTTCCAAAGTTTCCAATAAATGAATGAAAATAGGAACCGAATAAAAAACGACTTTCACATTTTTCTATGTTAGACAACCGGAACCGATAAAAAACTTTGGGTCTCTACAGCATTCCTCGGTAAAACATGTGGGTAGAACACCCTCGTTTCGACATGGAATCATTGACAACAACTTCAGCAATATCAAGATGGTCATCACTAGTAGTCCAATATGTCTTATCAATATTGACAAAAAAGGGTTTCGTATTTGAACCGCCAACTTTCTCTTCATTGTTGTTTGTTTCTGAAGTTTCCGAATTAGCAATATTCCCCAAATTTAGCTCGGAACTAGCAAAGTTATTTAAAATCTCACCGACCTACGAGGACGGGCTTGTTTCTTCTTACCCATGAAACAGAAACAGCAGCTGGATGCATGTACTTTAAACACCAAAGACAAGTGATAGTCAAGTTTTATAGAATCTCAAATTAACATGAATGTGAAACTGAAAAATCATGAAAGACAATAATATAAGCAAGTTGACTGATGGTTTAACTTCTCCAAACCTAACCAGAGAGTACTTGACAAATAAACAAGTATCTATAAGCAAATTTTTGAAAGTCACAAGTAGGACTATATTAGAAACCTCGTAAATGAGCAACTTTTAAGCCAACAAGTGCCCTAATTAGAACGAATCCATCATGAATATTCTAAACCCAATACAGAAAGTATTCAATTGAGATTACCCTTCAGACAGAATACAAGTCCGGGCTTTAGTCATTATCATTTTTTCCCTGAAAGAGGAAAAATAATCAATAGGAAGAATTAAAGGAGAGGGCAAGTACTCAAGGAGTGAGCAACTTAATTGTGAATCTTTCATAAGATAATAACTTTACCTGAAAATCACGAGGAACTAACGCATCCAAACTGTTAGGATTAGTTATCTTTTGAGCTTCTCAATTTTAAGTCACATATTTTAGTCGAAGAACTCATATCGTTCAACTAAAAACCTTAAACTTTCACTGCTTAATTTTCGAGAAATTTCTTTTTCTTACTTCAACTATCCTTTAGTTGTAGTATATTTTAAGCCACCCGTTCGTTAAAAAATCTCCCGGCCCTTCAAGATTTTGGAAAATGATTGTTTAGGTGAAAAAAAAGGACGATCGACTCAAGTTAGAAAACACAGGACATCAGCTCGACTCAAGTTACCTTTCCGTATTTCAAAAGACTAAGTCGACATAAACAATCTATTCGAAATAATATATGGGGAGAAGTGGAAATTGAAGCATGAAACTGTTTCATGAATAAATCATAAAATACAAACACATCAGCACATACACTTATGTCAGGAAAAATGAAAATCGAAATGTGATTTCTAATTATTTAACTCCATTACTAGTACAAGATCCGATACTTCTTCGAGGTTGAGGAGACTTTTTCGAGTAGGCACAGTTCCATTTTCCTCCATCGTGAGCATAATAGTCCATAGGATAGTCCGTATTACTAGTGCATTTCCTTACTTCCTTCTCGTTGCTGTTATTCATACAACAAGATTTGTTCTCTTCACAACAACCCAAGCCGTCTCTTCCTGATGATTTATCTTCTTTCTCCCACCAACCAGGAATAAACCCAAGAGCAATTTCAGCTTCAAATGGAGTCAAAATCGGCTTTCCAAATGCTTCTCCCCAATCAATTGATAGTCGAGGACAAGCGATCTGAATCCAAGCATCTATAGACGCACCAAATAAGGCGACCCGAATAGGAGATATCTCTGACATCAAAATAACTGTCCAAACAAGACCTTTTTCTCTCATCTTTTCCTGCAAGCGGTAGAGAATTTTGGGGTTCCCTTGCCGCCCCAATGTCCCGAGCACAACTCCCCAGCTTCTTGCTTCCCTTGCTTTAACAATCATCTTCTTCCTCACATCTTTCATTCCTACATAATCGTACTCCTCCAAGAACAAAACTCCAAGGTACGGATCATACCGAAAAGCCTTAATATTTGGATTCGCAATCATAAAGGCTTCCAGATGGAACCTTCCATCAGCTACAAAGATAACAACATCAGCAGACCCTTTAGGTAGGGTAGGAGAAGTGCAGCCAAGAACTTCACCAGCTGATAAAGGTTTGGACTGGGGGATTAAAACATCAAAGCCAGCACTTTCAAGCTCCGCTTTCGCTGCTCGAATTGCTGTAGAAAACTGAATAGTACCAGCCAAAGCAAGCTTCTTTGATTTCCCTGTTGCTGAATCCAGGTTTAGTTTGATAGTATCAATCAAACGATCGACATCAATCTTGATTTCAACAAAAACATAGAGAGAAGGGATCTTGGTTGAGTCAATGGGGATGAGACAACTGTGGCCATAGTGGATAAGGAGATCTGCATTCAAGGCAGTAGCTGAGAAATCATCGACACAACAAGCACCATAAGTGACATCTCCGAGGACAAAACAGTCATCAAGTTTGCCAAAGGTTTTGAATATATCAGAGAGAACAAGTGAATACATTAGGAGACCTTCAGGAAACTGTAGAGCAACACGCTTGGAATCAGATTTTAGAATTCTCCAAATGCATTTGTGAACCTCAAAGTTATAATTGGCTGGGAGGAGAGAAATTGCTGCATTTAGTGCAGAATCATTGACAATGGAGTCTGGGATCTGGTTCTTGATAAACCTCTTTGGTTGTGCTCGAGGTTTATTCTCATTAGGGTTCTGAGAGATTAGAAGTAGTTCACCACTTTTATTCTCCATTAGATTTGTTATGCTGGGTTAGTGAACTATTGCCAGTACAAAATATCTTCTTCACCTAAATCAACGTACATAGGTAATATTGGTATTAACCCCATTTATAGATTTCGAACACTAGAGTTTGGGAATATCTTCTTCACCTAAATACCATGGAGATAACAGAAGTTAGCCAACAATGTACAACCAAACTCAAAATAAGTTAAACGGATGCAATTTTATGAACGAATTGCAGTTACTAGATGTGGATTTCGACTAATACTACAACAAACACCATGTTGTTTTGGTATTTAAGCATAAACATGGAAACCCACAATTTCTTTTTTCAACCTAAGAGGAAACTCAGAGCTCTAACACCCTAAATGCTTCCTGGCCAAAGTTGTATGAGGCGACAGACCTTTCGCAATCAACCAACATAATACAAGCAAGCAATGCAATACATAAACAAGTTCATAATCAACTCATACACAATTCATATTTCATACAAAAAATGCGAACCAATTCATATTTCATACAAAAAAAAGTGACCGGAAACCACCAATTCATAAACAACTCATACACAATTCATAATTTATAATCACTGCCCACTAGTTTGTATGTAGTAAAACGATAAAAGTAGAATGAAAAAAAATATAAAAATTAGGAAGAAGGAGAAAAAGAAGATAAGAAGAAGAAAAATAGAGTATAGCTAGGTTGACTAATTGCTGTTCGACTGATCAGTGAAGGAAGAAAAAACTGAAAACTGGAAGAAGAAGGAGAAGAAGAAGAAGATTTACCTTGAAGTATTAAGATGGAAGAGGAAGAAGATGACGGTTCTTCCTCTCTCTAATGTTTTGATCGATTAGGGGCAAGGGAAGACAGAGAAACTGATTTCATCCCAAGTCAAGTCGAGTGGGCTTTGGACAGTTGGCCTTGGGTTGGGAAAAAAAATGCGAGAACACGAAGCCCGTCATGGACACCGAGTCCCGTTAGAGCCCACGGGTATCCGAAACCCACCCAAGACCCAGTGAAATCAACGGGTCGGGCTCGAGTTTTAAAGTGCTGCCCGACATCCCACCTGAATCCGACCTCTTAACATTTGTCGGACATAACCTGCTTAATAATGTCGCTCGTTTACCAATAATACCTACGTTGTGCGTATATCTGTATGTATATATTGATGTATGTATAACATATATACGTATAATATAATACATAATAATGTATTTTACTACATATACTGTTGTGATGGTGGATCGACGATGTGATGGTTGTAGGTGGCGGTCACCAAAGTGACAAAATATAGTGGTAACCCGGTGAAAAGATTGTAGGTGGCGGTCACCAAAGTGACAAAATATAGTGGTAACCCGGTGAAAAGATGTACAAAATAGATTAGTAAATTCTTATATGTTAAATGTACTTTGATGGTATATATATATATATATTCCCGAAGTACCCTTTTCTTGAATAGTGAAAAATTGAAAAACCGACACCCGACCACTCGATATCCAACCGCTCAATACTCGAGAAATCAGAAAGGTTTGAAGGACTTGGACGGGTTTTGGACATGAGGACTTCTAAAATAACCCGTCTAGTTAAGCCCGAGAACCCGGATGGACAAGGAATTTCAAAGCCCGACCGACCCGCCTAGGTGGTATAAGCCTGACCAGCTTGGCCTGAACCAATCCCCACACCTATTAATTTTTTAGTAGAGGCACCCTCATCGCTTCTCGCTTTTCCTAGGCGATCTCAGCTAGGAGCTCCCCAATTGTGAAAAAAAGGGGAATTCATCCCCAAACTTAAACGACCCCGAGAATATGTCGCTTTGAGTACCTAGGTGCACTTAAGCGTAGCTTTTGACAACATTGCTCTTGACTTCCATTTATATTTCGTGTTTGTTGAACACTAAATTCATTTTGTTTGAAAAGAATACTCAAGTCTTTATATTACTGTAGCCAAGTGAAACACACACTATATCATGATATATATAAATTTGTTACTCCATAACATTTTTTCTTTACAATTAGTATAAGCCATTGAAGCCAATGCTTCTAAGCCGCGCTTCACGTCATACGGAAGAGAAAAAGAGAATTGATGTTGAACTTGATGTCGAAGATTGAAGATTGAAAAATATGATGAAACTTCAGAATTAAAATTGTTAACATATAAATATAAATTGTTATTTTCTATAACAAAGTAAGAGAAAAATCTCATCGAGAAAAAGTAAGAGAGTGTAAAGACTGAGTTTCTTGAAAGTAATTTTCGATTCCTTCTCAACTCAATTGAATTGTTTGATTACAAAAGCCCTCTTATATATCAGAAGGTTTAGAGAGAGAGAAGAAGAAACTTAACAGAAACTTAACTAACATTAACAGAAACTTAACTAACTAATTTTATCAATTAGTTAGTCTAACACATTACTACTATTCGCACACGCTTCCTGTCTGACTCTTTGAGATAATGTGGGCGCTTTCATTTAAGTGTGTGGGCGCGCATATAACTTGTGGTAGTTAAATCAGTTTTCTTGGTCTTCTTCTTCTTCAATGTGTTCGACCATATGCCTAGGAGTTAACTCTCTCTTACAGCCCCCCTCAAACTCATGATTGGTAGTGGAAAGAATCATGAGTTTGCTTCTAATGAAATCAAACTGTGAGGAGAGAATACCCTTGGTGAATATATCAGCTAAATTCTCTTCAGAGGAAACAAACTTGATGTCCAAAGTGGAATTCATAACTAAGTCTCGAATGAAATGATAATCTATCTCAATGTGCTTGGTCCGAGCATGAAAAACTGGATTGGAAGCCAAAAACTTAGCACCCATGTTGTCACATGACAGACTAAGTGGAGCAGCAATTGAAACCCCAAGTTCTTCCAACAAGTAAGATAACCATAACAACTCAGAGGTAGCCATTGACAGAGCACGATACCCAGCTTCAGTGGAGGACCTAGACATAGTAGCTTGCTTCTTAGAAGACCATGACACCAAAGAAGAGCCCAGAAAAACACAATAGCCACTTGTAGATCTTCTAGTATCTGGGCATCCTGCCCAATTTGAGTCAGAAAAACCCTTGAGAATGGACACATCTCCTGATTGAATAGTCATACCTGCTCCAATAGTCCCTTTCAAGTATCTGGGTACTTTCTTAAGAAGAATCAAGTGAGCAGTCCTTGCCTCATGCATAAATTAAGACAGGTAGTTGACACTATAAGTCAAATCAGGCCTGGTCATGGTGGCATACTTCAACCCACCAACCATGCTCCTGTAGAAGATAGGATTGTCTATGAACTCACCATCAAACGTGGATACCCTCTTTCTGAAGGAGTTAAAGGAGATGTCCTTCGACCAAGATGGCAATGCGAGCAATATGTCGGCTAGGACAATTGATGAAGAAGATCATCAAGTCCGATTGATTTAGGGGTCGTAGCGTTTAGCTAGAAACCAACTACGATCGTCGAATTACGAAGTAATTCGCGGCTAACTTTGATTGGATCCTACATCGGGTTACACATAAGAATGGGTATTTAATCAGATGATATGACTATTGGGAGTGTGATATAACATTGGGAATGTCCCATAAACATATCTCACAGGCCTAAATAGAATTTGGGCAAAAGATAGCAAAAAGGCCCGAAATAAGGGTTTTGGGCCTAGGCCGATTCGGGCACTTTTACGGCTCGGATTGGGCTGATTTTTGGAGGGACGTTTCCTTATGTTATGAACATTAAATATGACAATTTTGGCTGGGTTTGGACGTCATCTCCTTAGGGAATTGAGAAAATATCAACTAGTTGCTATTTTCGACTATTTCCCTAAATCTTATTCTAAAGGGTGTTTTAGGAAACCTAAAAGGAGGTGAATTCTTATTAGGGTTCTATATAAACACTCTTAGGGCAGAGAATAAGGTGTGGAATTTCTCTCTAAGCTTTCTTACTCTACCACATCAAGTAGAGAGGAGAAAGTGAGTTAATTCCCAAGCTATCTTCTAGTCAAGCAAGAAGAAGGTCTTCTTATTATCAAACCACCATTGGAGTGCTAGCGAGCTTTCAAGGAGGGAGATTAAATACACTATTCGGTGTCCCAAGTAGAGGAGCTACGTTTGAAGCTCTTGGTCTTCTTTAATCTATACAACTAGTTCGAGGGAAATAGCGATTAAGGTAATCTACTATCTTCTTATTGGTTAATTACTAGTTTTGCATGATGATCTTGGGGATACTAGTGTTAGACATTAGATGTCGTTATCCGCTATAAACACTAGTATAAGGGTATAATTCCCTACACTTTCCTGCTGAAATGGGAACCAGGCTAGGCTTAGAATCAGATAGCCCTGACTTATCCAATAACTCAAAAGTATATTTAGTTTGAGTAAGAAGCAATGAGGAGGGAGTTCTCTGAACTTCAATACCTAAAAAATAATTAATGTTTCCAAGCCTTTTCATAGCAAATTCCTCAGCCAAAGCAGCAAACAACTGATCTAGGAGAGAGGCTGAGGTACCAGTAAGGATGATATCATCTACATACAGAAGAAGAACCATCATTTGACCAGCAGAGGTGAACACAAACATTGAAGTGTCAGAAGCACTCCTAAGAAAACCCCAATTTTGAAGATATGTAGAAAACCTTGTAAACCAAGCCTTTGGTGCTTGTTTAAGGCCATAAAGAGCCTTATGAGGATGACAAACAAAATCAGGAGATTGGGGATCAGCAAACCCTGGTGGCTGTTTCATATAGACAGTCTCTGTAAGATGCCCATGAAGAAAGGCATTCGACATATCAAGCTACTGGATGGGCCAATGATGTGAAATTGCCACAGTAAGAACCACTCTAATGGTTTGAATCTTGACTACTGGGCTGAAAGTCTCTACATAGTCAATTCCCTCTTGTTGAGAATACCCTTGAGCCACAAGTCTGGCCTTGTGTCTCTCAATGGTCCCATTTGAATTATACTTAACTTTGAATACCCACTTAGATCCAAGTATATTCATTTTACAAGTTTTGGGTATGAGAGACCAAGTTTCATTTCTCATTAAGGCCTGAAATTCATCTTTCATTGCCTTCTTCCAATTTGGATCCTTAATAGCACTCTTATAGCTTGTAGGTTCTGCTAAAGAGGGTAATGGACCTTTGTGAACAGAAGCAAGAGCATGAGGGACAGAGAAATGGGCCACATGATCAGGGATGGATTTGGGTTTAACAATACCACTTTTTAGCCTTGTTTGCATAGGATGAGAATTGAAATCACTGGATACTTCCTCCTGAGGATGATCAGGTTGAGTGGGACTGTGTGATGAATGAAGAAAAGGGACATGTTCTACTGAGGATGCAGTGGGAGAAGAGAATGGAAAAGCTTGATCATCTAGGGAATATGTAGAATGATAAGATGGAGCAGACATGTCCACCTTGGATGGGAGTGAAGGAAGCTGAAAAATTTGATAGGTGGAAGTAGAGTTTGTGTCTAGCTTGGACTTAATTGATGACTTATCAGTGGCATAAGGGATGTAAATTCATCAAAAATAACATGTCTTGAGACATATTCCCTTCTTGTCTCAATGTCTAGACACTTGTATCCCTTGTGTGTGGGATTGTATCCTATGAATACACATTTAGATGATTTGGGACTTAGCTTATCACTCTTAGTATTTCCCAAATAAGGATAGCAAAGTGAACCAAATACTTTGATCATAGCATAATCAGGAGTTTTATCAAAGAGTAATTCATAAGGAGTTTTATAAGAAAGGAGCTTACTTGGGGTTCTGTTTATAATGTAAGTTGTAGCAGCATAGGCATGAAACCGGAACTCCTTTGGCATAGATGCTTGAAATAACAATGTATTTCCCACAGATGTAATTTGTCTGTTTTTTCTTTCAGCCCTACCATTTTGTTCAGGGGTATATGGGCAGGAGCTCCTGAACACAATCCCACACTTAGTGAGATGAGTATGAAATTCTCCTTTGCTAAGTTCAGGTGCTCCATCACTTTGGAAGTAGTACTTTATGAGTAATGAAAAAAGCCTTTCATTTTGTGTCTGAAAGTGCTTTCTGACCTAAACTTCATAGGGTATATCCAGAAAAATCTACTATAATCATCAAGGAAGAGGATGTAATACTTATTCCTGTCTTTGTAGTGACTGGGGCTGGTCCTCAAATGTCACAGTGAACTAGCTGAAGAGGAGCCGATGTTGTGCTATTAGATACATGAAAAGGAAGTATCTGACTTTTCCCTAACTGACAAGATGAGCAAACATCTTTAAAATTCTTAGATGTGATCTTGATTCTCTTTTCCTTTTCTAGGAGCAAGATTACTTCTTGAGATGCATGCCCTAGTCTGTTGTGCCAAGTCTCAGCAGTACCTCTTGCCAAACAAGCTATTTCAGTATCTTCCTTAGGTGTAACATAAGGATCCATTTGAAAATCAATTCTATATAGGTTATTCACCATTGGTCCTTCTCCTAAGACATCTTTGGACCATAAATCTCTAATAAGAAAACCCCATGGAAGAAATTCTACACTACAGAAGTTCTCTTTGGTGAATTTTGAAATAGACAGAAGGTTCTTCTGTTGTGCCAAGTCTCAGCAGTACCTCTTGCCAAACAAGCTATTTCAGTATCTTCCTTAGGTGTAACATAAGGATCCATTTGAAAATCAATGCTATATAGGTTATTCACCATTGGTCCTTCTCCTAAGACATCTTTGGACCATAAATCTCTAATAAGAAAACCCCATGGAAGAAATTCTACACTACAGAAGTTCTCTTTGGTGAATTTTGAAATAGACAGAAGGTTCTTCTGTATTTTTGGAACATGAAGTACTTTCTTAAGATGAAAAGTGTTTGGGCTAGTGGCTAAATTTGCCTGGCCTGTGCTAACAATGTTTAGACACTTACCATCTCCAATCATGACTCCATTAGTACCTTGATAAGGAGTAATATATTGCAAATTCTCTTGAGTGTGTGTCATATCATTGGTTGCTCCTGTGTTAGCTATCCACTTCTTATCTTTTGCATTCAAGGATAGATAAGCCTTCTCATCATTTTGATTTTCAATTTCTTGCTCAGCCCCAAAATGGGCTTGTTCCTCTTCTTCTTCTTGTGGGTTTGAGTTACTTCCTCCTCCTCTTCCTCATCTTCTATTTCTTGAAGGTGGAGATTAGCAAAATTCCTGCTAGCTGATTTTGAAACTTCAGAGGAGAAGTCTTTCAATCTTAATCTACACTGTCTAGCTGTGTGACCCCACTTGTAACATATGCCACAAGGAACTGTGGTGAAATCAAAGAAAGCATTTCTTGGATGAGAAGGAGCCCTCATATTTGACATAATTGATGGCTTTTGACCATTTTCAAAATTCTGAGTCTGATTTGAAAACCTCATAGGTGATGATCTTATGCTACTTTTGTTTTGAAACTTCTTAACAAAATATAATTCACTTGGATCACCACTTGTTTCTTGCTCCTTCAACCATTGTTCATGGTGGATTAACCTACTCCTTAGTTCCCCAAAGCTAAGCACACCATCTCTATTCTGAATGGTGATAACAAATTGGGAGTATTCTTTCCCTAGGCCTTGAAGAGCTATCCTAGTTAATTCAGGTTCACTGGCTTTGTCATTCACTGCTACAAGAGAGTCATCCAGATTCTTGATCTTACTCAAAAATTCAGCCATAGAAGAAGACCCTTTCTTCAAATTCTGAAGTTTATTTCTTAAGGAAGACTTTTGTGCTTCAAATTCTTGAAGAAAAACCATTTCCAAATATCACCATATTTCTCTTGAGATTTTTAACCCTAAAATATTAAAGGCAATTGAATGGGTAATAGTTGCTTTTATGCAAGACTTAACGAAACTATCTGTTTTCCTCCATTGAAGATAAGCTGGATTTACCACATCTCTTCCATCCTCTACAGTTAATTGTGGGGTGCCATCAATGTAGCACACTAGGTCGTTTCCAATCAGGGCATTTTCTACCTGATCTTTCCAAACTAGAAAGTTTGTTCCATCTAATCTAGCAGATATTAAATTTGTAAGATTTGGGTTATAGGTTACCTGAATTTGATTTGGATTCATCTTTCAATGTTTGAAGTTAATTTGTTTGATGATGATGATGAAGAAGAAGACTGTATCTCTGATTCCTTGATGACAGAAGATCAGCTCCCTTTGTTGTTCTTGATTTCAATCTCTCTTGAAAATCAATTTTAGGGTTTCTTTATGGCTCTGATACCATGTAAAGACTGAGTTTCTTGAAAGTAATTTTCGGTTCCTTCTCAACTCAATTGAATTGTTTGATTACAAAAGCCCTCTTATATATCAGAAGGTTTAGAGAGAGAGAAGAAGAAACTTAACAGAAACTTAACTAACATTAACAGAAACTTAACTAACTAATTTTATCAATTAGTTAGTCTAACACATTACTACTATTCGCACACGCTTCCTGTCTGCCTCTTTGAGATAATGTGGGCGCTTTCATTTAAGTGTGTGGGCGCACATATAACTTGTGGTAGTTAAATCAGTTTCCTTGGTCTTCTTCTTCTTCAATGTGTTCGACCATATGCCTAAGAGTTAACTCTCTCTTACACAGAGAAAAATAATTGATGAAGATGAAGAATGAAGAAGGAAGAATGAAGAAGGAAGAATGATGAACTTGAGGAAAAAAGTTCATTCACTTAATAAATCTGTTTGGATGTTAATTGGCTACCCTAGATTCCCTTAAATTAATGTGAATTTCAAGTGAACTTTAAAAGGCGCCCCCACAGGCAAAACTTGTGATGTGCTAGACATGTTCAATAATAACAAGGGTAGCCTATAACATTACCCAAGTTCAAATCTAGGAAATAGTAAGACTTTTCCAACGGCTAGTTCTTACTCCAAAATTTGGGTTCACTTCTCTCTATCCTCTCACCACTCACTGATCTGGAGGACATTGTGTACAAACAAGAAGAAATGGAAACAGTTAAGAATCAGCCATGGAGAATTTCAATTCGTGCTGAGACCAAGAACTTCAATTTCAAGCTGAGAGCCTCAAAAGTTCTTCCATCTTGGAAATCCTTGGAAACCCGAATTTCGGTTATAGTTAAGCTCAATAGATTTTTCTTAAACGTGAAAGCGGAGACCGGAGAATCAGCAGTGAGGCGGAGGAGTGTAAAATCGAAGTTGATCAGACTGTTAGAGAAGTTACGGCTTCCTAAACATGTGAAGGAGAAAGGTGTTGCTGTTGAGACGAAATCGAGTTTCTGGAGCCCTACAAGAACTAGGTCTAGAGAGAACCGAGTACATGGGTGGAAGGGAGTGATAGGAGATTCTGTTGTTTTTGTCCGTTCAATATTAAAGAAATATGTAATGAGAAGAACTAATTTTACAATAGTGATATTGGGGTTACTTATCTTTTACTTGAGTGAATTTTCTTTGAGTTACTTAGTAGGTGGTTGTAGTCGGAATTTTGTGGGGTGGATGGGATGGTGGACCCAGTTCATCTCTTTTTACCTCTGAAGCCCATATATGTGTGTATGTGTTTGTTTTCACATTTCTTCAATAAAAAAATGTATCTTCACTAATGTTTTAATTGCTTAGTTATTTTAGAATGAAAAAAATACATCCGAAGTTACATGGTGCAAGGTGTTGTAAAACGTTGCAAGGTGTCGCAAAGAGTTACAAAGCTGCCGTAAGGTGTTTCAAAGTTCTCGTAAGGTGCAAAACTGTCGCGTACTGTTGGAAAGTTATTGCAAATTAAAGAATACCTGGAGAGCAGAAGACTAAAAGAAATGACTAATCATTTTCCACTAAAACGACAAATTTATAGGGAGTTTTGCCTACATTTCTCTTATATAAATTTGTGAATATTTGTTTTTTACCAGCATATACTTACGGGAAAACACGAGTTGACGTGTTGTGAATAATGATGGGCTTTACAACATGACATATTTTCTAATTGTGGTATGTCCAACAATACAGTTCCATGTGTTTGATTTTTCTTTTTTCGGTTTACTTATACAGATTAATCTTTGTTGGATATTTCGTGCAATTATAAATCAAATTATAACTTATAAATTAATGTATTGCTCCAATAATTAGATGTTTCCTAAGAGACTATTAATCCATTCTCTTAGTCGTTCAACTTTTAAAATAAAAGGAAAAGCTTCAACTCTAACATAAACTTCGGATAGCTATAAATCTAAAGTTCCAATACTCTGAATAGTCGGCACTGCAAATAACAAATTATTTACACCTTCTACACTTGAATCATGATCACGCTGACGCCTCCTTTGATCTCCTCTCGGCAGCTATAGCAGCAGCAACGGCAGGAGGCAAATGCATTAAATTTGGAGTCGGAATTCCACTGGCAATGCTCTCGTTTTCTTGGAGTGGCAAGGGAGAAACAACAGAAGAGAATAGGAGAGATTCAACATCTTTCAGTGTCAGGACTGGCTGATCTTGATTCTTCGTGTTCCCACTGATAATTGAACTACTTATCCTCCCTCTGTTCAATTTGTAGATGCTTTCCTCAACAGTGTCTTTAACCTAGTAGTTGGGGGATTTAAAAAAGACAAGAAACATTTAGTCACAACTAAATTCATGTCACCGACTCACCCATATATGCATGCACATGCAAACAAAAATTGAAAGGTCTCAGCCCCGACTACTATTGAGACACCGAAATATAATGAAAAATAGAATCATCTTTGACGCCTCATATATGGTGATAATTGCATAAACAAAAAAAAGAAATAAGTTATGAAATCTCTTACTATAAAACGATGAACAAGTGTCCTTTTGGATTGCCCTATACGGTGGACCCTGTTGATCGCCTGTGCTTCTGCTGCAGGATTGAGAAGTGGCTCTAGAAGAATAACATGCTGCGCTTCCAAGAGATTAAGACCATTAGCTCCATGTTGAATTAAAAGCAGTAGCACTTGAACAAACTTCTCTTCTGGTTCTTGATCGGGTATTTCACCAGTTCCTATTGGACCGCTCTTTCGCCCTTTGAACTGTGCGATTGCAACATGTGATTTCCTGCAGTTTACATACCCATATGACGTAACCATTAACATCCATTCCGGATTAGTCCACCAAATTAGATTACTAATATTATTTCTTGAATTACATATCCATAATGTGCAGTTAAAGCTTCTCAGATACACTCTGAATGAAGTTCTAAGTTGAGCTAGTAAAAGAAATAAGAAAACAGAAACAGGCCATTAATGTATTCAGAACTAAACGTTGGATCTTAATACACCTGATTACCTGCCTCCTTTCATACGGATATAGCTTATGCTGTTAGCAAGGAAAGCATGTTCCAACACATCAAGGACGTCATTCCAACTTGTGAAGACCAGAACTTTTGCTTTTGGGTCTCTGGACTTAATCGACAGGATTCTCCTTGTGACTGCTTCTATCTTCATCACACAAATAATATTCATTGTGGAGAGTTTAAGATCTAGTATGTGACAGAAAGAGAACCACCAACACTTGTTTTGAATAATATTAAATTTATGCATCCCAAAGATAAACTATTAATCCTGAAGCAACTGCGAAAGGGTGGTGCTTGAGAAATTTGCAAGTGCAATACGAGGAAAAACTTGAATTTGTTCTACTCAAAGAAGAGAACAGAAGCAACATAAACTGATATTTGGGAAGTAAGCAGTTTCTAATCAAAAGATAATTGAAGTAAAAGTTTACACCTTTGTTCCATATGAACCTTGAACATTTATTGAAGCTTCGTTCCCTTGGAATGCACATGTTATACCAGAACTGCACATTTCCTTTCTACCTGCACCTGGACCATTAGTTGAAACTTCAAGCATTTCATGCCCTTGGGATGCATATTGTGTACCAGAATCACAGGTTTTGCTTTGTCTATCATCAGCATAAGCAATATTCTCAAAATCTGTATGTTGTCGACAAGTTGGGCACATGACCCATTTATCTCGAGCCCTACCGAGATATTTCAATCTCCTCTCTACAATTGCGATTAAACCTGCAAAGCAGCAACCACTGAAATTTATCATAAAATATTCGAAGCTAAGTACCAAATTTCTCTCATCACAAGTACTAATATGTAAGTGTGGTAAATGGAACTTGCAACAGTTCGAAATCTGAGATTACTTGTTCAAATTCCAGTTCCCTTTATCCCCACAAACACATAAGCATACATATAGGATGGATATTAAGGCTCTTCATCCGCACCACTCTTTAACTTTTTATGTAGGGTATTTATATATGTAGTTAATGTAAGGGTATTATAATATTTACACATTCTTTGTATTTATCTGGGGTATCTCCTTGTAAGAAACTAGTTAGAAAATAATCGATGAAGAAGTTCAGCTAAGTTCAACTTGTCTTAACTATCTTCTCAACACTCTGAAGAAACTAGTTAATAATCAATGAAGAAGTTTTGATCTCTATAAAATATAGCCGAACTTCTTTTCTGCTTCTTTAGATATTCTGTCATTTCTCTTATTACCGATCCTTCAAGCTTTTGCTCCAAAAAGTATTTTCAGTACACATTTTGCAGTTTTCACAATTATTTATATAGGAGTATCAGCAGAAAGGTGCACGCAAAGGACTTACATTTACAGCAAGTGACATGCCCGCACTGGAAAACCATCTTTTGGCTGGTGATCTTTTCTTGACAAACTGGGCAAGCCTCAAACTCAGGTTTACTTCTGCACTGGTTTTGTTCTCGTGTACAAGGAGAAACAGATGATGAGTCACCTGCATCTAGGTGTGTAGGAGAATTAGGCACATCCACTTGTGCCTTTTGTCTTGAAAGAACCATACCCTGAACATAATTTGTTTGGAGGTCAGTAAATGTCTTTAGCAATTCAAAGGAAAGAAATACGGCAATACAAAGTCTAGAATTTTTCTCTTACTATAGAGAGCTCACAGTAAACCCCTATAACTAAAGGCATACATGTTACTAGTGCAGTATACGTAGATTCACAAGAAGCAAATTCGCTTAAAGCTGTATAGCTCATTCCCGGGGAAAATTGCATAACTAACTAGGCAACTACACCTCCTTCTGGGGCTATGCTCAAATCAGGTATGCGACATATACTGGCATTCTTTTATAGTTATCCTCAGGGCATCTTAGATTTCCAGACTGAACAGGAACTAATAATTTATAATTGCAGTACACGGAGGAAACCCTGAAATAAATAGTCTAACTATACAAGAAAAACATATTTGTACCTTTAAGTAACGATGTTGCCCTCTTATGCGCGATAATGAGGACAAGGACATGAACTTTTCATGTGAAAATTGAACATTTGCTGCGACTAATTCTTCTGAACTTAGAGCATCAAGCGAAGTGTCATTCTCGCTTTCTCTTAGACGCAATCGTGAAGTTGCCATTTTAATCTCATCATGAGCACGGAGAGTTTGAGCTTGTGCATTAGCCAAGCACCTCGCTTGATCATACTCTTTGCGCATAGCCTTCGCCAGAAAAAGGGAAAAGTGAGATCCATATTAAAATTATTCATCAAATCCTACAGTGACTTGGATAATACATATTAATTCTCTACAAGGAAAAAAGAAAATTTGTTGGAATATTGAAAAAACATATTTTAGTAAACCAAGAGAGTACATTTGTTGGAATTAATAACATGATTTATCTTCTCCCATAGAGTGTCTTTACAATTTCTCTTTAGGTGTAGGGGAATTTATTTGCCTCCCTAAAGTCAGATTTATTATCTTTTCACATTTCACTGCCTTCAGTATTCCGGCGAAGTGGTAGCACTAGTCCTACGAAGTGGTAGCAGAAAGTTGTACTATCAATTACTTCTACAATCACTTTGCAGCCTCTAAACTTCTTGTTTTGTCAATCCGAAGTGCTCCTGTTTCACTTCGGAGGTAAAGTTGAGGCCGAGGTGATATTTACAACTCAGGCGGTGAATCTTGATATTTAAAACAACAGATAGTTCGTGAAGTTAACCTTGAAAAACCAACAATTTCCTGACGACTAACCTAGGTGAATAAAACAAGGAGATATTTTTTTGTACG
>BEHA01050266.1:284618-299729 GCA_002897215.1 Eschscholzia californica subsp. californica | reverse complement strand
AAAAAATTTGTGACCGGGAAATTATTTTATTTACTGGAAATTTTTTTCTGTACTAGACACTTTTGCTGGGCGGGAATTTAAAATTTTCAAAAAAAATTTAAAATTTGCCCGGGAATTGGCCGGGAATTTGAAATTTCGTTTGAAAATTTCGAAAATTTAAAAATTTCGAAAATTTGAAAATTTCGAAAAAAAAGATTTCGTTTGAAAATTTTAAAAAAAATTGAAAATTGAAATTTTTTTGTGTACGGGAAATTATTTTATTTACCGGGAAGAGATGGATTGCTGGGCGGGAATTTGAAAATTCGTTTGAAAATTTCAAATTTTCAAAAAATTTTGAAACTTTGAATTTTTCGTGTACTGGTAAATTATTTTATTTACCAGACATTTTTTTTTTTCAGGAAAACGTCAGCATATCCCGTCCAAGGGCAAGAGGGGAATTAAAAAAAAAAAACTGACATTTGGACCTGCAACTCATTTTTGGGCAAGAGTGGATTTTTTTTGGGTTTACCCCCCACTTTTTGGACCCCTGGCTCAAAAATCCATCTTTTAACCCCCCCTCCCTCTCTCTCTCTCTCTCTCAAGAGACCTCCATGTACTTTTGGGTCAAATGTGAGACACTGACCAAATTTGTCCCAGTATTTTCTTGTTGTGGGTCACCCGTCCCCTCAATGTGAGTCACCTATATTCATCTCCATTTCTTATTTTTCTTTTCTTTTTTTACCTTTTTTAGATTTTTCTTTTCTTTGCTCCTTATGTGTATATTTTTATTATTTTTCATCTTGTAAACCATGTAGACTAAAGACGGAGACTATCGACAACTAATGTGGCACAACAGTATCAACTTTAGACGCTGAACAGTCGAGAATTCAAATAGAGAGAAAAATCTCGTGTAAATTATGTCATACAATATCTCATATAATATTCATGTAGCTATGATCATTTATGTGAGAGATCGGTCAGTCAAAACTACTTAGTAAATGATAACTTAAGAATAAAAAGTTATTTAAACAGAAGTTGATATAAAGTCTAAAGAATCCGGATTAATAAGGATCATGTCTGAGGTACGAAATTAAATAGTGGTAGGTCTAAAATATTTAGGTTTAAAGAAGTAAAAAAAGACATATGTCTATGTCGTCTGCTTTGTTTCATACATAAACCTCGTTGTATGTAACGCATATCTCATTATATATCACATAATGCATCTAGCAATGCATTTTACATTGTACACAATCCATAAATTCACTAACACAAATATGATTGACGTTTTCTACTTTTTGTTTGTCAAAATTTAAAGTTTGTGAGTCAAAGTTGTTTTATAGACAGTAAATGCCATTATGTTGAACAAAAATATCGTTGTACATCATAATCTTTGAAAATATGTTGAATCATAATCTTTGAAAATATGTTGAGTCATAATCTTTGAAAATATGTTGAATCATAATCTTTGAAAATATGTTGAGTCATCTGATGTTGCACATCAGACATTGATTCATATACGTCACACATTGACACATTAATTTATGATTCTTTTGGACCTTCAAGTGTGACATTCTTATACCCCAAACCAAATTCTAAGCATTCTTACCTCATTTTTTAGTTTTTTTTTTTTGATGAAATTACCCCATTTTTTTGTTGATTCTCGATTCTTTTTACTTCGACTGACTTCATATTAGGTTCGGTTATATTTCTTTTCTTGTTGTGGGTCACCCATCCCCTCAAAGTGAGTCACCTATATTCATTTCCGTTTCTTATATTTCTTTTCTTTTTTTTCCTTCTCTAGATTTTTCTTTTCTTTGCTCCTTATTTATATATTTTTACTATTTTTCATCTTGTAGACCATTTAGACTAAAGACCGAGACTCTCGACAACTAATGTGACACAATAGTATCAACTTTAGACGCTGAACAGTCAAGAATTCAGATAGAGAGAAAAATCTCGCATAAATTATGTCATACAATATCTCATATAGTATTCATGTAACTGTGGCCATTTATCTAAGAGATCGGTCAGTCAAAACTACTTACTAAATGATAACTTAAGAATAAAAAATTATTTAAATAGAAGTTGATATGAAGTCTAAAAAATCGAGATTTCTAAGGATCATGTCTCAGGTACGAAATTAAATAGCGGTAGGTCTAAAAATATTTAGGTTTAAAGAAGTAAAAAAAGACATATGTCTATGTACTTTTGATTTAACAAAAGTCGTCTGCTTTGTTTCATACATAAACCTCGTTGTATGTAACGTATATCCCATTATACATCACATAATGCATCTAACAATGCATTTTACATTGTACAATCCATAAATTCACTAACACAAATATAATTGACGTTTTCTACTTTCTGTTTGTCAAAATTTAAAGTTTGTGAGTCAAAGTTGTTTTATAGACAGTAAATGCCATTATGTTGAACAAAAATATCGTTGTACATCATAATCTTTGAAAATATGTCGAGTCATCTGATATTGTACATCAGGCATTGATTCATATACGCTAGACATTAACACATTAATTTATGATTCTTTTGGTCTTTCAAATGTGACATTTTTATACCCCAAACCAAATTCTAAGCATTCTTATCTCATTTTCTGGTTGAGTTTTCGATTTTTTTTACTTCGACTGACTTCATATTAGGTTCCGTTATATTTTTTTTGGGTAGTTCCTCCTTTCTTTTCCATATTCAACTAAGCAGGCAATTCCCAATTCAGTAGCTCACTTAAACAATTTATCTCCTACTACAATGATAAGATGAGTTATATGAGGATTATGACCAAATCACCAAGTACTAAGTTTAATATAAAAAGAAAATAATTTAAAATTTTAGCCCCCCTATCACAAAAACAAATGCTATTGCAGTTAATGAACTCTTTTTGTCTTAAAAGAAACTTCCAAATTGATTACAAGACTTTTGTGGCTTTAACCAAAGATGATGGATGTTCCAATCAATAGCTTTGTTATGTTTTTAGCTTTTTTGAAATTTTGCTTTGTGTGATGTTAGCAAATTGTGTTTTGACCGTTTTAATAAAAATGATGAATCCATGATATGTCTTTCTATGAAAATAAAGAGATACCTTTCTTCTTAAGAAGGAACACAGTTGGCTCAATTTTAATTAAACAATCTTTTCATGGTCTTAAGAGTTACATCTTTTTCACCATCTAGAAATTAACCCATTTCCTTTATCTTTAAATAATTTAAAGATATCTTTAAAGCAAAATAATCTCTTCGTTTCTTTTTTATTAAATCTCATATTTTTCCAAGTACTATTGCAATTACTAAGAGATTATAGTTTTATTTTCCGTCTTTTCTCGAAGAAGTCGTCAAAGTAAACACTTCCGATAATTGAATATTTTATACGAACTAGGCGCTTAAGGATTCTTATTTGAAGCGTTATCCGCACCTTTCAGGTCATGAATGTAAAACATGACTCAGTACATTAGAAACATTACAAAATGTAATTAAAAACTAACTAGAGAAATTCAATTCATCCCTCCATTTTGGTCCCTCCCCCAGCCCTCCGCCGATGTGGCGACATATCACTTGAGTGTGAGGCAATTGGAGAGAGAGTGGTTAGAAAATATACTTTAGTGATATGTCGCCACATCAACGGTGGGATGGGGGAGGGACCAAAATGGAGGGATGAATAAAATTTCTAAACTAACAATCCTATATATTAAAACAGGTCAGTCGGTTAGGTGAGGTATAAGTCTGATCGTTCATTATTTTGGGAGTTTGATAGAGATCACATCCTACGACCGATATAAAATGATGTTCGTGTAAATCAACTCAAAATAGAAGGGTATTAGTGTCAACTATTAAGTTCTAACTTCTTGAAACTACCATTAGACTTTTATACCCTCATTTGTATTAGATATTATCAGATATGCCAGCCTCTAACAAATTAACTACAAGGCTATTGTTGGCATTTACTAGATACCCAACAATTATGGGAGAATATCGTGGGAGGAAGATAAATTAGTGGGGAGAAAATCAGTTACAATCTAAACTACATAAATCACTTTCCCTCACCCGCACACATATTTCTCTCCATTAAATATGGCTTTATTTCTTTCTCCTCTTCTCTGCAACTTGCTCTATTAATTTGGAATTTGATGTATGAATTTTACGGCGTTAGCCAAGAGGGATTTGTCGCGTCCTACGACGCGGCAAAAACCTAGTTAATTCTAATAGATAACAACTACCGAGAGACAATTGTGTATCATATTTACAACCGAAATATTTATCAAGTATATATTAAGACAAAAATATTATACGAAAATAACCCTTCCATGTAGTTTACCACTTATGCTAGCAATTGTTGAAAACTCTAGAAAACAACTATCTTTCAAGAAACACCATTTTTCTATTCTAACTTTTTGATGATGAATTTATTGAAAATTCAAGCTTGTTTTCAAATATAGAGATTTTTCTATCATTTATTAAGTTTTAGAAGTACTTGTTCAGATCCAAAATTATTAATTAAGCATTTATAGTCTAACTCTTCTGTCATATCTTGTTTAATTGATAACATAACTAACACGTTCAATCTCTATGTTAACATGGTGGAGTAGAGGTAAGATTTGATCAACTTTTTAGTTCAGAAAATTTTCCCTTTGAAGAGGCTAATGTAACTGGTATAGTTAGTAAAATCTTGTAAGAAATCCAAGCATGTGAAAAATTTAATTCTCTAATATTAAAACTAATAAAAGTAAGCACTACAATCGCTTTACTTATGCCACTTAATAAAGTCACATTTAAGACTTTGAGTTCCTGAAACAATTATATCAAATTGCATGTCATGCTCCAAATGACTTCGAGTTTGATACGATAATCTTTTAAGCTTTCTTTATCTGCAGTAGTGAATCTTTTCAAATCAAACAGAAATCCAAATTTTTCGTCATATTCTTGAAACTACTCAAACCTAGTTTTCAAGTGAAATAAGACATTTATCAACAATATATAAGAAATAGTTAACTTTGAAGATTCTTCCTCTGTCCGAGTTAACTCATTTGTGACATTGGTATCCTCATCAAATTGTTATTTTCTATGAATGACATGCTTTTGTGGGACTGCATGCTCGATAACCAAGGCCTACGAATCTCTTTAGTAGCTAAAATGACTAAAACAAACCCGTTTTCTCCATAATCGTAAAAAATCTAGCCAGTTTCTCTGAGTTATAACATCAATTTGCATATCTTCACTTTGAAGAAATTTGCTAATGACAGTTACTACATCTGCACAAATCAAACCAAATACACCACTCATCTTCATAGGATCTTTAATATAACCTAACCAACACATTTCTTATTTTTAAAGCTTGGTATCAAATCGTTTTAACTTCAACAAGACTTTTGCAACGAGTATCTGACAATTGTTTCACTGTAACTGATAAATGACCTTTGAGGACCATCTTTGAAGTGATGACGAAAATAATGTGTATATACGCTTTATGACTGAGAAATGTATTGTTTTTTAACAAGACTTTGTCATATCACACAGAGCAATGTTAAAACTAGGACAACCACATGGTGTATAAAGAGCTATTGGATTTTCATTTAACAATCTTCTTTTTACACCTTTCTGTTTTCCCTTCATGTTAGAACTGTTACCATAACCTTGTCCTCGGATATCATATATATCAAGTTGACAAGTATTTACTACATCTTTAAGTTTTATTAAAAGTCAACTCCCAAATGTATCATTCACCTTAAAAATTCTATGAAAAACTCTTCAATCTTTACTAAAGTAGTTGTAACATCTACATATCGTATCACAAAAGAGAATTGTTCTGTATTACTTACATCCAGAGTACAACCAAGTATAATTGATAAGTATTTTGCTTTCTTAATTCTTTAAATGATTTTGTCTTTGATTTCCCTTGATAACGTGAGTATCAATGAGTATCAATTCATTTTAAATTTTGTGACTAAGATAATGTGAATATACTTCTTTCTTATGAGCCCGTCGAACATGCTATTTCATTATTAGATCATATTCAACAATCATTTGAATAAATTGGCGAAGCACACTGTTGTTACGCTCATAAATCTCTTTTCTTTTCTTCCCCCAAAAAGCCAAATTGTTACTCGCAAGAGTTTTCACCTATAGAATTATTCTTATAAACACCTCCTTATAATAATATCTCTTTTTGTTAATTTGATCTTGCGTGCTGTTACCAATGGTTATATTATTTTTCAATCTTGTTTTTAAACTGATCCAAGTATTCATATTATATTATGCTCACTATTCTTATCATGTTGTTTAAGTTTGACCTCGAAATTACGCCAATCTTTTGTTCAATCTTCAGCTTAAAAAGATGATATTTGGTCTTACTTGAATACTTTACAACAAAAACAAAATACTTTGTTCAACATATTTGAGTACACAAGCCACTTCCTATACGCCTATATCTCCATTAGATAAATTTCATGTATAGTACTTTAAAGAAAAGTGTCTCTTAAGAGCATCTTTTGGAAGAAGTTTTTGGTATTGGAAGAACCCTACTTGGTATAGGCAGTGCATGAAAGAGGGAGAACAATATTTAAAACATGTCATAAAATTTATTATGATGAAAATAGACCCTCTTAAGCCCTAAAACTATAATCGACCATAAAGAAGATGGAAAACTCTAAACCTTAAATTTATCAATAACATCACCATCTTTGTTAACAATAGAAGGGTTTCATACCTCTTGATACTTTCAATGATTTCCTTATCTTTTCCTGAATTGGACTCCATAGGTTTAAAGAGTTTCAACTCTAGTAACAGTAACTTGATGGTTTCAACTCCATTAGTAACTGTCAATTTTGCAACGAAAAATACTAACAAAGAAGGGTTAGAGTTTGATTCCTCATCTTCTTGCCTGATTGATTTCTTTTGGTTAATTTCGATTGGAACCTTTATAAAATCTCTGCAATTTCGTTTCCAAGATCACAATTTATTTTGGTAATAATTTCTCATCTTATTAACTGTTGATTAATTTCATCCGCTTTAGTTGAAAAAATAAATTAATTTCATTCGCTTCGATCGATTTTTTTTTTTAATCTTTTCCACTCAGTCCATTTAAAACTTCTTTACGGGTTAGAAAAGAAAACAACCTAAACCCTAAAATATTTGTTCCATCATAGACAAAGACAAATGAATAATTTTTTTTATTTGTGACATATTATCTTCATTATATATATCTTCATTTAAATCGAGGTCTTCGTTTAAGTCGATATCTTCGTTTCAGTCGATGTTTTCGTTTAAGTTGAAAGACTTTTCTTTCTTTATATTCGTTCCTTCTTTCTTCATTAATGGTGGTTCTTCATTCATGAGATCTTGTGCCACCATTAAGAATTTGTTACTAAGACAATAATGATATTGAACTTATGTATTTATGTTAATGGTGATGTTGATGGTAGTGATCGATATTAAAGGTAGTTGTTTATGTTAGACAAAACTACCAAAATGAACAAAGTATTAAATTTGTTTTTTTATGTTTTTATCAAGTCCTTATATTTTAGAGTTATTTATTAAATGAACCTTATAATGCTCTTTCTATACCAAAGACCTTTGGAAAATCATCTTCATCTCTTAAAACTTTAATAAGGTCATCTTTCGTGTAAAATGGGAGTTCTTTACATGTACTAGTTGTACTGTAAAATTTGAATAGACCGCTTTTAAGAATTTTGTTGCGATGAAATCAAGTAACCAAAGAAAGTAAACAATCGATCAAACAATCGCATATAACAGAAAGAGACTTGCGTGGTTCGGTTGGGGAGACCTACTCCACAAAGACCAACGATGCGATGATTTCCACTAACATGAATACCTCTAACCTTAATGTTGTCCTTAATAGAAGCCATGCCTTGCACACAACAAGGTCATCCCTGATTTTGAGATCCGCCCTACTAAAGGGGTCCAAAGTTTCAACATTGCTCCACCTTGACTTGAATACGCTACGACCAATGCCTTTTGCCATAGTCGCACCAACCCCGCCAGGGCTTGCCTTCCAAAGAGCCCTCGACATCTGTAGATCCCAATCAAGTCTAAGCAGTGTTTAAATTTGAAAGTTGTCACTGACTTGGTTAACATATTCGTTAGATTCTCTTCTGTGGATATCTTCTTCACTGGGATCTTTCCCTCTTCGATCACATCCTTGATAAAGTGATACATAACGTTAACGTGTTTAGTTCTCTCATGATAGATTTGATTTCTGGTAAAATGAATCGCACTCTGGTTGTCACAGTAGACCTCCGCCACCTCCCGCTTCAAACCCAAATCACCAACTAAATCACTAAGCCATATTGCCTCCTTCACTGCCCATGTTTCTCCATGTATTCTGCTTTTGTTGTAGACAAAACACTACTGACTGTAGTACTACTCTCAAACTTATCGCACTTTCAGAAAGAGTGAATGTATAACATGTCAATGATCTCTTCCTATCAAGATCTCTCGAAAAATCAGAATCCACATATCCTACTACCAATCCAGAAGTTTCACCACTTCTGTGATAAACAAGACCTACATCTACAATACCACTGAGATAACGAAATATCCATTTCACAACCTGCCAATGACTTCTCCCAAGTCTGCCCATGTATTTGCTGACAACACGACATGCGAAATATCCGACCCCGTGCAAACCGTAGCATACACAATGCTATCAACCGCACTTGCATAAGGCACTCAAGACATATACTCTGTTTTTGAATTTATGGTGACAATTCACCCAAAAGCTTAAAATGTGCTATCAATGGAATACTGATAGGTCTTTGCTTCTTGCATTCTGAATCATTGCAACACGTTCTCGATGTACGTTTTCTTAGACAACAATAATTTTTAGCAGATTTATCTCTCTGTATCTCTATTCCCTAAATCTTCCTTGAGGCACCCTAGTCTTTCATCTCAAATTCACCCTTTAACCGATCATTTAACCTGTTCAGACAAATCCTTGGAAGCTATCAGCATGTCATCCAGATACAAGAGTAAGTACACATAAGAACCATCTGATACTTTTGTGTGGTAAACACAACTATCATATTTGCCTTTATCATAACCGTTTTTACTATAAAGGTATCAAAACCTTTATACCATTACATAGGAAATTGTTTTAATCCATGCAAGGATTTCTTCAACAAACACACATGCTCTTCATTTTCCAAAACTTCAAACCCCTTTGGTTGATGCATATGAATTTCTTCTTCCAACTCACCATGTAAGAATGCAATCTTAACATCAAGTTGTTCTAATTCTAAATCATACAAAGAAATCATAGGAAATAATAGTCTAATTGAGCTATGTCTAACCACAAGAGAAAATGTCTCATTGAAGTTTATCCCTTCTCTTTGTGTAAACCCATTTGCCATCAACGTGTTTTGCATCATGCACCCTCCACTCCAAGGATTCCCTCATTCTTCTTGCAAACCCCTTTGCTCCAAACAACCTTTTGATACTTAGGCTTCTCGGCTAATTTCCAAACCCGATTTTTATAAAGAGATTCAATTTCTTCATTAATGGAAAAGACGGTCGCCTTTACATATAGTCCTTATAGCTTCTTCATAGGTGCATGGTTTACCCCAATCATTGCTTTCTCTCACACTTAGTGCAAATGCAACCATATTAGCCATTCCATACCTCTCAGGTGGCCTAATCTATCTCCATTATCTGTTTCGCGCAAGATTGTAATAAACCTCTTCTTGTTCATCTTTCTCGTCCTGCTCATCTAACATAGGTCTGACCTCTTTTGTAGTGTCTATCTCAAACTTCTTTTTGTCCCACTAGCTTATCAACCTTCTCATGAGTGTCTGCATCGATTACTTTTTTCTTTAAAATCACTATAGGTAACTCGTCAAAAGTAACATCTCTGCTTGCCAAAAACTTCTTTCATTTCCCTTCTGCATTCCATAACCGGTGTCCCTTTACCCCAGGCTCATATCCAAGAAATATACTTTTCTTAGCCCTCGATTCTTGTTTACCCTCATCAACATATGCATAAGCTTGATAAAAAGAAATTCTCAAGTTTTCATACTTTGCATGGGAACCTGACCAAACCTCGTTTGGAGTTTTACACTCTTACTCGAAGAAATATTCACCCCGGTCCTGTTAACTACATGCTCAGAACACTTCAGACAACCCTGCTTTTGAAAGCATACAACAAACAATTCCAATATCTTTCTGTTCATTCCATCTGCCACACTATTATGTTATTGTGTCTTTCTGATCGCATGATGTCTCATTATCCCTTAATCTTCACAAAATCTATTTAACTCGTTACCGCAAAATTTCATGTTATGATCGAATGTCTCATCTTTGTATTTCAGTATCTATACCCATACTTTCGTGAAAAATCTTCTATCAAGGTTAACATGTATCTACTCCCACCAGTGTGTTTACCCTAGAGGGTTACCAAAGATCTGAATGGATATCATCCACAATTTCATTGGTATTATGAACCGTTATACTTGATTTTACCCAACATTGGGATTCTAGTTTTCCAACCGTCTGTCCAGAGAGTAATCTCTGCTTACTCACCATAGGAAATTGGTGATTATTTATATTATATGAAATAATATATCTAGATATTTTAGAATATAATTGGTTGAAAATTATGGAAACATAGTGGATATTTTTTATATATAGTATATATTATTATATGAAATAATATATGTTTATTGATATTTCAAAAATGTCTTGTTGGACATTAGTGGATGCTTATCCACAATTGTGGATATTTGTAGATATCAATGGAAATCGATTCACATTTATTATTATTATTATTATTATTATTATTATTATTATTATTATTATTATTATTATTATTATTGTTATTATTATTATTATTATTATTAATGTCCTCCAATATTGGGGGACATTTCAAATGTCCCCATGCACCCACTATCCCCGCCCTTAGTCGTACTGTTATCGTATAGTTAGTTTTTGCGTCTCACTAACGACTATTTAATAGCTTCAATTTAATCGTTTGATTTGTATCGATGACGAAATTACGAATCCGTTCATTATTCGAGGGATTCATAATTATACTCCAAAACTCATAATTTCTTTTTAAAAAAATCTTTGTCTATTTGGTAATCAGTAAATATCTTAAGAGTTTTTGTTCTTTCTTTCAAACATTTTTGACCTATTCGGCGACCAAAGCAAAATCTAAACTTGCAGAAATAACATTTTATATGGACTCAAGAGTCATTACATCATTACTTGGCATGGCACATCATGAATATATTACATCATGGATCAGAATAAGTTCAATAACTACCATCGCAAAGACATCTTGGACTCTAAGGCCATGTTTGGCGCGCGAGAATGAATGTGATTCCCAGGAATCACATTCCTGTAACGTGATCCCTGGGAATCAGATTACTGTAGTTTGATGTTTGGTTTGACCAAGAATGAGAATTTGATTCCTGACATATTCCTAATTAGGTGTTTTGTTCGTATAGGAATAGGAATGTAAATATTTTTAAAGTTCACTTTAACCTTACTTAAACTACATAAAATACATATCAATTATTTTTTTTGCATAAAATATACACATCAACTTTGTTATATATTAAAATCAGCATTATTTTTTCAAATTCGTAGATATGAAATAATAACACGATACATCAAAGGGTTAGAATTCAAAGATAATAAATAAATGTCTTAATAAAAATTTATCTAAAATAAAGTTTTGTTCCTAAACCTAAATAGATATTTATCTAAAATTAAATTTTGTTCATAAACATAAATAGTACTTATTAATACCAGATCCTACAAAAAAATAAAATTGGTAATTCAATATTTTGTTAAGGATATATTTGTCAATAAATATTAATATATGTGATTCCGGGGAATGGGAATCACAAACCCACCTCCCCTGGGTTTGCTATTACCCCTTTTTGCGGGAATCACATTCCCGGACCCACACCATTCTCGCGAGCCAAACAATGATGTGGAATGTGATTCCCGAGAATCACATTCCACTCCCACGCTATTCTCGCACGACAAACATGGCCTAAGAGCCATATAAAAGACCATTAAGATAATTCTATAGGCCCATTTATAGACCTTAGGTCATCTATATTCAAGTTCAATAAATGGATTCTATTTTCATGAGAATCGAATTTGGGATCTCCGGGATGCAAAGTGAGTGTCCAACCACTACGCCAAGTGATGATGGACAAATTTTATCCCTTATATCGTAAGCATGACATTTTTATCCTTAAATTGTGAAAATGACATTTTTTACTTTAGGTTGTCAAATGCTTATTCTTATGTTGCCAAAATTATATTTTTATTCTTATGTCTAAAGTTGACAATTTTACCCCATCTGTTACAAAGATGATATTTTTTCTTTTATGTTGTCTAAATTACAGTTTTAAAATGAGATTTTTACTTTTATGTTGGAAGAAATGAGATTCTTTATATCGTCAGTATCAAAATATTTATTTTTTTGTTGTAAAAATGAAAGTTTTATCTTTGTCTTGTAATGTTATCAAAATGATCTTTTTACCATTAATCAATATAAATGACTTTTTTTTCGGTCTGGTCTAGTAATAATGATATTTTTGTCCTTCTATAGTACCAAAGTAATTTTTTTTACTTTTATATTGTGAAAGTAACATTTTCACTCTCTTGTCAACAATCCTTGGTTGGAGTGGTAAGAAGTATAGTCTTCCATTCTAGAGGTCAAGGGTTCGAGACACGCTAAACAATTCAAAAAAAAATTCACTCTCTTATGGTAATAAAATGATATTTTTACTGTACATTATTGAGCCGCTCAAAATGATATTTTTACTCTTGTGCTGCCAAAATGACCATTCATGAATATGGAAGATTAGAAATGTTATGGTGAATACCTAAAGACAAAATTGTCATTTTCCAAACCTAAACATAAAAAATACGTGTCGGTTATAAAAAAGAGTAATGATGTATGTTGTTAGTAAAGAAATACAAAACTAAAATTTAATTTTAGTACTATATGAGGGTGAAATAATATAAAGAGAAAAACTAAAATCCCGACAAACTAGTAAAAATGTCATTTGTCTTATATAAGGGCAAAAAATGTCATTTTGACAACATAATGGTAAAAATATCATCTTTCCGTATAACGCGTAAAAATGTCATTTGGATAGAATGATGACAAAAATATAAACTTTACTGTATAATAAGTAAAAAAATGTCATTTTGTATTAAATGGTAAAACCATCACTTTGACAACATAATTGTTAAAATATCATATTTTAAGTATAAAAAGTAAAAATGTAATTTTGACAACATTTATGTTTAAGACCATTTCGACAACGTCAAGGTAAAAAATGTCACTTTGGTATTGGAGATAAAAATATGACTTTCACAACATAAGTCAAAAAAGTCATTTTGTAATCACAGAAAGTTTTTCTGATACAAGTTAACAATGTAATTTTAACAATTTAAAGATGAAATGGTGATTTGGTGATACAGAAAGTTAAAAATGGCACTGCCAATATAAGGATTAAAAAAACATTTTAGTACTACATTAGGGTAACAATGTCATTTGGGTAACCGAATGATAAAATTGTCAATTCATGAATATAAAAGATTGTTTCTGCAAGACAACGGGTAAAACTGTCATTTTGTATTATAATAGGGTATGAGAACCACATTAATGATATATAGTTAAAAATGTCATGCTGGACAATTTAAGGGACAAAAATGTTATTTTGACATAAAAGTAAAAATATCATGTTGGCCAAATAGGAGTGAAAATGTCGTTTTCTACAAACTAGACATAAATGTAATTGTGAAATATAAGAATAAATATAGAATTTTTTGGTTCCTAGTCCAAAAATCTACCCCTAAACACACATTTAGTCCCCCCTAATATTAATATAGGATTTTAAGCCAAAATAATAATTATAATTGATATTTAGTCCAAATTATTTAAAGTATATCTAGACTTCAAAGTTACAGTGTTTTTCTGTTGAAAAATTCTTGTTTTGTTTCATAAATTACCTGTTATTTATTGTTAAAGTTTCATACTTTATTTTATGTTTTCCATACTTTATTTCATTTTTTTTATATGTGTCATACATAACACGTTATTTATCAACAATGTTTCCTCCAAAACGAAAAGGACTAAAAACCTATTTTCTGGGAAGATTGGACCTTAAACTTTTTTTGAACTTTATTTTGGACTTAATACCCATGGACCCATAAATATATTAGTGGATTTTGGTATGGGAGATGCTAGAGTTACTAAGAGGATGACAAAATGACGAAGAATCCACTAAAAGACAAGGTTTTTTCAAAATTTGACTACGGTGGAGACCGCTTTTATTTCCAAATGAGGAATCATGTCAATATGTCATCCTCTAAGTACCAAATTCTAAGTCACTCTATCATTTCCCTTTTGGTATGGGATATAACTATATAAAATACCACCAAGCAAGCTTGGATTTTGTTTCAGTACAAACTTTAAACTTACAAATTATTTGAATCTAAGAGTCTGCGTATTTCTAATTTCCAAATATATCAAAAACTCATGATTTGTAGTAAATCATATTTATGAAATGAATCCAACTTGATATTTTTTGGCTAATAAATCCACTTATGTTCTCTTGCAAGGAGAAGAATTCTTTTCACTGATGTTTCTTTATCATAAAAGTTTATAATAATCTTTATTTACAAGAAAAAACTTTATACTATGTAATAAATAGGAAAGGGGAAGGGAAGAATAAGGGGGGGGGTAGTGGAGAGGGACTTTCACAGACTTTCATAGACAAAATGTCCCGTAGACATTTCAAGACATTTCGGATGAGTTATTATAGACAACATGTGTTCATAGACATTTTCAAGACATTGAGAGTTTGTAGACAAAATGTCTTTATAGACATTTCAAGACATTTGATCCATAGACAAAATGTCCTGGGACATTTTAAGATCTTGAGTCCATTGACAAAATGTGTAATGCATATTATATTTGTGCTAATCAAAAATATATTTTTCGACTTTTGTAGACATCTTTGAATATTTGTGGACATTGATGGACATTTGGTAGACATTTATTATTTTAATATTATTATTATTATTTAATCACATGAAATAATATATTAATACTAACATTTCAAAAATATATTTTTCGACTTTCGTAAA
>BEHA01050266.1:258810-270225 GCA_002897215.1 Eschscholzia californica subsp. californica | reverse complement strand
ATTTCTGTAATTATTTTTTTCTTTTTCTTTGTCCACACAATTACCACATCACTCTGTCCACCTCACCCTTCTTCTCCGGCGAAAGGTTGCCGGCCGGAATAAAAAATTCCGGCCGGCCACCTTTACTAAAAAAATAAAATAAATAAATTCTTCCTTTCTCTCTCCTCTTCTTCTTCTTCCTTTCTCTCTCCTCTTCTTCCTTTCTCTCTCTTCTTCCTTTTCCCTCAATCTCTCTCTCTCTAAGCTCCCCTTCGCCGGCAGAAATTTCGGCGAAGGGGAAGGGTTTCCAGATCGGAAACCCTTCGTGAAACCGAGGGTTTCCAGTTTGGAAACCCCTCGTCTTCACGAAGGGCTTCCAGATCTGGAAGCCCTTCGTGAAGATGAAGGGTTTCCAGACCGGAAACCCATCGTCCATGAGGGTTTCCGGTCTGGAAACCCTTGTCCCCTTCGCCGGAATTTCTGCCGGCGAAGGGGAGCTTAAAGAGAGAGAGATTGAGGGAAAAGAAGAGAGAGAGAAATGAGGAAGAGGAGAGAGAAAGGAAGAAGAAGAGAGAGAGAAAGGAAGCAGAAGAGAGAGAAAGGAAGAAGAAGAGAGAGAAAGGAAGAAGAAGAAGAGGAGAGAGAGAAAGGAAGAAATTTTTTTTTTTTAGTAAAGGTGGCCGGCCGAAATTTTTTATTCCGGCCGGCAACCTTTCGCCGGAGAAGAAGGGTGAGGTGGAGAGGAGGTGGTGTGATGGAGGGGAGATAAGGTGAAGTGGATGATAAAGAAAGGGGTGATGTGGCTTTTTTTTTGTTTTTACCCTTTTTCAGAAATAATTATATTTTGGCCCCCGAGGATAATTTCGTCAAAAATTTGGTCCTTGGGGCCAAAACGAACTGTCGGACACTTATGGGGGCTAAAACGGCCAGTTGGTCACAAATCGGGGGCAAAACGGAATTAATCCAAAAAAAATTTATGTTTGAAGGTTGCCGGCGGCGACCTTCGCCGGTGAAGACGATGAGGTGGCAGAGAGAGGTGATGACTAGTTAACGGAGTTATAACGGTAACTGAAAAAAGGGACCATCTGAATATTTTTGATAAAGTAGGGGGCTTGGCAGGAAGCGGGTCACAAAGTTGGGGGCTATTTGGGAAATACCCCAATATTTTACCACATGTGAAAGCCATTTTCTCGCCTCCTCACAAAGTTACGCTCTCTCCCGTCCGAGTGTTGACCTAATCTTCTACTTTTTCTCCTAACAATGTCTCCTCATTGTTGAATGAGTCTTCTATTCTCACTTGGTTTCTCCTTCTCCCCTATGGGAAACATCTAATGAACGAAGATGAAAGATTAGAATTATCTCAGATTGGATTAAATCATCTAAACACAATTTTGATCTCCGACCGCTTGAATCCACTAGGAAATAAAATTGTAGGTTGCTGTTGTTGGTTAAAATAACTTGATTTAATGACATTTTTTTCCTGCAAGATTTATAGAAATTCTCCTTCTTGGGACAGAAAATGACTACGCTATTCAAAGCTGATAGAAAGTTCTTCGGCTTCCAACATTCTTATCGGTTTTCATCATAAGTACGGGGTATAGGTAGTCCCCGTAGACTCTTTCTTCATCGAAAAATCAGACAAATACCGTAACTAATTTAGTGGTCGATCATATCTGAGAAGAATTGGTACTTGGACTTTGATATGGAGAGGAAACTTGGTAGCAATACTAGATTGAATTACTTAATTTTCCTCTTCGAGGTAGGATAGGGTTTAGAGAAAGAAAAGTATTATTGAAGCCCTAATTGCAAGATGCACGACAAATTGGGGAGGAGAAAGACGAATTGGGGTGGAAAATTTAGTAAATGTTAAAGGCACCCGATGTTATTGCCACGACTGTCCCCTTGTATGTTAAGAAACCCGCCAATAGCGATAAAATTGTGTGTCTATAGAATTTTTCATCAAATTTCTCATTGTTTACCGAACTTTAAGGCCATGTTTGGCACGCAGGAATGGAATGTGATACCTGGGAATCACATCCCCATAACGCAATTCCTGAGATCAGATTATTTTAGTTTGATGTTTGGTTTGACCAGTAATAAGAATTCGATTCTCGATAGATTCCTAACTTCGTGTTGGTTCGTATAGGAGTAGGATTGTGAATTTTTGTAAAAATCTTGTTATATCCTTTTACTTAAACTACATAAATTATACGTTAACTTTGTTATATATTTTAATCAGTATTATCTATTCAAATTTGTAGATATGAACTAGTAATCGGATAAACCAATTTAAGTACTATTCAAAAATTTATTTAAAGTAAATAAAGGTGTCGGCTAATTTTTTTTTTTTTTTTTTACTTTTTAAACGTTATGAAATCCATTGGAATTAACAAAGAACAAGAGAAAAAAAACTAGAGAGGGTAACGTTCAAGCGAGTGAGAGAGATGCTATGGAGGTGGCTAATACCCTTGGTTTTAAATATTTTTAGTTGTGATATTATGTGAATGACTATTTTAATATTAGTCATTCTCATATTTTATTAAGGATAATTTTGTCACAAATATTAAAACAAATCATTCCTGGGAATGGGAATTACAAACCCACTATCCTCTTTTGGTTTGTTATTACCCCATTTAGGGGGAATCATATTCCTTCGGGAATATGATTCTCCCTCCAATCCCGCAAGCCAAACAATAAACGGGAGTATAATTCACAGGAATCATATTCCATTCCCACATGATTCTCTTGAGCCAAACATCGCCTAAAAGATGAAGTTTCTAAAGGATTCGGTCTGAAGGAGATGTCCTTCTGAAGGAGTGTCCTTTGACCAAGATGACAATACGTTCAAATTGTCGAATAGATTATGATGACTTTATCTAGAAGATCATCTAGTCTGATCGAATTAGGGGTCGTAATGCTTAGCTAGAAGCGAACTACGATCGTCGGATCACGTTGGTGATTCGCGGCTAATATCGACCGGATTCTACAACGGGTTACACCAAAGAGTGGTGACTTGATCGGAGAGAGTTGACAAGAGGGAACTAGGCAAAAGGACGGATTAGATCAATTCCAATTAGCCCGACTTTATTTCCTCCTGCTCTAACTTTGTCTCTTCGGAAATCCTTTTCTCTCCTGCTGGAAACCCTTCTAGTCGAACTCCCTCTCTCTATCTCTCGATGCCCTTTCTAACTGGTCAAGTGCTACTTCCAAAATAGAACAAAATTTTTGGGATGATTTAGGCACCCCAAATCTTAACATATTTCATAGAAGGCAACCCAAATACCGGTCTATTTTTACAACAAGAACCGTAAATTTTTGGCGCAATTCCCAAATTTTTGGGGCAATTTTTTCTGCCTAAGTTGATCTATATCAAATGCTATTTTTGCTCTATTAACTATGGAATTTTCGTAGCAAATGCCAATCGATTGCTACGGCTAATAAACCGTAGCCAAAAGACACTTTTCAATTTTTGAAAAATTGTTGTGTCAGACTCACTTTACACGGCCCCATGTGTAGCAAGTGCACACAAAGTTTGTAGTTGTTGGTTAGCATTTGCTGCACCCTAAAAATATCCGTAAAAAAGAGTGACTCATGGCTATGACACTAGTAATCTGTAGAAAAAAGGGTGTAGCTAAAGCTTGTCTATGTTGTAGAGTTTGAATCCTAATTGGAATATGATTCTTACTTTAGGATTCTCTATATAAGGGCTCATATTAGAATAGAAAAGGTGTAGAATTTTCTTAAGAGAAAATCTATCTCTAAAACATCAAGTAGAAAGTAGATTTTAGAGAAAAAAAACTCCCAACCTATCTATCTAGTCAAGAAAGAAGAGTTCTTGTTACTAACCTTCTATTAAGGTCCTAGCTGGCATTAAAGAAGGGAGATCAAGTCAACTTGCTCGGGTGTCTCAAGTAGATGAGCTTCAGTTTAAAGCTCTTATCTTCGCAAAAAAGGCATTGAATTTAGTTTGAGGGAAAGCGATTAAGATAATCTTATATCCCATTCTAGTTCATCTTTAGTCTTGCATGTGATCCTGAAACTAGTATTAGACGTATTAGACGTCTAAGTTTCCACTTAGAACAATAGGTGACACCTAACCCAACAGTGGCGTCAGAGCCTCTTGCACGAGCTAACTTTGGCTATACGAATTAAACTCGGGCTTGTTTAGTTAGATAGATAAGTCTGAATAGATTTTCAGACATCAATTTAATTCGTTTGAATTGGATTTATGCTTAATCAAATAGATTTTGAAAGAGTTTCAATAAGTTAAAGCTTTAAATTTCGGTTTTTTAAAAATAGTTTTCGAAGGAGAAGATTAAAGATTTAACATATTTTTTAAAGAGGTTTTCAACTTTTGATTTTTGGTTTTGAATCATAAAAGTCCAGTAGGTGGAAGAGAAAGAAAAAAATGTATATCTGGTCTGAAAAGCTTCTTGTTTGTCTAGTACGCGACTGGGAAAGCCGAGCGCGTCTCGAACTAGAAATCCGAGACACGCAAGGACGCTCCCATTCCAGACGCGTCTGGAACGCCCTAAGATGTCTCGGACTTGGAGACCGAGATGGACCGGTCAAGGACCAGGCGCATCTGGGAAGTCTCAAGGCGTCTTATACTCTGAGTAATGGGTCTAGGCCGAGAATGTTTCAGACCTTGACCATACCTTGTCCCGGGTCATTCCGAGTATGGACTCGGATAACAAACTGAGATTTTCGGGCGTCGACTCGAGTGGGATTTTTTTCGTCTTTTTCTCGATTTTTCTCCCGGTTCCACGTCGATAATTTTTTCGAAATTGACCTGGGCCTTCTAAAGAACCAAACGAAGTTTTTCGTAAAATTGATTTTAGAAATCATTAAGGATAAAACCGAAACGTGTCATCAGTCTGAATTTTACGAAAATAGACTTAAGGTCAGTTTGGCATATAGATGTCAATTTTTTCTCCCGAAAAGCTAGCTAGATTGTAGTGAACCTAGATTCCACCCTTACAGACGAATCTAAAACTAAGAATGCATGCTTTATTATAATATGAATGTCATATTATTGTGTATGTATGGATGTGAATGTGGAAACTAGTATGGTCTTTGAAGATTGTCTTTCATTATTGTTTCTAAGCACAAATGTGTCCCCAATGTAATTAATTTCAAGTTTTATACGATCTGCGAATCGTTGAGTCTTGTAATTAGAGTTTAGGGTCAAAAGTGTCCATTGAAGTACCGAAGGATGAGATCTCGATTCAAGTGGGAGAAACCAATGGAGGTTCGAGGATGAAGATCTAGGCGAAAAGAGAAGAAACCAAACAAGATTAGATCTTTTAGGTTAGGGGCCATACCAGGATCCTTATGTGCTTGATTTACCTTCTCGCGCGCATTTACTTATTTACTTACGTTTTATGTCGTGGATGGTTATGTTAGAGGTCACAATTGTGCATGCACGATAAAAACGTATAAGTCCCTAAAAGAACTTTTAGTAAAGCCTACCCAGACTAAGACACATTTGCGCCCTTGTTCGTTGATGGTAGGTCTGCCTCCGCAGGGTGCCATATTTTACCGTTGGACAATATAAACCTATGACAGAGGTCTACATGTCCAAATGTTTACTCTCAACGAGTCAACAAAATAGTTTTGGATATCGGGGCAAAGGATGAGTCTAAGTTGTTAAAGTGTGACTCATCAACCAAGAGTCATATAGTATGACCAATAAAGAGTTTGGTCACCAAGGACAACGAGGTTAAAAGAAGGGCCCTAGTCACTTAAATTCAAAGAAACGGGGTCTTAGTATCATATTAATTATTCAAACAGGAACGTTTTTCTTGAATAATGTTGCAAATTAGAATTTTGCTATGATAACAAGTTTTAAATTTACTTTACATTTCTTTCTGAGGTTTAATTATGACAAAAGGAGTCTTCAACCCACGGTCAATCCTTGAGAAGGAAAAATCAAATGAAAATAACTTTATTGATTGGGAAAGGTATCTGAAAAAGGCTATCGGATTTATAGTAGATGTATTAGACACTCCAATCCCGATATTAACAGATACCTCGTTTGAAGATGATTGTGAGCGTGCATGGATAATCCAAAGAAGGTCTAATCCAGTAACAAGCCTTATGTTGGCATCCGTAGAACCAAAATTTTAAGACTTGTTCATGTAAAGCTTGAGAAATGTCATTTCAGCCAAAGGGAAGTTAAGTACCTTGGTTATGTTATTACTAACCGAGGTGTGGTTATATATCCGGATAAAATGGAAGTTGTAATGAATTGTCCAAAGCCAAAAACTCCAAAGGCTATGAGGGGTTTTCTTGGTCATTGTGGTTATTATATGAAATTCATTCAGAATTTTGGAAAGATTGTTGCTCCTCTCACTCGCATGGTGAAGACAAATAACTTTACATAGAATACAAATGCAGAAGAGGTCTTCTCTCATTTAAAGCGGGTGATGACTCACGTCCCAATTCTCGCACTTCCAGATTTCTCTAAATCATTTATAGTGGAGTGTGATGCGTCAAGTTACGGTATTGGTGTTGTTCTACGCCAAGAAAGACATATAGCTTTTTTTAGCCAGGACTTACAAGGGAAACATCTCCTTCTGTCAACATATGAAAAGGAGGTTCTCGCCTTGGTGTTCGTTGTACAAAAATGGAGACCCTATCTTTTGGAACGACAATTTGTTGTTCAAACCTATCATGAAAGTTTGAAACACTTATGGACCCAAAAATTACAACTCTAGCCCAACAAATTAGTTGCCTGTTCAAATTAATGGGTTATGACTTCATTGTGGAGTATAAGAAGAGGAAGGATAATGTGGTTGTTGATGTGCTTCCAAAAAAGACTAAAGTTGATGTTGGTGAACCGAAGTCTCTAATGCCTTTCTCATCGCCTGTTCCTAATTGGCTAGAGACTGTAAGGAATGACAATTCTAATAATACAAGAATCCAAGAATTAATTAAACGAGTGAAGGAGGGAGAAGCCATAAGTCTCTGGAATTTCCATGATGGAATTTTTTTCTTTAAAGGCAAAATATACTTGGAAAACGATTCAAATTTGGTGGACTTGATTATTCAACAATCCCACAATAGCACACATGAAGACTTCTATAAAACCATCCAACGGGTAAGGTCTGATTGTTATTTTCCAGGCCTTAGAGGAAAGATTAAAGATTTTATTCGAAGGTGTGAAGTTTGTCAGCGACACAAGGTAGAACAAGCACTCCCTGTTGGACTGTTACAATCTTTACCTATTCCTATTCAAATTTGGGAAGACATCTCCATGGACTTCATTAACGAGCTGCCAAACTCTAACGGAAAGACAACCATATTTGTTTTACTGGATAAGTGTCTAAGTATGCACATTTTACTCATATTTCTCATCCATATACAGCATCTAGTTTGGCACAATGCTTCTTTGATCAAATCTTTAAGCTGCATGGAATGCCACGTTCCATTGTGTGTGATGGCGATCCCACCTTCACCAGTTTATTTTGGATTATTCATACTGAACGAAACAAGCTTCAACTTCAGATCCGCTTACCATCCACAAACTAATGGACAAACTGAAGCAGTTAATCGAACTTTGGAGATGTATTTGCGTTGCTTCACAAGCTCTAAACCAAAACAGTGGAGTAAGTGGCTAACTTGGGTTGAATTTTGTTATAACACCAGTGTGCATTCTTCAAAAAGAAAAACTTCCTTTGAAGTTGTATATGGGAGAGCTACTCACCTACGTTGTTGGAACAGCGAAGGTGGCTGCGGTTGAGGAACATCTCATTGAAAAAGATGGTATAATTCATGAAGTAAAGGAGAAGATCGCCGTGGCGCAGAACCGCATGAAGAAGATCTACGATGGGAAGCATAAAGAAAGGGAATTTGCAATTGGTGACATGGTTTACTTAAAACTCCAGGATTATCGACAACATTCGATAAGTCTTCGAATACATAAGCTATCAGCTAACTATTATGGACCATTTAAAGTAGTCCAACGTGTGGGTGTTGTAGCGTATAAATTAGAGTTGCCACCTGAAGCTAAAGTTCATCCCATATTTCATGTGTCTCTCCATGAAAGGCATGTTAGTGACAAAATTGTTGTTAGTACTCAACTACCTCCTGAAGGTCCAAGATTGCTAACTCCTTTCGCCATACTAGATGACACAACTAATGTAAGAAAGATTAAGGTGTTAGTGCATTTGAAGGGCTATTCACCTGTCGATGGCATATGGGAAGTTTTTGAAGACTTCAGTCAACAATTTCCAGATTTTTTGCTCTTGACGGCAAGAGCATAGTAAGAGAGGGGGAGTTGTCGCGAGCATTATTTGTTAATTTAACTAAGTCTTAAGGTAGTTTTTAATTCTGTTATGATTTTTAAGTTCAAATAAGTTAGAAGTTTGAGTCGAAGTGTTTCCCTAAAATTAAGAGTAGTTACTAAAGTTTAACAATTGTTTATTTCCTTCCTTTTCCAATTTCTTTTATAAATAACACGAATATTGGAATAAAGGATCAGAGTTTTTATCAACTTTAAGCATTAGCTTGAGTGAGGTAGTGGTCTCCTCCATTAGACCAGAAAATATTTCAAATTTTGCATCAAATTTCTATTTTTTCCTATTCACAATACAGTCTAGGACGCAATTCGTGCCAGTTCTTTTGATTCTAACTCTTTCTTGTTTAGACATAGAAAACTCGGTACTAAAACTCACAAACTTGCTACGAACTCTAGGAAAAAGGGGTTAAAACTCCTTTTGTAATCTTCACAATGAGGCGTCGGGTGGGGGTGCGGGCAGGGCGCCAAGCATAATTGTTGTAGGGCGCCCTTTTACACCAAAATCCTCACCAAATGAGTTAAAGAGAGTAGGGACTAAAATTGAGAATTTATAAAAGAAAAAAAACTCTTGCCAGGTTAGTAAAGACATGGGTTTTGAAAGCAGTGTAAAATGGGAAATCATCTTGGCAGCTTTTGTTAACCTGAAATTTGTTCATCATTAATCTGTATAATCCATTTAGAGCCTTCAACCTTTTGAAGTAACCGTACCACTTGTGACTGTTTTTCAATAAAGGATGGTTCAGTTTTAGAGAGAGAAACTCATGAAAGTAGAAATCAAAAAGCAATTGATCTTAACAGCCTACTATTACTACTACTCTTTATTACTAAAGAAACCAAAACACCAAGCAAGCAACAAAGATAAAGAGGAGAAACCACTACACTCACTACCCATCTCTTCAAAGTTTTTTTTTTCTCTCTCTCTCTCTCTCTAGGTTTTCTTTTTATATCTCATCATTTCAAGCAATCCAAGAAGTGGGTATTTTTGTTTTCTGTTAAACTAAGAGAACCCATCTTTGAGTAAGAGAAAAAAACTCAAGTAGCTAGAAGAAGAAGCAGCTAGGAGAGAGAGAGAGAGGGTACTGGGGGTGCTTGAGAGAGAGATAGAGAAAGTAGAGAGAGAAAGAAGAAAGAGTCTAGCTAGTGAGAGGTTTTTCATCAAAGAGGGGGGGTTTTAGGAGGTGGGTAATTGGGATAAGTAATGCGTACAGGAGTCTTCACATTACAGCAGACCCTCACATCAGAGGCTGCTTCAGTCCTCAAACATTCATTAAATTTAGCAAGAAGAAGAGGTCATGCTCAAATAACACCTCTTCATGTTGCTGCAACTTTACTAAGTTCAAGAACAAGTATTTTAAGAAGAGCTTGTTTAAAATCTCACCCACATTCATCTTCTCATCCACTTCAATGTAGAGCTCTTGAACTTTGTTTTAATGTTGCCCTAAATAGACTTCCAACTTCACCTACTCCTCTTCTTCATTCTCAACCTTCTCTTTCTAATGCCCTTATTGCTGCTCTTAAAAGAGCTCAAGCTCATCAAAGAAGAGGTTGTATTGAACAACAACAACAACAACATCAACAACCTCTTTTAGCCATTAAAGTTGAATTAGAACAACTTATTATCTCTATCTTAGATGATCCTAGTGTTAGTAGGGTTATGAGAGAAGCTGGATTTTCTAGTACTTCTGTTAAGAACAATCTAGAAGATTTTTCATCTTCACCTTCTTCTGTTTTTCACTATAATATGTTATCTCATAATCCAAATCTTCCTACTAGTGAAACTACTTCTACTACTACTAATACTACCCATCATAGAGATTTCATCAATCACAATAGTTTTTGGCAAACCCATTTCTTGAATTGCTCTTCTGAGCAAAACCCACTTCTTTTTTCAACTCAAAAGAAGCATTTAAGTACTACCCATATCTTATCTAGTGAAAGAGAGCAAGATTTGAGGTTGGTTTTGGATGTTCTTTTGAGAAAAAGTAGTAAGAGGAAGAACACAGTTCTTGTTGGGGATAGTTTATCAACAACAGAAGGTTTAGTTTCAGATATAATGGATAGGTTAGAGAGAGGTGAAGTTCCTGATGAATTAAGATCAACCCATTTCATAAAATTTCAGTTATCTTCAGTTTCATTAAGGTTTATGAAAAAAGATGAAGTTGAGATTAAGATTTCAGATTTGAGAAGTAAAGTTGGTTCTTTCATTGCATCAGGAGGAGGAGCAATAATATATGTAGGAGATTTAAAATGGGTAGTTGAAAATGAAAATGAAAATGAAAATGGTGGTTTGTTTTCAGTTAAAGATAATCAAATCTCTGGTTATAACCCTATTAATCATTTAGTTGTTGAGATTGGTAGATTATTATCAGATTTTAGTAGTTCTAATAGTAAAGTTTGGTTAATGGGTACTTCTAATTATCAAACTTTTATGAGATGTCAAATGAAACAACCTCCTCTTGAGATTCAATGGGCTCTTCAAGCTGTTTCTATTCCTTCAGGTGGTCTTGGTTTAACTCTCCATGGTACAAGGTGAGCTCAATACCATCTCTCTCTCTCTCTCTCTCTCTCTCTAAAGTCTAAACCCAACTTTCTCTTTCTAAAAAGAAAAATACATATGAGAGTATCTAATGACATACTAGTAGTATATTTTTCATGGGAACAAACAAAATACTAGTCTCTATTTTTAGTTCTTTCTTTAAGGCTTTGTTTTGTTTGTGTTTCAAATTTTTCATGGTTTTGATATTGATAGGACCAAACTTTACAAAAAGCAAGTTTGGTAGTGTGGTAGATAAACACCACTGTCCTTTTCTTACTTGTTTTCTCTGTTAAGTTAAAAATTACCCTTATTTAGTTTAAGATTTTAATTTATTATTAACTTAAAATAGAAAAATATTTATGATTTTTGTAATGATTTTACTTACTTTTATGGTTTGAATTTAATGTGTTTTAAATTTAGAGTGGACCAACCTTCATTTATTTGTAAACCCAATCTTAAATTTGTCTGAATCTTTTGAGTTTCTGAATTTGCAGTGGAATTAATTCAAGGATGGATGTCACACAAAACCCACCTCAGATGCTTGAAGCTAAGCCTTTTGCTGCTGCCATGGAAGTTCAAGATAAGCTTCAGTGTTGTC
>BEHA01050266.1:233977-251476 GCA_002897215.1 Eschscholzia californica subsp. californica | reverse complement strand
ATAGATTTTTAACCATTTTAGAGGGAAAGTGGCTATTGAATAGCTAGGATTACTTTCTATAAATCAAAGTAAATATAGGTATTTTCTTTCTTTAATGGAAGGAACTAAAGAAGAATAAAGACATCAAAGAACTCTCATATATATGTTTGACTAAAAATAAAGGTTCAAGAAATAAATCAATTTTAGCTACCAAATTCAAAATATTTACTTTGTCTTATTCTTGTGATTATGCTTTTTTTTTTTTTTGCATATCAAATACAATCTAATAATAATTTCAAACTATGTTGTCTACATAGCACAAGAAATATGAGTGCAAATATCACTTTATAAAACGGTCAAGTGATAAGAGATAAAATAATAAAAAGTTGTTTCTTTTAGCAATCCATTCTTTTATTATTCTATTTAGAAAATCTAATCGTTTATTACGACCAGGGAAAAGATAACATGAAAATGAGAGGTATAATGCTCGAATTAGCCACAAGGCAAATATATGATAATTTTCTGAGTAACAGGAAAAACTAAAACAACAGATGTTTAACAGAGGAAGAATGTTGTCTTTTGTTACGGCGCTATCTTTTCAACATTGATCCCAACATAAAATTGTTTAACGAAAATAATGCCGGCATCATGTAAACCATCTCCACAATACCAAGATGCTAAAAGATATAACTTCAAATTGATGTAATTTTCTTTACCATGGAAATTAAGAGATCCAAAGACTTCATGCATATTTGAAAATAATATCTATGTTTGTTGGGTAAATGGCTTAAAAGCTTGAGCTCTTTAATCCCACGTCTAAAAGTCAATTTTATGAAGGCCTTTATAAGAATATTTGTGTTCTCTGCTCTTACCAAGTGAGTGCCCAAGGGAGTGTGTCACACAAACAACACAAACGCGATAAATCTACGAAGGATATCTAGGATACCCTAGAAAAGAAATACAAGAAGAATGATATGTCTCCCCTAGAAACTGATCAGTCACATGAGGATAAGGGAAGGACCAGAAAAAGAACAACAAAAAACCTAGCTTCTTCAAACCTGACACAAAAATCTAGAAGTCGAAGGAGTTGTGTTATGTTTGTCGAAAACCCGGACTAAAATTAAGCATATTAATGTATCCAAAGAAATGACCAGAATGCAAAACATGAAAATCTGGCCAATGTTGCCGAGGCACATGTGCTCAAACAGGGAGTTGTTCCTTAGTTTCCTTGAAGTGTCTCACGGAGGCAATGTCTTCATGGAGAACTTCACGAAAATCTGGAATAATGGGTAAAGACAAGGTCCTTCTTAAATTCACCTTTGGAAAAACTTCATCTCTGAACAACTTTCTTTACGTGCCCACCCTTAGGAGAAATAACAAGACTACACAACCCGCCTCTTGAGACTCCCACTTGAACCGCATGTGAGAGAAACAAGGATTTCTCTCTCCACGTGACTGAACATGTGAGAGGAGAGAGAAACCCTTGTTTCTCTAACATCCGGTTCAAGTGGGAGTCCCAGGAGGCGGTTTGAGTATACTTTTTGTAGGAGAAATCTTATCTCAAGATCCCTTGTTAGCAAAGCAAGATTAAAATAAGTTTTTAAATATGATATAATTGTAATTACTAAGAATGAGACCTTTTTCGAGAAGGAGTAATAAGAGGAAGGCTCTTTGTAGTGAACTTCGACTTAGACTTTAATAATATTTCTTTTAATTCTGTTTACATCGATTAAACTTCTAAAGTGTGTATGGTAAATGAGAACGTGTTAATTTTGCTTCTTTTAAGAAACTTAAAGCTAACTGACTTATAAGTGTACATGATCATGATGATCATACTAGATGTCTTGTTTGTGTAGAAGTTAAACACGTTAAACTATCTTTTGGATTGTCACAACTAGAACGACATAGTTGTTCGAATTGGTTCATTCAGACTTAACTTACTTCAAGAACTTAGCTAGTAAGGTAGGTACAAGGTACTACATAACACTCATATATGATTATTCATTCATCAAAAAAAAAAAAAATATGATTATTCTAGTAAACAAAAATTACCCTCCTTAAATCTAAGGATGAAGCTGAAGAAACGTTTCTTAAAATACAAGGTTGAAGTAGAAAACCAACTAGTCAGAAAATTACAAGGTTTAAATAGGATAAGGGTAGTGAGTACGACCTTACACATTGAATAATTCATTAACTTAGTCTCCCTTATCTGTCACAATATAATAGCGTAGCTGAAAGAAAGAATAAAATACTTAACAACATGATAAATGTCATGCTTTTAAGTTCAGGATTACCATAGTACTTAGAGGGAGAGGCAATTTTATTTGCATTATGTGAATAGAGTACCTCATAAGGCATTAGATAAAACACCCTATGAATTGTGGAAAGGTTTCACGCCTAACTTGAAATTCTTGAGAGTGTGGAAGTGTCTAGCGGAAGTGTGATTACCTTACTTAAGGAAAGTGACTGTTGGACCAAACATTGTTAATTCCGTTTTCGTTGGTTATGCTCAACATAGCGTTGCATATAGGTTTATGTTGTTAGATGATAATACCACGATGAAATCTAGAGATGTTGAGTTTTTTGAGCATGTGTTTCCTTTAAAACAATTTGTTGATCATATGTTTTTGCACGATGAGACACCTGCTAGCATACCTTTGCACGTTGAAAAGCCTACTGATATGCCTTCTTCTAATCGAGTCATTGAAACAGAAGCTACAAAAAGTAAGAAATGTAGGACAAAAAAAACTTTTGGCCTTGATTTTATTATTGCTTTTTTGACTGAAGAGATTGATTTACTTAATGATGAGTTTGTTTGTACTTTCTGATTAAGAATGATCCTGGGACTTATTTATGCGATCATAACTACAAAGTAAAGTTACTTTAAGTTCAACGTATACACTTCACCTACACCACCACCACTATCACCGAGCCTCCACCACCACAACCACCATCACCACGCCTCCATCACCGCACCTCCACCACCACCACAACCACATCACTTCCATCACCACCACACCATAACAACCACAACACCTCAAACTCCATCACTATACCTCATCCGCCACCACCATATAACAGGATTATAAATGGATAAATATTTTTAATTTTCATTGGAGGCTAGGAATTGATGGAATTTCCATAGGACCTATTTTACTGACGGGATTCATCACTACTTTAGCTACTTCCCCACCGCCACACCTCAAGCATCAATACCATGCCCCCATAACCATCATACCACCACCACCATACCTCCATCGCGATATTTCCACTACCGTACTTCCACCACTACCACCATATCAACACCACCACCATCACATTTCCACCACCACCAGGAGCATTCAGAATGCTTTAACAAGGGGAAACAACTAGAAGTTCATATAGGAGAAAAAAGGAAACCCACTCCTCAGGAGGGGGATGATCAGGATTGCTTTTTGGCAGGAGTGGGTCAATTTATGAAACGGGTTAGGGACGACATCACCCCTTTTTCAGTCCAATCTAGTAGGACCGATGAACCTAGCAATCTGACCAAACTTGAAGCTATTGGGAGGCCGATGCATGACATCCCTCTGGAGGAACATAACCTCCCAATGATTTCAGCGGCTTTTTCGGATGAATATAACTTTGACAACTTATTTCCTGCTCCGAAGGCAATTCCTAGTAATTGGGGAATTACTAATCGTACTAACCGGCTGAGTCAAAATTTGATAATTAGAGAAGATACTACCTACAATTCAGCTCCGAAGTCGATTAAGGTGAAATCCAAACTCCCTTACTCCAAGAGATTGGCTTTTATTGATCAGCAAGCATTGGAAGATGGAGCCAAGCCTAGCCCAAGTGTTATTCACCCCAATAAGCCTTCAGTTGCCACTTCCCTCATTTCTGAGGTACATCTCTACATTTTTTTACTCTCTTTTCATGCTTTTATCTTGTCGTATCCTAATCTTATCTACATCTCTTATATCTCTGTCTTCTTTGTCAAATTTTCTCTTCAAAATATGGTTGTTCATTGCTCTCCTCTGAAAATACTTGCTTGGAACTGTAGAGGTCTTGGAAATAGATTCACCCTACAACATTTAAATCACTTGGTCGCCACTCACAGACCTGACATTTTGTTTCTCTCTGAAACTAAGCAAGCTTCAGACCCATCTACTAATAATAGATTCTTGTCGGCTTTCCCCAATCACTCTTTCATCCCTTCCAAAGGACTATCAGGGGGACTTTATCTTGCTTGGTCTGAGAAGTGGGATCTTCACATCATACAAAAGGACACCAATTTTATACATACTACAGTCAAAGACATTCTTATGGGATCAATTGTGCACATGACCTTCTTCTACGGTCATCCCGACAAAAACCATAGACTGGAACCTTGGGACAGATTACAAACAACGATAGACGACAATCTTTCGAATCCCAATCCTTGGTTATTGATCGGTGATTTAAACTCCATTCTTGATGCGAAAGAAAAGCAAGGAGGTAGTTCCGTGACTGATAAAGATGTCTTCTCCGTCAGCAACAGGATTGAACATCTTGGACTCACAGACCAGGGATACATCGGACATCCTTTTACCTGGGATAATATGAAAAAGGGGTCTCATAATATACAAGAACGACTAGACAGAGCCATGGCTAATCTTCATTGGAACTCTTGGTTTCCGGATACTCAGGTGCATCATCTTCCTTTGATAGCCTCTGATCATAGGCCTCTACTAGCACAAACCAATACTACTAAACCTCACAGGAAACAATTTAAATTTTTTAGTGGCTGGTTGGCCGATCCGCAATGCAAAGTGGAAATCACCAATGCTTGGGAGGAAGATTGCCTTGCCTCGCCTCAACAATGTGTTAACCATAAGTTATCCAAGGTCAGAAACAGATTAGAAAAGTGGAACAGAAATCATTTTAACTCTCTTCAAACTGAATTGACAAATCTTATCTCTCGTTTAGATAAGGAATTGGATCCTTGCAAATGAATCACTTTGGCGCAACAAATACAGGTTAACTACAACCTCCAAGAGCATTATTGGAAAATCAAATCAAGAGATATGTCTATTAGCCTTGGGGACAAAAATTCTAAATACTTTCATGCTATTGCTTCAGCCCGAAAAGCCAACAATCATATAAAAGCCCTTTACAGTCAGGACAATAGATGGGTTACAAATCAGGAAGAATTACAAGTTATTCTTACTACACATCTTCAAACCCTCTCTCAAACTTCAAACCCTGACTTCGATCCTATCATATCTGAACTGTTCATACCTCAAATTACTGAAGCTGACAATGACAGGTTGATATCCATTCCCACTCATGAGGAAGTCACTGCAGTTATTAAACACATGAAGGGTGAGAAGGCACCTGGACCGGATGGGTTCTCCCCTATTTTCTTTCAGAAGAATTGGGATACTGTTGGCACCAATATCACTGAAATGGTCCAAGATTTTTTCAGAAATGGAGAGATTTTGGATTTGTTTAACACAACTTACATCTCTCTCATCCCCAAAACTAAAACTCCCACCAAACCATCTGAACCTATAAGCCTTTGTAACACAACATACAAGATTATCTCCAAACTTATATCCAATAGGATCAAACCTATATTGAATGAGATCATCTCACCAAATCAAGCGGCTTTCTTACCGGGTAGGCAAATCTCCGATAACGTGATCATTGCTCATGAAATTATCCATTCTATGAGAACAAAGAAAGGCAAAGCTAGATACATGGGGCTTAAACTTGATATGTCAAAGGCCTTTGATAGAGTTGAATGGTCTTTCCTGCTGTCCATTTTAAACAATCTTGGTTTTTCTACACATTTCTGTCATCTCATTAAACAATGCATATCAACTACATCACTGTCTATTTTGCTTAATGGTAAGCCTTGTTCTTTCTTCTCTCCAACCAAAGGACTTAGACAAGGTGACCCACTGTCACCTTACTTATTCATCATTTGTATGGAGGCTTTAAGCAGGCTCATTAACAAAGCGCAAGAGGAGGGTCATATAACAGGATTCCAACACTCCACTGCTGGACCCATTATCAACCATCTATTGTTTGCCGATGATTGCCTGATATTCATTAAGTTAGGCATTGACGAAGATGAAGGAGTTGAAGGAGATGTCCTTCGACCAAGGTGACAATGCGAACAATTTGTCAGATAGGACAATTGATGTGGAAGATCATCAAGTCCGATTGATTTAGGGATCGTAGAGTTATAGCTAGAGACCAACTACGATCGTCGAATTACGAAGTAATTCGCGGCTAACTTCGATCGGATCCTACAACGGGTTACACATAAGAGTGACAAATTGATCTAGGATATGACTAGTGGGAGTGAGATATAATCATGGGAGTGTCCCATAAACATATCTCATAGGCCTAAAAAGGAATTAGGCAAAGATAGTACAAAAAGGCCAAAAACAGGGTTTTTGGGCCTAGACCGGTTCGGGTACTTCTAGGACTCGGATTGGGCTGAATTTTGGAGGGTTAGTTGCTGATATAATAAACATTATATCTGCCAATTTTCGTGGTGTTTGGGCACCTCCTCCTTAGGGAATTGAGAAAATACCAATAGTTGCTATTTTCGACTATTTCCCTAAATCTTATTCTAAAGGGTGTTTTAGGAAACCTAAAAGGAGGTGGATTCTTATTAGGGTTCTATATAAACACTCTTAGGGCAGAGAATAAGGTGTGGAATTTCTCTCTAAGCTTTCTTACTCTACCACATCAAGTAGAGAGGAGAAAGTGAGCTAATTCCCATTAACTATCTATCTAGTCAAGAAGAAAGGAGTTCTTCTATCCAACCACCATTGGTGTGCTAGCTATACAACAAGGTGGGAGATCAAATTGATTGCTCGTGTCCCAAGTAGAGGAGCTACACTTGAAGCTCTTGGTCTTCTTCAATCAATTCAACTAGTTCGAGGGAAAAGCGATTAAGGTAATCTACTATCTCCATTAGATTAATTACTAGTTTTGCATGTGATCCTGGGAATACTAGTGTAGACATTAGATGTCATATTTCCGCTATAAACACTAGTAGAAGGGTGTAAATCCCTACAGAAGAACATTCCCTTTGCAACCTTCTTCAACATTTTGGTAGGATGTCAGGTCAGGTCATTAACTTCCAGAAATCAGGTATATTCTTTAGTCACAACACCCATCACAGATTGGGCAGGATGGTAGCCAGGATAATGAAAGTCAAAAGAATGGGTCCGGATGAGAAGTATTTGGGTACTGCCATGTTTATCGGGAAGTCTAAGATCAAGAGTTTTGATACTTTGATACAACAAATGCAATCAAAACTTTCAAGATGGAAAGCTAAACTTCTTTCTCAAGCAGGAAGAGCAGAATTAATTCGATCTTCTCTCTCTGCTGCCCCAAAATACCAAATGCTCTGTTTTGAAGTTCCGAGGAAGGTCATTAAGAGTATGGAATCCCTGCAAAGGGACTTTTGGTGGGGGAAAAAGAATGGTAAGGGATTATGCCTTAAAGCTTGGTCCGTGCTCTCTAAGAAGAGGGCCCTTGGAGGACTTGGATTCCGAGATTTAATCAACGACAACAAAGCACTTATGGCCAAACTAATTTGGAGATTGAAAAGTAATAGGTCTTCCCTCCTTTCCAAATTTACTGCTGCCAAATATCACCCTAATAAAGAGATGCGACAAGCTAAAGTACAAGGTACATCATGGTGGTGGAAATGTATAACAAAGCTTCTTCCTTTAGTTGATACACAAACTGAATGGGAAGTCGGAAATGGGCAACATATAAACATCTGGTTAGATAGTTGGATTCCTGGCACAACATCTCTCAATATCACTCCTTCTAATAGTGTTTTCCAAACTGTTAGTCAGCTTCTGCTACCTCAAAACAACTTGGAATGGGATATTTCACTGTTGTCCCAACTTTTTTCTGAGAATATAGTCAGTAGAATCAAGACTATTCCTTTAGCCTCGAATCAATCAGACTTACCACACTGGAGTAAAACCAAGACTGGATCATATTCTGTTAAATCCATGTATAACATTCTCACTAGCCATCACCAACCTGAACTTAATGATGCTGAGTATTGGAAGAGGCTCTGGAAACTGAATTGCACTCCTAGAATACAACTATTCTTATGGAAACTTTCTAACAACGTACTCCCCACTTCTGAGTTATTATCTAAGTTCATTCCGTTAGATAATACACATTGTTTGCTGTGTAATGATCATAAGGATAGTTGGGACCATTTATTCTTTGATTGTCCCTTCATAAAAGCAGTTTGTTTTGCGCTCCCTATCACATTGAGAATAGAGGCACTGAAGAAGGATCACTTAAAGGATTTCATGCTATCTCTCATGGCTCTTAATGAGGTTGATCCCCAATCTATCATTTACATTACTTCATCACTATGGATGGTCTGGAAAATAAGATGTGAAGCACTATTCCAGAACAAGAAATCTTCAATCCAAGAATGTATCGTTCGAATCCAGACTCTGGTTGAAGAACAAATCCGACTTTTGAGTTCCTCCACTCACCCTGGTAATATTGTTCCTGAATTACCGCTTAACACCAATACCAACTGGACTCCCCCTCTTCCTACCATGATAAAATGCAACTTTGATGTTTCCTTCACTCAGGTCAATGAAGATGCGGCTATTGCCATTATTTTTCATGATGCTTTATCCAATTGTATTGCAGGGAAATCCTTCATCACTCGATGTAGATCAGTAGATGAGGGCGAAGCTCTGGCGGCTTATCATGCTTTACTTATGGCCAGAGATATGAACTTTTTGAAGCTCATTTTGGAGGGGGATTCCAAAAACATAATAGCAGCAATCAATGGAGATGACAAGGCAGCACACTGGACTAGTCATAGAGTCATCAACTCAATCAGGTCATTGAGATCTTCTTTTGTTACTTTTCAATGTAAATTTGTATATAGATCAGCAAACTTCAAAGCTGATGCACTTGCTAAACTTACTAGAAGTTCTCTTACTCCTCAAGAATGGCAATCTGTAAGTCCACTCTTAGAGATAACTGCTAGGTTGTAATTGTGTTTGTTTTCTAATGGCAGTTTCTCTTAAAAAAAAAAAAAAAGAAAAGTGTTTATAACAAAATTGGTGAGTGCGTCCAAAATTCCCCTGGATTTAATGATTTCAAAGATGGACCATCAAGGAAGAGGAAAGACGTCACTTTTCCTTTAAATGCCATCATTTGGTAATTAATGACATAATTATGTAGGCACCACAGAAATAAAGTAACCCCAAATTTTAGGCCAGCACTTTGGGAAGCTAAATAGTTTTCGGGGTGTGAAGACTTGGTCAAAAATTGGTCAATTTTGTTTGACAAATTTATTTTGTAAATTGTTAGGGGGGAAAAAAATCCCCACCTCACCTCATCATCTTCACCGGCGACCTTCAAACATTAAAAAAAAATATATACATTTCTCTCTCCTCTCTCTCTAAAAAAAAAAAAAAAAAATTGATTTTAAGACCTAGATTTGGTCTGTTCTAGAACAGACCAGATCCAGGTCTTAAAAAAAACAAAAAAAAAAAATTTAGAGAGAGAGAGAGGAGAGAGATTTTTTTTTTAATGTTTGAAGGTCGCCTGCCGGAAAATTGATCGGCCGGCGACCTTCGTCGGTGAAGATGATGAGGTGGCAGAGATAGAAGATGGAGGAGAGAGGTGAGGTGAAGAGTTTTTTATTTTTATTTTGAAACATATTCCCCATAAAATATGTTTCCGCAGAAAATTTTCAAAATTTTGCATATTCCCTTTAAAATTTCATACCCTGGAAACTATTTAGCTTTCTCCAAAGCGCTGGCCTAAATTTTGACCCTTCAAATTATAATACACTCACCATTTATGTTATATACACTCAAATCTAAGGTATATTTTGTTCTAGTCAAAGGAGATGTGAGAGTAGCACTAGCAGCCTAGCACGTAGGAATGGTAAGTGTATATAACATTTCCCTTATGCATAATGATAAATGGACATAAGTTCTGAAGGCACCACTGTGGCTTTTCTTTTAACTTAAATGAAACATAGAGACGTCTAGAGGCACCTACACAAGTTTCCAAGTCTTCGTAACCACTATTATTTGCCTGGCGCATCCGTGTTAATTTAGTGGGTACTTATAAAATTGATATGAATAACAATTTAGGCAATAGTTCTTTAGTTTTTCTTTTTTTTTTTGTTGAGAGAAATAGTTTTTTAGTTGAGGTGCGTGATTTTTGTTTGGCATAAAGTCCGGCTGTGAATTATAATTTAGGCAATATTTTTTTATTATTTGCCTAAAGATTTCAAGTTAATTATATTAACTATTTGAACTAATATATCACCAAAGTATTCTTACATAAGATGACATAGTTAATGTAGATAAGCATGTCCAACTCATGTGGACTGATCCACCCATTGTTAGACCACTCCGATGGAGTAATGGGATAGCCTTAAGGTAAACCTTATAACAAGGATATGTAATATTTTTAGGTGCTACCAAAGTGTTGTGTCGTTCCAAAGAAAGGCATTGCACTTAACTAGTTTTATGTTAATATTCAAAGACTAGGTAGTAATGCTACCGTAGAGAGCTACCAAATGCGCCACAAAATACAATATTTGTTTAATTGCTATTATGTTTTATGCATGATTTTATTGAACTCTGGTTTGAGCATATGTGTCTTACTGTCTTTTGTTATTTAGTATCAATTGTATCTACTAACATGAACATTCCACGACAAAACGACACTAAATTTAAGAAGTGGGTCAAAGAAGCACGTGATGATTATGCTAGGCTGTATAGATCTCGATGTTGCTCTTAGGATCGATCGCCCAACGCCTCTGTCCAACTTAATTATTCCTGAGTAGATAGGTGCTATGGAAAAATGGGAGGTATGACCGAATGAGTCTAATAATCATGCATAACTCAATTTTGGACGCGATAAACAGTGTCTTAACTAAGGCAAGTGCTAAGGAATTCCTCAGGTAACTTTTTGACCGCTTCCTTGCGAGTGAAAAAGTGGAGACAAACCCTGCATTATGCAAGCTTGTCACCATGTAGTATAAAGGTAAGGGGAACATAAGGGAGTCCATTATGAATATGTCTAACATGGTGACCAAACTCAAAGAACTAAGACTTGAATTGCCGGAAGACATCCATTTTTATTTTGTCATCTTATCTCTTCTTGTTCAATATAACACATTCAACATCTCATATAATACTCAAAAGGAAATATAGAGCTTGAATGGACTAATAGCTCAATGTGTTTAGGAAAAAGATACAATTAACTAGGACAAGGCTGAAAGTTCTCACTTGGGGCCGAGCTCATGTGTAAACAGGCTTAGTAAGCATAAGAATGACAAAGGTAGAGCTAATACAATAGCTTCACAAGCCAAAGCCAAAGGAATATAGACTTAAGATATATTCCTGCTTCTCTTGCATAAAAAATGGTTTTGTGAAGCAAATGTGTTACGAAGAGGCCGCTTGACATGTTAAAAAATATCTGTCAACACTACTAAAATGCGAGTGATGGTAAAAGATACATCCTTGTAGATTGTAGAACAACATTGCAGTGGAAGCAATTGATGTTTTTATTAACGTTCAATCGTTGTAATATTGACTACAATGTTCATTGCAAAGGCATTGAATACATCGATACGATGTGATAAACACGATAACTGCCAAATTACTACTGGTCTAAAGTCCAACCAAACTAATGGCCTAAAACCCGACGAAACTAATGACCTAAACAAAGATATCACTTTATTTATACCCAAGTTCAATATTCCTGGATTAGCACTGCCATGGGATCAAACCTGGGACCTCCGTATTGCGGAGTGGATTCACGTACCAACTGGGCTACTAGTTGTTGGCACAAAATACTTAATCTATTGATAAAACATAATGATTCAAACAACTACTAGATCCCTTTATATAATCTTAGGGTTTCCTAAACCTAATCAAATTCGAAATAAGAACTTTAGAAAAATAAGATACTTGAATCTAAAGAAAATAGGAAACTACCTAAACTGGGAACATTTACTAAAAATAGTAAAAAAAAAAACTACTAAAAGTCCGGTTTGAGGGCTTAAACGACGGAATTTGACCTCCAAAAATGGGTCAAATGTAGCGTAAGCGACAACAAATGTGCGAAATGTTGTTTCGCACCAACACTCAAAATTTTGTCCAATTCTGACACCCGTAGCTTCAATTTGTGTCATTTCCGTCTATCACCTTTATATTTGGCCGCATCAATTTCTTCCATTTATTTCTCGGCCAATTCCTCTACATCATGTAGAACTGAAAATCTATGAAGAAATCAACTAGGTTATCAATAAGATAGAGGTAGAAATAAATAAAATTTCGGACACCCATCGAATGGGTTTAATGGGGCATCATACGGATATTAAGACTAAGATGTGTTTATGATAGTTCTTATAAAATTTATCCGATTACGATGTAATATATGTTGGAAGAAATTCCAACATATGTGGGCTCACATATGTATAGACATGTGTATGACTATCTCAGTAAATTGTCAAGTCGTAAAGTGGTCTAATATGGATTGACTTGACCAGTAGGTATCAAAGTGTCATGGAATAAACGTGTAGAGACCATTAAGTGATTTCTAATTTGATGAGGGGCCAAATTATAAATAAAAGTCTATAAATAGGGGTTATGGTCCCCATTTTGGGCTTCTTCCCTAATCTCTACAAGTTTGGGTAAAGTGTGAAATCCCTTCGTCACAAGAGAGGTTCTAAAGGAAGAAGAACTAAGTGGAAGATCAACCCTACCCAACCATCTTCAAGCTATGGATCAAGGTACGCTTCTATGATTAAGTTTAATCTCTTTGAATCTTGTGGAGAGCATGTCTAGTATACATGGCATATTATATGGTGGTTTTGTATTTGACTATATGCATGTATAAGGTTAAATATATTCAACAATTGGTATCTAGAGCCACTCCAATTTTAAGGTTCATTGAGAAATTTAGGAGTCGTTGGTGTTTGATTTATCTTATGAACCATATGAAGGTTTTGTTGTGTCCAAAATTCTGGTTATCTTGATCTTCCATGAAATTAAGTTCGGATAATTTGTAGATAGGTTATCTAGACATATAAATATTTATTTCATGTGATTTGGTTTCATTTCAATGTTTAAGAATCAAAGTTTTGATATAAATTAAGTCATATTGATCTTAGGTAAAATTAGTTTTTTGAATTGAGTATATACTTAAGTTATCAAAGTTTTGTGCAAACCTATTGATTCAAACAAATTATTTATGAAAATTTGGTGTTAAGTTTTTTTTTCAATGAATTAAGTTCCTGTTTTTCTTTTTTAAAAAAATAAAAAAAAAAAATTGGGTTTTTAATTCCCCATAAAGTGGGGAATTAAAACAGTCAGCACCCCACTTAATGTGGGGTGCGTTACTAACAATCCCCACTTTAAAGTGGGGTACCCATTAAAGTGGAACGTGGGAAGACCGGACTGACTGATCCATCTGACTCGGTTGAGTCAGTCAGATCTGTCTCGGATCTGACTCGACCGAGTCAATCAGATCTGACTCGACCGAGTCAATAAGATCTGACTCGACCGAGTCAGACAGTTCTGACTCAGTTCTGACTCAAATCTGACTCGATCGAGTCAGACAGTGCTGACTCAGATCTGACTCGGCCGAGTCAGACATACCTGACTCGTCTGAGTCAGACAGACCTGACTCAGATCTGACTCGGGCCGAGTCAAACAAATCTGAGTCAGGTGTCATGTTAGTGTGTTAGACCGGTCTGAGTCAGACCGATCTGACTGGGTCAATTATAGACCAAATTAAAGGTTCTTTTTGAACATTTATTTTGTAAAATTTAAACAACTAATAACTGATACATCCCTCAAATGATATCCGACATTTAATAGAACTTATTGAGTAAAATGTCGCCAAAGTGACCTCTTTTATGTAGATTAGTTCAATGACAATGTTGGAGTAGGTCGTGTGTATGTAAATTCATGCGGATATTAAGTCGACCCAAAGGTAGTTTAATATTTGGCCGAACTACATGTACACGTGCGGTGATAAATGTGAGATAATTGTAAGGTGTCCATGTGAATAATGAGTTGGTCCAAAGATAAACTTATTGTTTGACAGGATTTATCGTCTATATTTGATTACTGCAACAGAGATACCACTTACAAATTAGTATTACTGTCCAAAGACTTGATGCTAATGTTGTGCTCGGTATTCTGCTATGTATCTAGTTATTGTTTAAATTTTAAATCTCACTTTAGTTATGATGTGAACATGAAAATTTATTATGTTTATTCTCTGTGTAGTTGCTGCAAATATACCAATGAATGCTAACAACATTCCCATTCTCAATGGGAACAACTTTAAGGACTGGAAAGAGAGCGTTCTGATCGTTCTGGGCTGCATGGATCTGGATCTTGCACTTAGGGTGGAGCAACCTGCCCCTCTTACGGATGATAATTCTCCTGATGAAAGGAGACACTATGAGAGGTGGGATCGCTCCAATCGCACGAGTCTCATGATCATTAAGCGCGGCATTCTAGAAGCTTTTCGAGGCGCAATCTCTGCTGAGGTAACTAAGGCCATTGATTTCTTTGTCGAAATCGAAAAAAGGTATGAAAAGAACGATAAGGCAGAAACAGGAACGCTTTTGGCGAACCTGACTTCTATGAGGTATGAAGGCAAGGGAAACATAAGGGAGTACATCATGAAGATGTCTCATATTGCTTCCAAACTTAAGGCACTGAAGCTCGAGCTGTCTGAGGACTTACTCGTGCATTTGGTAATGAATTCTCTTCCTGCACAATTTGGTCAATTTAAGGTCAGTTACAACTGTCAGAAGGAGAAGTGGACTCTTAATGAGCTCATTTCAAACTGTGTGCAAGAAGAGGAAAGAGTGAAGCATGAGAACTCTGAAAGTGCTCATTTGGCCAGTACCTCAAAAGGGAAGGGCAAGAAAAGGAATAAGGATAATGAAGCTGCTAAGGGTCCAGAGCAAAAGAAGCCTAAAGAAGAAAACGGTTGTTTCGTTTGCGGAAAACCTGGGCATATGAAGAAAGAATGTACCGAGTATGCTACTTGGCGTGCCAAGAAGGGGTTGTCTGAGCTACCGAAAGCCAATTGATGGTGAAAGATACATCTATGTGGGAGACAGGCATGCGGTATAGGTCGAGGCAACGGGTCATTTCAGGATATTATTAGGAACTGGTTTTTATTTGGATTTGAAAGACACTTTTATTGTACCGTCATTTAGACGAAATTTGGTTCCAGTTTCTGTTTTGGACAAATTTGGTTATCATTGTTCATTTGGAAACAATCAGTTTAGTCTTTCTTTAAATTCAAATAAGTGTGGTACTGGTTCCCTAAGTGCTTATGATAAGCTATACATCCTTAAAGACAACAGCTTAAATCCTTAATAGAGTACCATCTCAAGCAGTTGCTAAAGCCAAGTCTAAAGCATCTACATATTTGGGGATGTCCATCTGAGGCAAGGCTTTATAGGCCGAATGAAAAGAATTTGGACTCCAAAACAATAAGCAGCTACTTTATTGGATACTCGGATCGATCTAGGGGCTACAAATTTTATGATCCCACAAGAAAGTCTATTTTTGAAACGGGAGCTGCAGTATTTTTGAGGATATTGAGTTTGGGGGGAGAAATAAGGTCAGAGACATTGTCTTTGAGGAGGAATCGATTGTGATCCCTACTAATACTTCTAACAATGTACCAATCTTCATGCGTACGATTGTCGAAGAAGGAGATTTGGAACCATTAGAAGACAATGTTGAACAACTCCCCACTCCAGTTCAGGAAGTTTTTCCTGAAGGACAAACTCAACAACCTCAAGAGGAAGTGTCATTAAGGAGATCCAACAAAGAGAGGAGAAGTGCTATTTCGGATTATTACGTAGTATATCTCTAAGAACATGGGGACACTAGTGGATTGACAGAAGATGATCCAATCAACTTTCGTCAAGCCATGCAGGATTCTAACTCTGAAAAATGGATCAACGCCATGAATGAAGAATACAAATCAATGCAAGACAATCAAGTTTGGGATCTTGTCCCATTACCTGAAGGTAAGAAACCCATTGGTTGCAAATGGATTTTTACCTCCAAAAGGAATTCAAAAGGTAATGTGGAGAGATATAAGGTTCGTCTTGTGGCTAAAGGCTTCACTCAAAAGGAAGGCGTAGATTATAAAGAGACTTTCTCTCCGGTTTCTTTGAAAGACTCTTTTAGGATAATTATGGCACTTGTAGCACATTTTGATCCTGAGCTACATCAAATGGATGTCAAAACGGCGTTTCTCAATGGAGACATTGATGAAACAATATATATGGTTTGCAAATTAAAGAAATCCATTTATGGGCTCAAGCAGGCTTCCCGTCAGTGGTACTACAAATTTCAACAAGTTGTTGTCTCATTTGGTTTTGAGACAAATATTGTTGAGGATTGTGTGTATCACAAGTTCAGTGGGAGTAGTTTTGTATTCCTGGTTTTGTATGTCGAAACCAGGAAACACCCCAGTCGCTTAAGGAGACAAATTTAGTCTAAATCAGTGCCCTCAAACCAATCTAGAAATTAAGGAAATGCAACAGATTCCTCATGCTTCAGCAGTTGAGGTCTGATGTATGCTCAAGTTTGTACACGTCCAGACATAGCATTCATTGTCGGAATGTTAGGCAAATAGTTAAGTGATCCTGGAATGGATCACTGGGAAGCAACCAAAAGGGTTTTCAGATACTAACAGAGAAATAAAGATTATATGCTCACATACAAGAAGTCGGATCCTCGGGGAGATCATAAAGCATTTGATTTCGACTATAGTGGATGCAAATAATTACAAAATCAATATAAGGCTACATTCGTCTATTTACTGAAAGAGCTATGTTAGGAAGAGTGTTAATTAAACATTCATAGCTTCTTTTGGATCATATAATATAATTTGTAGCAGTTTATAAGACATCCAATTTTGGATTAGGGTTGAAGTATTTTGTGAAGGAGTTCAAGGAGATGTCCTTCGACCAAGGTGACAATGCGAACAATTTGTCGGATAGGACAATTGATGTGGAAGATCATCAAGTCCGATTGATTTAGGGATCGTAGAGTTGTAGCTAGAGACCAACTACGATCGTCGAATTACGGAGTAATTCGCGGCTAACTTCGATCGGATCCTACAACGGGTTACACATAAGAGTGACAAATTGATCTAGGATATGACTAGTGGGAGTGAGATATAATCATGGGAGTGTCCCATAAACATATCTCATAGGCCTAAAAGGGAATTAGGCAAAGATAGTACAAAAGGGCCAAAAACAGGGTTTTTGGGCCTAGACCGGTTCGGGTACTTCTAGGACTCGGATTGGGCTGAATTTTGGAGGGTTAGTTGCCGATATAATAAACATTATATCTGCCAATTTTCGTGGTGTTTGGGCACCTCCTCCTTAGGGACTTGAGAAAATACCAATAGTTGCTATTTTCGACTATTTCCCTAAATCTTATTCTAAAGGGTGTTTTAGGA
>BEHA01050266.1:213264-227769 GCA_002897215.1 Eschscholzia californica subsp. californica | reverse complement strand
AAGTTTGATTCAAAATCTGTCGGGCAAAAGGTCAACACAAATCTACCAGTGACAGGTGGCGTCGATCCAACATACTTGGTGATATTTCGGTATACTGGGGGATCATCTTCCCGGAGCTCAACCCTAACAAAAATTATTAGAGAAAGAGAGAGAGGAGAATAGAGAGAGAATCGGTTTTTAGAGAACAAGAACAGAAGAGAGAGAGGAGAACATCAAAGGACCACGGATTTTAGAGAGAAGAACAGGAGAGAGAGAGAGAGAAACCGAGAGCTTATAGTTTTAGTTTTTTCTTGAATTTTTTGATCTTCCTTTTGTTCCCTCTGCTTCTTAGTGAGAGAGAGAGAGAGATTAAAGAGGAAGAGAGAAAATTAGAGAGAGTGACCTTTTAGGGTAACCTTTTAGGCCCATCAAGTTTTTGGCGCCGCTGCCGGGGACTAAGTTTAAATTTAATCTAATTTTATTTCTATTTTTGGTAAGTTTATATTTTTGGACACTTTTACTTGCTTTTCCGTTTTTGGTGTAGAAAAAAAACACTAAGGAGCAAAGGAGAAGGCGCAACAAGTAGAGGAGCTCAAGAAGAAGAATTTACATTTTATTTTATTTTTTTTGGTGAGAGAGAGACTTTTAGACTTTCTAGTTTTATTTTTTTTTATTTATTTAAGTTTTGACCCTAAATTGGAGGGCTTAATTAAATTGTAACCGAAAACCAAAACGAAGCCTCGGGTCGGAACACTCGCGGGTCATCTACAAAGGTCATCGCCCATCTTGAACGGGAGGTAAATTTCTTGAACACCCACGAATCTCCTGTCAGTGGGTATTGGTGTGAATTCGTGTGCCTAATTGCTTTGATCGAACTGTTAGTGTAATCATTCTAGTAAGGGCACTAACCCAGTTACAAGTTAAGAAACGGATTTCATCACCGTTCTCTTGCCCACATAGGTAACAACATTCACGAACCCAAACCTCACTTAAAAAGCTAAAATATTATTTAGACATCAGCCCCTAAGGTATCGAGCTCATAGGACCCTTCAAAAACAACTCGGGAAATTGACTTTTATCTAGGCATTCTCAGAGGAAAGTTTGTAAACAATTCTTGTCAAAAAGGCCGCCTCGAGAAGAGGAAACGTTTGCCGAAGGAAGACGGCTGTCACAACGTTCATCGTTGGTTGTCTTCCTGGAGAATCGTTTACCGACTACTCTGATCGAGTAACCTTTATAACAGTCAAAGTTCAAGTGTTGTGGCGAAGTAGGAGCTGTCTAGCTTTTTAGGTGAATCTGACAAACCCACTCATTGCTAGATTTTGTCTAGGTTGCTTGGTGGAGTCAGCCTGATTATGTTTGCTTTCCTATAAGATCTTCGTAGGGCTTCCCCGGTTTTCGATTTAAAAAAAAAAAAAAAAAATTGAGAAATGGATAGATCGTGGTCCCAACATAATAGCAGAAGGGACGAGAGTTCTTCAAATCTACCATGGTGGTATTTAGCAAATGGGCAGAATAGTAGTAGTCATCCTAGAGACAATGTGCATAATGATGGTCGTAGGGATTATTATCAACCTCAAGAAGGTTATGAACCATATTATAGATATCCTGACAGATCATCTTACATGCATTATAGTAGAGAGTCTTATGCTCCAAATGTGTCCCAACCTCAGTGGGAAAACATTGAAACTAATGACTCTTACATGCATTATAACGAAGGATTTTATGCTTCACACGTATCTCAACCTCAATGGGATAATGGTGAAACTATTGATCCTTCATCTTCAGCATCACCTTCGTTGGCCGAAACTATGAGTATGTTAAAGAAGGTTCATGAAGAGTCTATTAGTGCGCTAAGGAGGATTAATGGAGAGTCTTATGCTCCACACGTGTCTCAACCTCAATGGGATAACGGTGAGACTATTGACTCTCCATCTTTAGGATCATCTTCTTTGACCCAAACTGTTAGTGATCTTCAAAAGAGTACTTTCGAGTTTTGTCAGACTTTAGAAGAAAAGACTGACAATACCTATAGAACTCTACAAGAAATAACAACTAGTATTATAGAAGAAGATCACCATGAGAATGTAGAGTACGGTCCACAATGTCCTGTGTACTATAATGACGAGGATACAATTTTAGAGGAGTATAGTTCTCCCGACAACATCGTTATTGAGACTCAAATCTCAGAAACGATGGAGCCCGATATTGAGATATCCTCTCATTGTATCGAACTTGAGATCCATTCAGACCATAATGAAGAGTTCACTAGAGTTGAAGATAATTTGAAGTCGTTTGACTCAACGGAGGATGATGAATCATGGTTGACCAATTTGCTAAATGAGAGGATTGACTCTCCTGATTTGGGCGAAGATTTAAAATTCTTTAGGGACACCGATGATAACATGATAAAAGAAATTACAGAAGGACTATCTAACTCGACCTTTAGGGATTGTGAGTCTGATAGCAGGGTTTCTCCATTGAAGGAACCTGAAGTACCTGTTTTAGAGAACCCTAGTTTAAGCCCGAGTGTCATTGATAGTCCTTTAGATTGCTTTGTATTTTGTCCCTCAAAACCATGTGTAGATTTTGAAGTACTCACTCCCTCTGTCAATCATCCATATGAAGACCCATTCTATCCGGTCTGTACTCTCTCTAGTGCGGTGCCAGACTTAACGACCTTATTGTCGTCTAAGTTTGGGGATTGCCCTTCTTTCTTGATAGTCTCACTTACACTATCACTAAGTTACGAAAATGTGAGACTATCGTTCACTGAAAACTTTGTGTTTTGGGTGGACCCACAGATGTATCGATTATTGGATTACAGTTAATCACATATTTGTAATCCAGTAGGTATAATTTTTTCTATTTTTCGAACCATCTGTTTCGTCTGGCTGAAGACGTTAAACTTAGCGCTTTCTGGGATGCAACCCATGCAGAGGACGCTGAATCGGGTAATATCTCTCCCTTCACCCCGTTATTTTTGCATAGTCTTCAGAACATTGAGGACAATGTTCGGTTTAAGTTTGGGGATGGGCATTGAATTTTTAGTCCTTATTTCAAAAATTCAAAAGGGTTTAAAAATTTTTCAAAATTTTTTAATTTTTGGATTGGAAACGTGAGTCTAGTTGTTTTTGCTTGTTAATAGTTATAGAGTCTAGTTGGTTGTACTATGCTTTTGTTAAAGGTTTTTTCACGAATTTCGAGTCTTGAAGTTGTCTGTGCACTAGCCATGTGAGTGTTAGATAGGTGAAGAGTAGACTTTTCTGAGAGAACTTAATCGATCATTAGTGGAGACTTAACCTATGTGAGATTTTGGGCCTTTCTTTTTGTTTTGAGTGATCTCTTCTGAGCCAATTCTGAGTAGAATGAAGAGCTACTCAACCTCGCAATATTGAAAGAAGAACTCAATTGATCTCTTGAGTTCAAATTTTACAACCACTAGGGATGTCATCAGGAAGTAAACCTTTCTCTTGTAGTCTGAGAAATTTGAAAACAGTGTCAACTAGAGGAAGATAGGAACCTCATCATTTAGAACCCTGAGAATAAGGCATGAAGCAAAGTGGAGAGAATTATACCCAAGGAAAGTGCTAAGAAAGAAGTATTTGTATTTTGAGTTTTATTACCAGAAGTGTATTGAGAAAAAAAAAAAAAAGAAAAAAAAAAGTGTGTTTGGTTTAAGTGTTTACCCCTTGAAGTAGTTCTTAAAGATTTGAAGACGTCGAGTTCTCAGGAGTTCTAGTCACATCATCATTAGTGTCTATCGACCTTTAGGAATCATTGTTAGATAGTAGATCAGGTGAGAAGAGTTGGTTAGCTTCCCCATTCCATATTAGTGGTTGTTTCCTTCTTTGAGATCAGTCGTCCACAAAATTTTAGTCCGTCTTTTTCATGTGTTGAGTTTTCCTTCATATTCATACTAACACATAGAGTGAACCATTCTTGAGTGACTTTGATTTTTGAGTGTATGACCGTGTGGCAGTAGTCGAGGCGAAATGTATCGAGACGGTAATCGAGGTCTTGTCTTTTCAGAACCGAAATGATACTTATATTGGCTGGTCACGTGCACTTCGAGTCTTGATTACTAGTGAAAAGATTTTAAGCGTTTGTATGGTTCGATTGATTTGGATTTCATTTCTATTAACTTTCGAAAATCTACCGGATGAACATTTTTAGTCCACATCATATTTAGACCCTTTTGCATTTTTGATCTTTGAATTTTGTGGGTATATTCACTGCAAACCCTCACGAGACAAAACTCGTCCTCTTGGGTAACCAAGAGGTTTAACGGCTTGTTGCACGTGCTAAGTGCAATCGTGGGTCCCTACGAAAGTGGTGAAATGGGTTTAGTTTTATTTTTCTGTTTTGCTCGAGGACTAGCAAAATCTAAGTTTGGGGATGTTTGATAAGACATGGAAATGTCCCATCTGAGTCTCTTAATTTAGACGAGTTAGTCTCTCTAGAGCAGTTACTCTCACGAATTACTCTCTTTTATGTTCAGGAACCTTTTTACAGAGTTACGCGTGCAAAACGGATAAAGTCGGAAAGAATACAGACTAGGGGCATTTTGGTCATTTGTTGATTCTGACTTCTTGGTCAGGATTAGTGTTCGGATGGAAAATAGAGTCCAAGACGAGCCCGTAGGCGAAAACAGAAGTCAAATTGGAGTCCGGACGGGCAATTTAGGTGAAGTCAAAGTTTGATTCAAAATCTGTCGGGCAAAAGGTCAACACAAATCTACCAGTGACAGGTGGCGTCGATCCAACATACTTGGTGATATTTCGGTATACTGGGGGATCATCTTCCCGGAGCTCAACCCTAACAGAAATTATTAGAGAAAGAGAGAGAGGAGAATAGAGAGAGAATCAGTTTTTAGAGAACAAGAACAGAAGAGAGAGAGGAGAACATCAAAGGACCACGGATTTTAGAGAGAAGAACAAGAGAGAGAGAGAGAGAAACCGAGAGCTTATAGTTTTAGTTTTTTCTTGAATTTTTTGATCTTCCTTTTGTTCCCTCTGCTTCTTAGTGAGAGAGAGAGATTAAAGAGGAAGAGAGAAAATTAGAGAGAGAGACCTTTTAGGGTAACCTTTTAGGCCCATCAAGTTTTTGATCAACAAACAGATTACACTTCTTAACAAACGTATGATAAACAATGTATTTTGTTTCATAAAAATCCACTTACTTATTCTCAATCATTTTTTTACAAACATTTTAATGTATGTTTGATACACATCACATTTTGTATTAACAATGTTATATCTTTCGTATCCATAAACATAATGATACAGACAATTAACAAAATTCATTTTGTTTAGCAGAAAACAATTTATGTACCATAAATATTGGACAATTCATTCAACATTTTTCATAGTGTGTGATACATGTTTCATTTTGTACTCATCATAATGTTTTAAGTTATCTTAATAATTCATTTTTATAGTGTCAGTTACAATAGTGCTCATAGATTATTCCACGGAATCATCAAACTCGGTACCGAAGACGACTCTCAAATTTGAAGGTTGCGATAAAATTTCCACTCATGTTGGTCAGCTATTCTCTGGGGGTGCGAAGGCATTCGTGTTCGTCCTTCGTCAACAAAGTATAAACACATGTCACGATTTCAAGTTTGTGAAGAATGGTTTATAAAGCGTGTCACTTCAGTTTGCCCTATTGAAGACTGTCATTGGGGAGTTCATGGGTGGGCACCGTTGAAATTAAAATCCATGGTTGGGGACCATTGAAATGCAAATGAATTTTTTTTATTATTGATATAGTAAAACACATTATGTTCCAACTTATTCTCATTATTGTGTATGTTTTATATAACTTTCAGTGATCAATATATGTTTGGCAGATGAAAATACTCATTTTACTGCCCAACAGAATTTATATTTTTCAGCTTGAAGTTTATCGGTTGCTTGGTTGAAAATGTAACATAACATTTTTTGGTTGTTTACAGAAAAACATACTTAAGTAGATGAAAAACACATTTTGGTTCAAACAAAAAAGATAATTTCAACAACAAATTGTATTTGTTAACAAAATTACATTTTTTGTTAGTGAAAAAATATCAAAAGATTTTCCATTTTCTATTTCCGATTGCAATCTGGCATAAATTGATTTGCAATTTTGTATAAATTTAGGCTCTCCAACCACCTCAACCATACGACCTTCCGCTGACTTCCCTTTATCTTTTTTGTTCTTAGAACTTGTTCCAACAATTTGCATAAAAAAATTGATTTAGCTCTCTGAAATCAACATTATCCAATCAACAATTAATATTATTTATCTACCAAAATAAGAAATGTCTGATAAAACACACATATAGCTTATGCTAATAAACTTTGATTTGTCTTTTTTTGATAGTTTTACTGGATAATAACATATTATTTTGCGTAAAAAATGTATTTTGTTACGTATTACAAGAAAATTTCTGAATTACAATATGAAAAATCATAATGCAAAACATAATATGTAACATGTTTATGAACAGAAAATATATGAAATGGATAATACAAAATGTGTTTTGTAATAAACAATTTGTGAAATGGTACAGACTCTGAAACATAAGTTTGAAGACGAAACCCTAAAAAAAGATGAAGACGACAAAACATGACCTTGAAGATGAAACGGTATAAGCATAAAGAAAGCAAGAAGATGAAGCTTCAAGATTCTAGAAAGATTCTCATGAGCATTACCGAACCTTAATAAAACCTTACCAATCGTTAATGGAGCTTGAAGATGAAGAAGAAGCTTGAACATGTAGATGATGCATCATTCATGGGGTTTTGTTTCTGAATTTTAGGGTTCTGGTTGTGCTTTACAATATAAAGTGTATTAGAGAGAGAGAAACGATCCGAGTTTAGAGAGAGAGAGAGAGCTGGTTTGAAGAATTTCTACGGTTTTTTGTGTTGGATAAGCTCAGTTTTTTAAGAGAGCGAAAATGACCTAAAAATTTCTGGTTTTTGAAGAGAAAGAGAGAAATTGACCAAAATTTTTCTAATTTTTGGTTGATAAAAGATGTGTTTTGTTGGGCTGCTCGATTTTGTCTTCCGTGTCTTACGAAATTTGGGCGGGAATGGAGGAAGGATTTGGATGATACAAGTTTCATCTATAAGAGGGTGGTGATAGGGTCAAAAAGGGAAAAGGACTAAAATCCGTTTTCTTAGGGAGATGAGACCATATTCCTTTTTAGGATTTTATTTTAGGCCTAAAACCTATGGACCCTTTTAGAAATGAGCTTCGGGGCTGTGCAAAATAAATATGTTGTTGGTCTACAAGCCAAAGTCCTAACAGTAAGAAAGAGATAATTACAAAATTAGGATTTTCTGTACATGATATTACAAACTTTTTATGAGAGAAAATCTCGTTCAAATGAGAATAGTTACATTTGGAGGTTGTTTTTCTTGAAAACTACATTGTGTCGTCCACTACAATAATGACACGTTTATGCAACTGACAAGATACCATTAGAATTTTATGCTAGTGGGGCCGTGACAAGTCAGAGATTGGATGACCTAGAGGAAGATTTTCTATTTTTAGTAGTTTCCGAACTTTATATTTTCTTAGTTTAAGTAGTTTCAGAATATTAGTTGTTTTAGGGAAAATTTTCTAGTTTTTACCAGTTCCCCAATTTTGGTTGTTTTCCTAATTTTTAGTAGTTTCTAGATTCTAGATATTTTAGAGTTTTAATAATTTTATACTTCTATTATTTTAGGGTTTGAAGGCAGACCATGAAGGTCTGCCGGAACAGACCTTCATAAATAGGCCTTTTATGTTCATTGTTAAGGGAGCTTAGATTATTGAATGAAATTTCGTTTAATTTAATCAATTATAGAGAAGCGATCTCTATATTTTTTATCTCTTGTCTACTACGCGCTGCATCAGTTAGTATCAGAGCTTGCGTCGATCTTTAACAATGCCACAGAGAAGACAACCTGCTAGAGTTAGGGAAGATCCCATGGATATCGTTAATGAAAGAGCTGAAGCTATAAATCAACGATTAGACGGTGTTGACGAATGGCGACAACAGATGACTCAAATGATGGAAGAATTTACGCATCTGTTAGATGCCTACATTGTTCATCAAAGGGAACTGACTTCACCAAATCGTCACTCGGTAAGGGATGATGAATCTACTGAAGATAATTTTAATAATCCTTTTGCTAGGGACGTTCGGGGAAGAAGGAACCAAACCAATCACGATTCTTGGGGATGGGGAGCGGGATTGAGGATTGATATCCCAGAATTCAGAGGGCGTGGTCAACCTGCTCTTTCCTTACCCATCATCACACGTGATTTTTTCTCTTTCCTTTGTTCCCTTTCTCCCAATTTTTTTGGAAATTACTATGACAGTCATTACAAAGACACTGATACATCAATAAGATGTGATAAACACACTAACTGCCGAATTTAAACGTTCAAATAAATAGGCCTAAAGTCCAACTAAGCTACTAGCCTAAAGCCCATATAAATACATTATTTATATCTTTAATAACTCGCGTTCAATAAACCTTTGATTTCACCTCCGAACCTGAGACCTCCATGTTCGGGAATATATGAATTGTCAACTGAGCTACGAGTTGTTAGCCTATTTCTCCCAATTGAAATGTTCTTTCCCTCAAATTTCTACCTTGTCTTTCTAATTTCTACTTTCTCTCTCCAATTTCTAATTTTCCTCTCTAATTTTTTCCCTTCAAACTCGATTATTTCGGATTATTTTCTCTTTCACATTTATACTTTCTCCATCAAAACATTTTTCACTGCCCAAAATGAAAAAAAATGACAATTAACAAAAACTCATTGCACATCTGAAAATGAGTAAGATATTTACGAATGTACTTTACATACTCTAATGTTAATTTGTGTTTTTAGTTTGTTTTCGTATTTTGCCTAAATTGGTCTGAGTGTTGGATTGTACTCACTGCAATCCCGACCTCCCCCGCCCGCTCCCCTTTGTTGGCCTTCACCTCCACTCCGAAGTCTCCATTACATTAGGAAGGAAAATGATCAATCAATTAAGAGTTACAAAGGTTGTTTTCTTTTGGGCACTAGAAAATCACTTTTCGACATCGCGAAAAAGTATTCACTATATTTTTTTTCCTCATTTTAGAGAGACGAAGAAAGAGTGACAAATGAACCAAGAAAAAGGAGAGAGGTAGACAGAAACGGGCAAAGTATTTAAGAGATATAAAGGAGAGAAAATAGAGAAAACAGTCTTTTAGATATTTAAACAAATTGATTGTTAGTTGCACATTTTTGGTCTAGAAAAAAAAAACAAAATTAAGATCTGCAATTTATGTTTAGTCTGGCATGGATATACTTCCAATGAAGGATCTAATATTTGGACCATTTGCTAATTTTGGAGACCAAACTATACAATTAGTTCAAAACAGAAGCCAAACACAAATTATCTCATTCTTATTTGTCTAATGTCATTTTCTAATAGACCCTGACCACTTTAAAGTCAATTAGCACTTATCCTCCCTGAGAAAGCAAAATACTAAGAAGTCAATTATGTCAACGTGAGCAATTAATTTTTAACTAAAAATATAATATTTATTTGCCAATAAGATATTTGTAAGATTGATTAAATATAACCATTTATTATTTTACGTCGGCTGTTTAATTTAATCTTGTTTTACTTTCATGACTGAGTCATTTAAGTAATATAAACACATGTAAAATGTACATGCAGATATTGATTACACAAAATAAATATTATATTTTAGTAGTCTTAAATTTTCTTATAATCTCAAAAATAATTAAATTAAGATTGAATGTTAATAATCTAAATTGCACCAAATCCCATTCCCATCAACATCTGATTGATACGTATCTAAAATTCTATTTTGGCTGGCGAGAGTATAGTATTTGTTTATAACTAACATAGATTCCATTTTCGATTTATTTTCTAATCGCTTGTTCCAACAGTGATCAATCTGAGGAAGATGTATCGAATATTATCCCACTATATTACTCCTCATGTATTGGAAAATAGATTTGTACAAAAGTGAAATCAAATAGAAAAACAAAAACTATATAAAACTACTCATACATGGATTACATTTGATTTGAGAACTGCAGAATTAGGTTTAAGGCAAAAAAATACCTTAAATATGAGACATTTTACGAAAATAAACTTTTTTCTTTCTTATGTGGTAAATAGTTTTGAGTTAGAGGTTGAATTTATATTTATTGAGTTCTTGTACACAAAAGGTTTAAATTTTTTTTGATGAAATAAGTTCTGCCTAATTATATTAATCAAAATTAACCAAAGAAATGTTGGACTTATTGGTCTACAACTGACTTATATGCATTAAGGAATTACCACCATTTCACTTGGTGTATCAAGATTGTTCCGAAGATGTGAATGAGCTAATAAATGTGTGATGCATTTCGTGGACGAAAGAGAAGTAACACTCAATTAGATTTCTCGTACTAGTCATTATGTCAATGATCGTTGATCAAATCCTCCATAGGATATCATCTTCAGAGCTCGAGCAGGTTTTCACAATGTTTTTTGAATTCCCTTCTATAATGCACCTGTGTTGAGGCAAATCGGTTCCAATTTTCATACATAGGTAGCGCTACCTTTACCTCTACTTCTAGTGTCGATGTTAAATGAATTAAAATTATTACGAATTCGTCTTTGGAGTTCCTGCAATTTGTTGTTATGTCTGTTTTTCCATCTTTATACCCAACGTCGAACTTGATCTTTAACTTGTCAAGACGAAGAGGAGTCCAGCTTGTCCTTTCTCCTGGTGAGCTATTACCTACAAACTCATCATTTAACTCCATTGCAGCATTTATGATTTATCAACTTTCATGGGGCTGTTCTCCAAAAACCAATTTGTTCCGAGCTTTCCATAAGTAGCATACTACTCAAATACGTAATGTGATTACCTTGTGATTCTCTTCCCCTGTTAAGCAATCACATTACGTATTTGTGTATTATGGTACTTATGGAAATCAAAAGCCCCAAACCCCAAGAAAGATCAAAAGTCCAACGGGTCAACCCATATGATCAAGTCAACAGAGAGATTGAATCTAAAGGAGGTTTGCTACTCAAGTACAGGACTGGGGGATTTGTACAATCGTCCTAGGCGCCTAAGCCTTACCTTGGCTCAAATACAACAAGGCATGGCCTTGACGCATAATTTATTGTCAGCCATGGCTAATGCATTCGCGCCCACCCTGACAACAACGACAGTTTGGAAGCTATAGAGTTGTTGCTGAGACAAAGCGAGGAAAGAAGGAAAAAAGATGCACTCCCCAATCCAAAACTTAAAGGCCCCTCAAGGAGAAATCGCTCCCATGACCAAAACCAAAGAAGTGGAAGTCATACCACGTCTCGCAACAGCAGGAGACCACGACGATTTCTTGATACGCGATCTCGTCATACATTAGTTAGTCGAACTCACCAGGAGGTGTGAAGAGAAAAATACGCCGACAAAGGCAGAAATAGCCCTGTCTCTGTTAAGCTCTGAGATACTCGAGGCGCAAATACCAAAAATTTGAAGTGTCCTCACTTAGTTATAACGGCTCGGGAGATCCGAGCATGTTCATCCGAGGTTATATCTCGCGCATGAGCTTAAGTATCACAGATAAATCGATTTAGTGTTTGGTTTTCCCGACAGTCCTAAAAAGACCGACAAGATGATAGTATAACACTCTCGAAGCTGGCACTATCCGTTCGTTCGACGAGGTTACTACGACTTTTTGCACCGCCTTCTAAGGCAGTCGAATAATGGATAAGACGGGAGAAAACCTGTACAATATCGTTCAAGGAAAGGCAAAATCGTTGCAAAGCTACTGGCAGAGGTTCCGAAATGAGATGGTCTAAATACCTCACCAGAATTCTGACGTCATTCGTATAACCCTGAAAAAGGGACTCTGACAGGACATCATAATCAGGGAAATAGCTAAAGACTAGCCTTCCACTTTGAAGGGACTTATCGAAAGAGTCCCATCTCTGGTGAAATAAAAGAGAGATATAAAAATATGAAAGGAATTGGTAAGCCCCCAACAGAAAGGGAACCGCCAAGAAGAAGGAAGAAAGAAGAAGATCGGCGTGACTGTGAGAAAGACTGATACAAAAGAGTCTGGTCAAAATACAAACTCTACACCCCACTTACCAGGAAGATGGGTAGATATTAGAAATTATGATACAAAAGAATAAAGTTCATTAGCCAAAACTAAATCCCGACAAAAACATTGTCAAACCAAGGGACATAAATGCATGGTGCGCGTTTCACAAAGAAAATAGGCACAAAACTGGGCATTGAGTCACCTCAGGAACCACATGGAGGATTTGGAAAGGAAATGAAAGTTGGACAAATATATCAAGCAAGAATACCTAGGCCCCTTAAGCCCTGCCCTGATTCAAATACATTTACGTATGCCCTTGGATTTACGAGAGGACTAGGGGATCCACGTTCTCAGGGTGGATACCTCAATCCCGAAACATTAGGGGGGGGGTGTAGAAGCCTGCCTGATCATATCGACTTAATCTTGAATTTAATCAAAGATTCGAGTCGGTGAGGCTTAAGTATTTAACTAACTTGGGCTTCAAAAGTCTTTCAAGGAGGGAACATCTCCTAAAGAATCTATAAACTCGGAAACATATCTACCAAGTATCCATGAATAAGGGAACTCTTGAATATAAAAGATACAGGATAATCTCAATGAGAAATCTTAACATCTTCTAACTACGAAATAGTAGTTTCAATCTAACACGGTGGATCTCAACCATCTCAATCACGTCACCTACCAACAGTCGGCCAAAACAGCCTATAAAAGGTCATCAATTCACCTTGAATAAGGTACGAACTCCACAGTTCACTCAATTCTCACTTCTTTTAACTGCAAGAGCGTCGAAGAGGTTTCCGGAACTCCTTGCAGGTTTTTCCCCCAGGTTCTGAGGAGCAAGAGCGAGAGCAGGACTGATCGTAGTTGGATCCAGCATCACGATCTCATCATTCTGACTGATACCAGATTCACAAATTTTGACATCAGTATCGTCAGGGGGAAACCAAAGCTTAGCACGAGATTGTTGTGTAATCTCCACCCAAAAGTTCAAGAACCCAAATGAAAACCCCGAAGAGGCAAATCTCCCCGACGTCATGGAATAAAATCCCGCAAACCCGGTAAGCATGGAGGAATATTAAGCATAGCAGGATCTTAAGGTAAGTATACAATTTAAATTCGATTAATGTCTTTTAAAAAAAAGTAGCTAGTATATCTATATCCTACTTTAACATATAAGTCTTAGGCCTTGAGTTTTTAGAATTTTTATTTACTTCCAAGTATTTTGATGTATTTTAGTTTTATGAATAAAATTAGTTATTTATGAAACCCCTACATCAGAAAACAATTACAAAATCGCCACAAGTCACAAAATAATTTATCGTTGTAAGCCCTGCTCAGTCAGACAACGAAGTCCTGAAGGTCAAACTAAGTCCTCAAAAAATCATAAGCCCTGGTAGCCCAAGTAATGACTAGGCAACAAGTAAAACTAAAGAACGTAAGCCCTGATAAATAAATAGGTGGCATATTAAACCATGCCAAGGCAGGCGCCCAAGAAAAAAGCCATGGTCGTTTAGTAATAAAATGTTCCCAATTATTCAAGCACCTTCAAAAATTTGTAAGTCCAAACAGCCCAAGCGATAACCCGGCAACTCTAAAATTCGTAAACTCTAGTCCAAGCAATAACCCGGCAACCGCCAAAATTGCAAGCCAAGATAGCCCAAGCGATAACTTGGCAACCTCAAAAGTTCGTAAGCCCAAGCGATAACCCAACAACCCACAAAAACTGTAAGCCCCTAGCCCACGCGATAACCCGACAATGAAGCAAAATAAACCCTCCTTCGCAGGCACTAAAATATTTCAATGCACTCAGTCCTAAAAATAGGTAGTGTCTTTCTCGACTTATAAACACCTCCTATCCACAGTTGTTCAAGGAAGCCTATGAAAGGTAATCAAATCATCTCAAAGCAGACATACAACGAGTAAGTCACAACTCTTAAAACTCGAGTTTACTCAATATTTTAACTGCAAAGATAATCTGATTCTCTTGAACATCGGAGAGATATCCGAGTTCCTTGTAGGTTTCACCCCTAGATCGTGAGGAGCATAACGAGATTCAACGTAGCAGTCTCAACACCTCGAATGACTATAGAAAGAAATTTCTTGACTTCAATAGCCGCAACGAACAAATTTAATGAGAGAGTGATAAAATCTAAAGGCTAGAGTTAGAGCTGATGTAAATGAACGACCATGGTTTATCACGGCATTTTTCCCAGTCAACACAAAATCCTTCTATTTTGTATAATACTTGTCGTCCATGCCTGCGACACGACATGTTCTTTGAGAACTTTACGTGTTTTAATGCAGTATGTATATAATGATAGACTATATTCCATTGTTCTTGCACAATGGTACTTGGGTATGAATATGACTATAACATAAACATAAAATAATACATCATAAATTTCACATTAGCAATGAAGATATAACAACATATAG
>BEHA01050266.1:187177-207243 GCA_002897215.1 Eschscholzia californica subsp. californica | reverse complement strand
GAGAAAAAAAAATTTCATGGTCGCCGTTCGGAAAATTTTCCGGGCGGCGACCTATCGGAGAAGAGAGAGAGAAGATGAGGTGGAGGGAGGTGAGGTGAGGTGGAGGGAGGTGAGGTGAGGTGGAGGGAGGTGAGGGAGAGAGTTTTTTATTTTGAATCATATTCCCCATAAAATATGTTTCTCCGGAAATTTTTCAAAATTTTGCATATTCCCTTTAAAATTTCACACCCCGGAAACTATTTAGCTTTCCCCAAAGCGCTGGCCTTATTAATTAATTAAATTTTGGGTTTGTAGTCCAAAAATCTACCCCTAAACACACATTTAGTCCACCCTAATATTAATATAGGATTTTAAGCCAAAATAATAATTATAATGGATATTTAGTCCAACTTAGTTAAAGTATGTTTATATGTCAAGGTTACAGTGTTTTTCTGTTTATCGATTCTTGTTTTGTTTCATATATTACCTTTTATTTATTGTTAAAATTTCATACTTTATTTCATTTTTTCGTACTTTATTTCATTTTTCTTTATATGTGTCATACATAACACATTATGTATCAACAATGTTTCTTCAAAACGGAAAAGGACTAAAAACCCATTTTCTGAGAAGATTGGACTTTAAACCCTTTTTGAACTTTATTTTGGACTTAAAACCCATGAACCCTTAATTAATTGGGTTGCGCTAGTTGTTATAGGTCTTACGTACTAGGTAATAGTGTAGATCTTCAACAAAAAAAAAAAAAAAAAGGTAATAGTGTAGATTGGGTGCCAATAAGATGATTTGATGCCATGATCCTTTAGAGTGTTGGGGCAAGAGTTATGGTTCCAATCAGAGTGTATTAATTGGGTTGTGCTAGTTGTTATGGGTCAATGCTGGTGTAAGTTACATATTTTGGTTACTCAATATTTTTATGCATGTCTAATATCTATGAATTATACCTAGGTTCTCAGCTCTTCATTGGAGCACAGAAAACTAAAGTCTTCAAAGATTTACTAGATAAAATACAAAACAAACTAACTAAATGGAATCATAGTTTTCTGTCTCAAGCAGGTCGCACGGTGGTCCTATTGGCCATAGCTGCAGCCGTACCCCGATATCAGATGCAGTGTTTTGCAATTCCCAAAGGAATAAGTAAAAGCATCAAGTCCGCCCAGCGGAACTTCTGGCGGGGTAAGTCTAAAGGTTTGTGTCTTAAAGCCTGGTCTCAAATTTGTTTACCGATTGACCAAGGGGGTCTAGGTATACACCTCCCTGAAATAGACAACAAAGCGTTACTCTCCAAGCTAGCCTGAAGGCTCAAAACTAACCCTGAAGGTTTATGGGCCAAACTTCTTAAAGATAAATACTTTCCCCACTCCATAAATCCGGGACCGGCGAAACCCCATCATTCGTGGATATGGAAGAATATCAGGAAACACTACTCTTACATTGAAGAGCTAGCTCAATGGGAGGTCCAATCAGGAACTGACATCAACATTTGGGAAGATAACTGGATTCCCGATCTAGACGGAAAGGTGAGCAATATCAATAACTCTAATCTCACCAAAGTTTCACAATTGATTACGAATAACAATTGGGATGAAGCCATCCTGAACGAACATTTCGATAATGACACCAAAAATATCATCAAATCTATACCAGTTAACCCTGCAAGTAAAGATCACCTTAAATGGAAACTTTCGAAATCCGGAAAATTCACGGTATCTTCGCTTGACAAACACTTAACCACCAACAGTAATAGCCAGCACAATGCCTCTCGAAACTGGAAGTTCCTATGGTACATTCCAGCGATCCCTCGCATCAAATTATTTCTCTGGAAAATATGTAACTCGGCCCTTCCGGTGAGAGAAAAAATAGGGAAGTATATTAACATCAACACAAGTTGCCCAAATTGCAATTCCATCGAATCTATTGAACATGCACTGTTACACTGTGCTTTAGCAAAAAAATATTTGGTTCCATTATAGCATTATCTCGGAGAACATAAAGTCCGTAACGGATTGGATCTTTTCCTGGGAAACTCACCCTGACAGATGTCAAACAGAGGAGAACATACACTTCTCAACTATTCTCTGGATCATATGGAAAACCAGATGCGACCACTGTTTTCAACATGAGATCAACGGAATCCAAAAAATTATAAAGATGATAGACAATTTTCCAAAGATGAGTAAGAAACAGTCAAAACAAAAGCAAAAACTAAAAGACACATGGAAACCCCCTACTAATGGCTATATCAAGATTAATGTGGATGCTTCATTCACTAACCTTTCATCCAACGTTGGCATTTGCATGATCGCTCACGATGACAATGCAAAATTCATACAAGCCCAGGTGGAAACTACTAGAGGCAGAAATAGCGAAGAGTGTGAAGCAAAAGCTATTCTTTTGGGTCTGGAATGGGCCAAATCTCAGAAGCAAAACTCAATTATCATAGAAAGTGATAATTTCAATCTCATCAAACATCTTTGCAACAATCAACACACCATTCAATGGCAATCTCTGATTCATATCAGGAAGATCCGAGAAAGCGAGAAGGAGTTTGACGAAGTTCAGTTCCACTACACTCAAAGAACAGCTAACTCAGTAGCAGATAAACTAGCGAAATGGGCAAGAAAGCGCAATAGAAGCAAAGTGTGGGACAATATTCCTTGTATTTTAATTGACAGATACTGTAATAACGCTTTAAGGCATTAATGTATTTTCAGTTCAACAAAAAAAAAAAAAAGAATTATAAAATTCATATCATAAAGGAGGTGAATATCTTTCTCAGAATATAGTTTATTCTTCCAAGGCTAAGATTGCACTACTCGAATTTATCTCTAAATGTTGTCATTATATCTCTCAAATTTATCTTCAAAGATTGAGATTAGATTTCCTAAATTTATCTTTAATTGCTAAGATTACACATTCCAAACTTAACTTCAAGAATTAAGATTATAGAAATGTCTGTTTCCACCGAACACAAATCATACCTTCGTGTTGTAATAAATGAAGATGATCATATGCAGTCATATGCAGGTTAACTATTATAGCAATATAGTAATCTACGTAAGTTATTCTTTTCACATGATACCTAATGGATACTTCTTTTTCGTTGCAAAGTACAATCTAAAACCTTATTCGATTTTTAATTGATTTACGTTAATTCATATCAAAAGTTTATTTGTGTTGTATTTTCTTTTAGATCTCACTTAGATAAATGAAGAACATGTTAACGATTCATGAGCTAAGTCATGATTCTTTTTTTGTTGAAAATGTCGTACATTAATATATAAAAGAGTTATTACAATATTTATGACTATTATAGAGGGAATAACAATCCAAATAGAATTACTAATATGATCTTTGCCCATTTAGCCAGAATATCTGCTAATTCATTTCCTTTGCGAGGAATATGAGAGAAAATGATCCCTTTAAACTTCGGGAGAAGTTTCTTGATCGATGTTGCATAGACCTTAGATTGCCAGTCTATCGTTTTGCTCAGGTGGTTGAGAAGATTGATGATCACAATATTATCACTTTCCATATGTAGGAAGTTGATCTCCAGGTTACACCCACCTGATTCCCAAGAGAGTAAATATAATTTTGCTTTCTTCAGCTAGCATTCATGACAGTGATCGTAAAAGTCTTTGCATTTATAAATTGATTTCTATGATTATGAATGATACAACTAATCCTGCAGGTTCAGTGATACCTATAAATAAAACATCAATATTAATTCTTACATACGTATTAGTAGGCAGTGACCACCTAATATCTTACAGGGGAGTTCGTTTGAGTTTACTAATGTCATTAAAGTGTGAGAAGACTATGATTTGATTAATCACGTAGGAAGCCGTTGATGTTTGTTGCTGAAAACATTGGTCACATGCCTCACATCTAACTTTCCAAAATAAATCAAAGGGTGGTAGCATAGTTTAATTCATGGTTCAATTGTCAAATCATGAATTAAATACTATTGGGCTTGTAGAAAAAAAACATGGAAAGAGAAAGACCATTAGTATTTTTTTTCTTTATTGAACACGACAAAATTTGAGGTTTAGTCTCACTTACAGATAAACATAAATATTTCCATTCAACTAAACAAACCTAGAGATATATTTTTATCTCTTCATATATATATATATATATATATATATGCTAGGGTATAGCCCGTAAGCTTTGATATTATATCTAATTACAAAATTTGTTATGATAATCTGACGGACCGGAATATCTCATACATAAATTTACTTGCCTCCGCCACGACATAATTTGTGGAGAGATAATCGTGTGAAAATAAGTAGGAAGTGGGAAGGAAGAGAATTTAGTGGGTTTTTGTAACTAATTTTCTGAACATGTGGGGAGATTAGGGGTGGGAAAAAGATCCGGAAGACCGCTATCCGACCCGTTCGACCGAGATAAAAAGTGTCCATGGACACCCGATGGTCATAACGGTCAGTGTCCGACCGGCCCGAAAGAATTGGCGGACGGTCACGGTCAAAATTTTATGTCGAAGGACCGACCGTTGACCGACCGGTACGAGTGACCGAATAGGTTGACCGACTAAACTGTCCTCATTTTTACAAGTTGACCGTTGAATTTTATAGACATATAAATATATGTTGATCGTTGGCTATAGTCATATAGTCCTCTGGAAGACCAAACATTAGTGAATGGCTTAATTATATCTTGTCAAATGATCAACTGTGTTTTTTCTTTTTTATATTTACTTTTGATTTCTTGGCTAAACATCTTCATTTGTAAGTAATTTTGTTTGTGGTAATAAAAATAAAGTTCTGAATTAAGTAAATTTATTGGAAAGTCCGGACCGAGACCGTCCGGTGTCCGACTGGACCGGTAAAATAAACGGTCTTGGACGGTCAATGGACAAAGAATTCTTGAGAGTGACCGTCCGAGTCCGCCCGAGTAAATAGGTGGTCACCAACAGTTTATGTCCGAGTCGACCGGTTCGATGAAGTTAGAGTCCGATACCGACCGGTCCGGACCGATTCCCACCCCTAGGGGAGATTATAGGATGTTTAAGGGAGAGTTCAGAAAAAAAACGTGGGAGGGAGAGAATAGTGGGTGGGTGGTTATTTTTCTAAAATTTAAAATCATCCATTATATTAGAAATAAATCGGACGATCATGATTATCTAGAGATAAATCCTACGGTCCTTCTCAAAAAAGACCATTGCATTTTATATAATGGATATATATATAATTAGGTATAATAACGAGGGTTATGCAGTTTCAAGATTTACTTTTCTTTTTTTTTTGTTGAAAGAAAAGTTTCAAGATTTACTTGACGGACGGTTTGACTTAAAAAATAAATCTTAAATATGTTCAGTGTAACATATAAAATTAATAAAGGGTGGAGGGTCAAAAATAGAAAAGAAAAAAGAGAGAGGGGTCAACATCTCTATTGCTCTAATAACATGCTAAGTGGGTGAAGAAAATGGCCCAAACCCCAAATACTTTTGGTGCCAAGAGAAAGGGTCTGGAGTCCGGACATCTCCAAAGTGATTGAAGAAGGGACGAAAAATTACAATTCTAAATTCGATTTCCATTTAAGTTTTATATTCCCTTATCCTCTTTTATTTTCAGGTGTTTCCTTTTAAGTCAAGCTAGGATAAACAATTAGTTAATTTTTAGTGTATATTTTGTGTTCATCTTTGCTAAATTCTAGAACTGCTTTCATCCCGGGAATTTGTAGATTTTGTTGTTCTTTTTATCGATTAGCCCTTGTTGGCTTGTGAGATTTTTGCGTTGGTTTAGACTTGATGAGAAACTCTTTAGCTAACAACAGATCCATGTAATATTAAGTAGACACCCTATTTAACCCCATTTTCTAATATGTATTTCAATCTTGCATGTTGATTTCAATGGGTATTGGAATCTCTTAAACCTTTTTTTGTTGTTGTTCTTGTTGATTTCTAGGTTTAGATAACTTAATAGTTTCTATTACCCTTCTATATTCTTGTGCAAATTATTAGCTTTTACTAGGTTTTCCATCCTCTCATCATTATTAATTACTGTTTCTTAAAAAAAAGGAATATATATAATTATATATATGTATATGTATATAGTAGTTTTACTGTTGGTCTTAGTTTCCTCCCTCTTTTAATTCTTCCCATCGTATTTTCATTTAACGTTGTTTTGTTCTTATGTTGTTTTAGTTGTTCTTATGAGGACTATAGGGGAATATGTTATCTTTTCTTCTATAACGTTTTAAGTTGACTTTGTGTGCTCCTTCTTCATTTCTTTTTCTCTTCCTAGTATAGTCAACTCATTTCATCTCATAGAGAATAGCCACCTCAACTAGCTTCTTTTCAGACTTTATACCTTAGTCGATCAAGTTTAGTGTTGATTATCTGTGATCTATATATTAATCTTTGTTAGCTAGAGTTTTTCTGGTTTTTAGCTTTCTCAGTTTTGATTGTATGCGAGCCCCGACTTTTGTGTCTATGAGGATTAGTGTATATTGGTTACTTTTTTCTCTGTTTTTTCTCTGGGGGCGCAATTAGTCAGTGGGCCCTGAGGCCTCAGCCTGGCCCTTCTGTCCTTAGATGTTTAATAACACCCCCACCATGGAAAATTCATCCATCCTTAGTTGGAATGTGAGGGGAGCCTCTTCTTTCCTCACCAAGAAACACACTCTTAATATTATCATGAAAAATCAGCCGATATCATTTTCCTTTCGGAAACGAAAAACAAATCCTACAATATGAACAAAAACATACCTATCACCAAAAACTACTCTAGTTATTTTGTTGATCCGATTAACAAAGCAGGAGGCAACTCGGACAACAACAGTATTCAAGCCGAATTGAATAATGCCAGATGGCCCACTCCCATCACGATTACAGGCTTCTATGGGTCCCCCTACAACAAAAACAAGTTCAAGCCTTGGAAGATCCTGAGTCAACTGAACCAGGACTATGACAACCCTTGTGTTATCATTGAGGATCTTAACTGTATCCTTGATCCAGTGGAGAAGAGTGGCGGCTCTAAAGGTTCCAATTCTATTTTACCGAAAATCATAGATATTATTAACAGCTTAGGTTTATTAGATTTGGGTTATTACGGTAATCCCTACACTTGGAGTAATAAGCAGCTAGGGGAACACTTGATTCAAGAGAGACTGGATAGGGCTATGGCTAATCTTCATTGACTTCATCAATTTCAATCATATGGCGTCACTCACCTTGAAGCAGTTGGTTCTGACCATATGCCTATCCTGCTTGACAACAAGGATCCAAGTCAGACTAACCCGAAACCCTTCAAGTTTATCAGGACGTGGATGACTCATCCTGGCTGCTCCAGCTTCATTGCAGACAACTGGAACCACATCAAAAAGTACCATAACCCAAATAATATCCAACAGGACCTTAATAAGCTCATCAAGCAGCTCTCAAAATGGAAAAAAAGGTCTTCGGCAACATAGAGAACAACATCAACCGGATTACAAAAAGCCTTCAAAATAGTAAATCTAAAGAAGAAGACCACGGACTCAATCTTGCCCGGGAGGAGCTCTACAATCAGCAAGAGAGTTTATGGAAAGAAAAATCGAGAAACAACTTTATCACCTTGGGCAACAAAAACACAAAATACTTTCACTCCCAAGCTATTCACCGCAACAAGACCAACAAGATTAATGCTATCAAAGACAATATTCGAGATTGGCAGGAAGACATAAAAGGCATTCAAGACACTTTCACTTCCCATCTCCTTAACATTAGCACTTCTATTAACCCGAGAGAGGATCAAGATACACTCAACCTTTTCAACCCCACTATCTCCCAGGATCAGAACATAGATCTGCTCACTATTCCAGGAAAAGATGAAATAAATTGGCCTATTCAAAGTCTTAAAAAAGAAGCAGCCCCAGGCCCAGATGGATACCCCCCGTTTTTCTTCCAATCTAACTGGGAGACAGTCAATGCAAATATATATGACTAGGTTCAGAACTTCTTCAAAACAGCTGACCTTCTACCTGAAATACTTTAAACACGATTATCTCCCCTTTCCAAACAGCTTACGTTCCCGGAAGGCAGATTACAGACAACATTATTATGGGTCAAGAGATCATCCACTCCTTCAAGAAGATGAAAGGTCCCACAGGATATTTTGGACTCAAGTTAGACATGTCCAAAGCGTTCGACATAATAGAATGGAAATTTCTAACAAACATCATGAGGAAACTAGGCTACGCCGACCATTGGATTAAGATGATCCATACTTGCATCTCCACTTCTTCTATGTCAGTTCTGATCAATAGTCGGCCTGGTAAAGCCTTCTACCCATCTAGCGGTATTAGACAAGGAGATCCGCTATCACCGTTTCTCTTCACTCTTGCTATGGAAGGTCTTAGTCGTAAGTTGATGATAAACAACAGCCAAGAAAGGTTTTTGGGTTTTCCGACTAATCAAGCTGACTTTGAGATTTCTCACCTCCTTTTTGCAGACGATTGCATCATCTTCGGTAAGAACACGATTGATAACATCCACTACCTTAAGAAGATTCTTCAAGACTTCTGCGATAACTCGGAGCAAATGATCAATTATGCTAAATTCAACATTTTCTACTCCAAGAATTCGCACCCCAAGTTCAAGAGGCTTATCATGCGCGCCCTTAAAGTCAAATATGCCTCCGCTTCGGAGGAATACCTGGGGGCCCAACTTTTCATAGGAGCTCAAAAAACCAAAGCTTTCAAGGATATCCTCGAGCACATCAAGAATAAACTCAATAAATGGAACTACTCGTTCTTATCCCAAACTGGTCGTACTGTGGTCATCTCAGCCATAACCGCGACCGTACCCCGATACCAGGTGCAGTGCTTTGCTATTCCTAAAGGAATAAGCAAAAGCATCAAGGCCGTTCAACGGAACTTCTGATGGGGTAAGTCGAAGGAAATATGCATCAAAGCCTGGTCGCATATATGCATGCCTAAGAAACTTAGAGGTCTAGGGCTCCACCTGCCAGATCTTGATAACACCGCTTTACTTTCTAAGATGGCTTGGAAGCTAAAAACAGAGCCTGAGGTGGTATGGGTTAAAAACACAACCTCATTGAAGGTTTATCCACTTGGGAAGTACAATCGGGAAATGACATCAACATCTGGACAAACAATTGGATCCCCGATATCAATGGTACAGTTCCGAACAAAAATCACTCTGATCTTACCAAAGTAGCTCAGCTTATTTCGAACAACAATTAGAATAATGATATTCTCACAGCCAATTTTGATGCAACTACTCAGAACCCTATCAGGCCTATCTCGGTAAACAGCGAAGGTAAAGACCATCTCAAATGGAAGCTTACCATATCCGGGAAATTCACAGTAGCCTCTATGTACCAGCACCTCAGCACTAATAATAGCCATCAAAATACGAGCAATCAGAACTGGAAATTCATCTGGTCTCTCCCGACCGTTCCGCGAATCAATTTGTTCATCTGGAAAATCTGTACCAAAGCTCTCCCAGTTAGAGAACGAATAGGAAAATACATCGACAATAATACTTCTTGCCCTAATTGCACGCATACAGAATCTGTTGAGCATGCTCTTTTACACTGCGCTTTGGCGAAAAACATTTGGTTTCATTACAATATCATCTCTGAAAATATTACTTCGATTTCAGATTGGATCTTCTTGTGGGAAGAGAATGTTCATCTGTGCTATACCAAAGAGAATATTCACTTTGCGAGCATACTATGTATTTTATGGAAAGTGAGATGCGACCACTGTTTCCAACATGAAATCAATGATCTTAATAAAATCATCAGATTGATTGAAAACTTCCCAAAAATCAATAAAAAACAAGAGAAAAATCAAACAAAAAACTAATGAGAAATGGCAACCTCCGGCTCAAAATTTTATAAAGATTAATGTTGGCGCATCGTTTATTAATTTAACATCCAATATTAGAATTAGCTTTATTGTTCACAATGCAGAATCGAAATTTATAGAAGCGCATGTTAAATCTACTAGAGCCTGAAATAGCGAAGAAGGAGAGGCTGTTGCGATCTTATTCGGTCTCGAATGGACGAAAGATAACAACCACAATAATATAATTATATAAAGCGACAACATCAATCTCATCAAGCATCTTCACAATAAAAATCACACGATCCACTGGCAATCCCTGATTCACATCCGGAAAATTCGAGAAAGCAGAAAAAAATTCGAAGCAGTTACACAAAGAGAGAATTCAACTCTAGCGCCGATAAATTAGCTAAATGGGCGAGGAAGAAGAAAGCAAATAAGAAGTGAAAGAATGTCCCTTGTATGTTAGTTAATAAATATTGTAATAACGTTGTTATTTAATATATGAAATGCTAGTTCAACAAAAAAAATGGTTTTCATGAAATTGTGCAAGATGTTATTGAGTAAAAATCCCATCCAAATCGGTCAGGCATGTTCTCTCTCATTTGTCTTTCTGTCACACTCACTTGTGTTCCCTATTTTACTAATTCATAATCAAGAGTTTTAACTATTTAAATTAAAATAATTAAAAATATGTAAAAGAAAAACAACAACAACAACAACAACAACAACAAAGATTTCATTGTTATTACTCTAGTCCAAAATATTTATAAAGACAAATAATGCTTTTTGTTTAACTAAGTTTTACTTAAATAAGCACATTAGTTCCTTATTAGAAGTCAGACTTCGATAAAGTTTATATGTTTAGAAGGATTTTTTTACTTTTTATAAGAAGATTCAAATCCTACTCATGGACCCGTTTCCCTCTCTCTTGAAGATTCATAGCTTGATAAATACTCAACTACGAATGCAAATCTCTTCTGTTTATTACGGGTCAGGCGGCCCCTTCTTTCCGCCTCTTCAAAAAATCCATTCCGATAATGATTCAGAATTCATGTCTCACGACTTACAACGTTGGTTTTAACATAAGGGTATTCTCCACCAACGAAGTTGCCCATACACCCCTCAACAGAACGGGGTGGTTGAACGGAAACATTGTCACATCCTTGATGTGGCACGATCACTGATGAGACATGAAAATGTTCCATCTGAATCTCTTAACTCGGGTTAGTTAGTCCAGTTCGAGCAATTATTATGATGAATTGCGTGTTTCTCTTTCCCAGGTGTCTTTTACGGAGTTTAGTGCGAAAAACAGATAAAATCAAGTGAAAGACACATTCAGAGCATTTTGGTCATTTGTGGGGTCTGGTAAGTTTTCCTTATTTGATGGGTCGATGGAAAGTAGAGTCCAAGACGAACTCGTGGGCGAAAATTGAACTCAAATCGGAGTCCAGATGGGCAAACTAGGCCAGGTCAAAGATTGGGTTAAAGTCAATAGATCAAAGCCAACGAAGGACACGTGTACAGAGCAGATCACGTGTGGGTTCTCTTCTGTCACAAGTTCGGTGGATTTCGGGATTTCTAAGGTCTTTCACTCCGTGTGCATCTAACGGCTGGAAGTATTTGCGCTCACTTGGTTTTATCTGGACCCGCATTGCCACGTATTATAATACTTCTTGATACACTGAATCGTCTCCCTTATAACAGCCACAAACCGTGGATTGGTTGGTTTCAAAATTTATGGAAACCTATTATTTTCGCTATCTCTCTCTCTTCTCTATCGTTGGTAACTACTGAACAGTAGAGAGAACGGGAAAGGAATGGAAAAGCTGGAACCGAAACATAGAGAGACGGTGGTCGAATAATGTTAGTCTCGGGTATAAAGAAGGAAACAAACCTTTAAAAAAGAGAGAAATATTTTGGATGATTTGAGATAAAAATCAAAAGAATCAGAGAAGGAAAGAAGGGAGAAAGGAAGATTTTTATTCACCACAGTTTGAGAAAGATAACAGTGAGCTCTTGGCTGTATATTTGAGAGAGAGAGAGAGAAATCAATAGAAATCAGGGGAATTTGACAGAGAAGGAAAGAGTTTTTGGAGGCTTCACTCGGCTATATAGAAGAACAGAGAAGAGAGAGAAAGACATCTCCGTTTTGGGGAGAGATCCCTCTCTTTAAGCTCAACCATAGAAAAATCAGAGAGAGGGTGAAAGAGTTTTGAATTATAGCATCATCATTTTCATCTCCTTTTTCTGTTTATCTCAGTGAGAGAAATGAAACAGAGAGAGAGAGAGAGAGTAAATTGTTGAGAGAGAGAGAGTAAATTTTAGAGAGAGAGAGAGATAGTGATTGTAGTGAGGAAGAGAGAAATCAAATAAATTCAATCACGATTATTCATCACCATTCTTCTTTTTCTGTGTTGATTCTTTTCTGGTTTATCTCTTTTAGTGAGAGAAAGAGAAACAAACAGTAGAGAGAGAAAATTCAGTTGAGGAAGACGAGAAAACTGCTTGGAAAAATATTTTTCCACAGAGAAATCATTTCCGAGAAGATGAGAAAATCGTGCTCCTTTAGGGTCTGTTTGGTTTGTCGATAAAAATATTTTCCCACCTGCTGGATAATACTTCCCTAAGGCCCTATTTGGTTGCAAATCAGCAAGAAAGTTAATTCTCTTCCCACTTTACTCTCGTACTTTAAATTGTTTAAATATTTATCTCTCCCACCATGAGTAGCTAAAATATCTTGCTAGGATTTGTGATGAAGTTTTGACATATAATTTTGATATCTTCTTCATGCTTTAATATCTTGATGTGGTTTAAATGTAGAAATATTGAATTCTTAGTTTCGATAGATGACGATTTCTCCATTGACTCTTTCGATTTGATACACTATACTTAGGTTTAGTTCTTTGATAGTGTATGCTTATAGATTGACAGTCAATAGTTGAAACTTTAATATATCAAGGCTTTTGAATTTAGACTTTAATTATTTTCGGCGTTAACTAGACTATTTTCCGGGGATTGGTACATTCGGTTACCAAAACTCGAGTGATAAAAAGATATGCATGATTAGGTTTTCATGAGAATGTGTTAAGATGGATTCTAAAATCCTAGGTTCTCTTCCCCATTGATCTATTCACTTCCGTTATTGGTCTTATTTATTTTAGTATTTTATTGTATCACCAAAACCAACTTTAAAAATCAAAACCGCGTTAATTCTAAGTTTTAGAATAGGTTTCACTTAGTCCATGCGGATCGACCCAGTCTTACCGGAATTATCACTTGACGCCCGTATACTTGCGAGTGGTGACCTATTTAGGAAACTTTATAGGCCCATCAAGTTTTCGGCGCCGCCGTCGGGGACTATGTTTTAAATTTGTTCTAATCTTGGAAATTTTTTTATTTTTGGTAAGTTTTGAAATTTTGAATACTTTGACTTGCTTCTCTGTTTTTGGTGTGTAGAACACTAAGGAGCTGAAGAGGAGGCGCAACAAGGAGGAGGAGTCGAAAAGAAGAAATTTACATTTATTTTATTTTATTTTTGGTGAGAGAGAGACTTTGACTTGCTTCCACTATCCATAACGACGGTGCCCCTATCGAACCACCTACTGTCGATCCGACAGCAGTCCTCTCACGGCCAAAACGGACGCACCGCCGGCCAGCTCATCTTGACGATTTCGTATGTAATCAAACATCGATTCCGTTTTCCGATCCCATAACTCGGGTCCGACATCCATTATCTCATTGTCTCTCGGTCTCCGATTTCTCGGACTCTCATCAGGTTTTTCTCACATCCGTTTTGTCGACGTCCGAGCCCAAAATTTTTAAAGAGGCTATGACATCTCCTCATTGGCGTGATGCCATGTCTGAAGAAATCAAGGCATTAGAATCCAATAAAACTTGGACTCTCATGCAACTTCCTCCAAGTAAGAAACCCATTGTTTGTAAATGGGTTTACAAGATTAAGTTCCGTTCGGACGGTTCCGTTGAACGTTACAAAGCTCGCCTCGTAGCAAATGGATATACTCAAATCGAAGGACTTGACTACCACGACAGTTTCGCCCCAGTTGCCAAACTGGTTACTGTACGAGTCCTTCTCTCTATCGCGGCCATCCATGAATGGCCCCTCCATCAACTTGATGTGAACAATGCCTTTTTACAAGGCGATCTCGATGAGGAAGTATACATGAAACTTCCATCGGGTTTCTCCATTAAGGGGGAGACTCGTGTCTGCAAACTAAATAAATCCCTATATGGCCTTAAACAAGCCTCTCGTCAATGGTTTTCGAAATTCTCTACCGTACTCATCTCTCACGGTCTCTCAGTGATTATTCATTATTTACTTACACTCACAAATCTGTCCGCATATATGTTTTGGTATATGTCGATGACATAGTTATTACCGGAAACGATAACAAGGCCATTTCCGCGTTAAAAACTTTCTTGGCAAACAAATTATCTATCAAAGACCTTGGACGTCTACAATAATTTTTGGGTATAAAAGCCTCCCGCTCTTCTCCTGGTATTTTTCTTTGTCAAAGAAAATACATTCTCGACATTCTTACAGATTCCGGCCTCACGGCTGCAAAGATCTCTACGTTTCCTATGGAACAAAAGTCCCGTCTCGCAGAGACTGATGGTTCTCCCTTAGAAGATCCCTTTTCCTATTGTCGCCTAATCAGCCGTCTCCTTCATTTAACTGTAACCAGGCCAGATATCTGTTTTGCAGTAAATAATCTAAGTCAATTTCTTCAAAAACCGACCGGTCTCCACCTACATGCCGCTCACCGCGTCCTCCGGTACCTAAAGGGTTCGATCGGTAAAGGAATTTTTCTCTCTGCTTCCAGTTCCTTGACCATTTCGGGATACTGTGATTCTTATTGGGCAGGTTGTCCTACCACCCGTCGTTTTACTACTAGCTATTTTACTTTGTTAGGAGATAGTCCACTTTCTTGGAAATCCAAGAAGCAACACACTGTTGCAAGATCATCTGCTGAAGCAGAATATCGAGCCCTGGCCACATTAACATGTGAACTTCAATGGCTCAAATCTCTCTTACACGATTTCGGGATACCCCACAATCATCTAATGCCAGTGCATTGTGACAACAAAGCAGCTTTGCACATCGCTGACAATCCAGTATTCCACGAACGTACCAAGCACATTGAGACCGACTATCATCTAGTTCGTGAGAAGATAAAGACTAATCTCATTCTCCCTCAATATACGCCGACTTCCTAACAAATTGCTGACATCTTTACGAAGCCGCTTGGAGCTGAAGCCCTTCAGAAGAATATCCACAAGTTGGGCCACATTGACATTACTGCTCCAACTTGAGGGGGAGTATTAGGGTAGTCGTATGGGCTACCCGACCCGGCTGGGCCACACCGACCCGGCCGGTCATAGTAGTTTAAGTTTACATGGATTATCACTAATTAAGATAACCATGATATGAATCTTGTATGTTTCTAAGTTTCTAACTATTGTATTAGGATTACTATTGTACTTCTATAAATAGGTTGTACCCACATTGTATCGATACACAAATATTTTACCACTCTCCCTCTCTCTCTCTGCTCGATCTACTCTCTCTCTCCCGATCACTCAAGATCGATAATTCTCAAAAAGGTTATCCCAAAATTCAAAAGAGGATACAAATAGGTGGGGGTGAGAACGGAACAGATGACACTGACGTGAAATCGTTAAATGAAGGAAGGGATGGTCAAATTTGATATCTTGTTTATAATCATTCTTAAGCAATAGTCGAGATAGTTAAATCCTTATTAATCATATCTAATGAAGACTCATCCAATTAATTGCCCTTGATTTAGATGTCTTGGTCAAATTCCTAATCAACAACCCCTCATGACTAACGACAGGGTTTTGTTTCTTAGGGACTAGGATTGGGACATTTGTAGACATTTGAGGATTCTCAAATGTCAGGGGCATTTAAATCTAGACATTTGAGAATCCTGAAATGTATGACGCATTCAAATCCGGACATTTGAAAATCCTAAAATGTCTGATGCATTCAAATCCAGACATTTGAAAATCCTGAAATGTCTGATGCATTCAAATCCGGACATTTAAAAATCCTGAAATGTCCGAGGCATTAAAATCTAGATATTTACAAATCCCCGAATGTCTGTAACATTCAATTATAGACAAAATATCCGCGGACTTTGGTGGACTTCATAGTTTCATGGATTTTGTGAAGGATTTGAGATAAATTTGGAGCCTAAAATGTCTTTACAAAAACAAGAGACATTTGGAGTCCATCGTGTGATTAAACAACAATAATAATATTAAAATAATAAATGTCCATCAATGTCCACAAATATTTACAGATGTCTAAGAAAGTCGAAAAATATATTTTTTTAAATGTTCAAACAAATATATTATTTCATGTGATTAAACAATAATAATAATATTAAAATAATAAATGACCACCAAATGTCCAGCAATGTCCACAAACATTTAGAGCTGTCTACGAAAGTCGAAAAATATATATTTGAAATGTTCATACAAATATATTATTTCATGTGATTAAACAATAATAATAATGTTAAAATAATAAATGTCTACCAAAATTTTCATCAATGTCCACAAATATTCATAGATGTCTTCGAAAGTCGAAAAAATATGTTTTTGAAATGTTGGTACAAATATATTATTTGATGCGATTAAATAATAATAATAATATTAAGATAATAAATGTCTACCAAATGTCCATCAATGTCAACAAATATTCATAGATGTTTACGAAAGTCGAAAAATATATTTTTGAAATGTTAGTACAAATATATATTTCATTTGATTAAATAATAATAATAATATTAAAATATAAATGTCTACCAAAATGTCCATCAATGTTCCCAAATATCCACAGGTGTCTACGAAAGTCGAAAAATATATTTTCGAAATGTTAGTACAAATATATTATTTAATGTGATTAAACAATAATAATAATATTAAAATAATAAATGTCAACCAAATGTCTATCAATGTCCTCAAATATCACAGATGTCTACGAAAGTCGAAAAATATATTTTTGAAATGTTAGTACAAATATATTATTTCATGTGATTAAACAAAAATAATAATATTAAAATAATAAATATCCACCAAATGTCCATCAATGTATTCGGATATTCACAGATGTCTACGAAAGTCGAAAAATATATTTTTGATTAGAAAAATATAATATGCATTACACATTTTGTCAATTGATTCAAGATCTTGAAATGTCCCCAAGACATTTGTCTATGGATCAAAGGTCTTGAAATGTCTATAAAGATATTTTGTCTACAAATTCAATGTCTTGAAAATGTCTATGAAGACATTTTGTCTATAATAAATCACCCGAAATGTCTTGAAATGTCTACGAGATATTTTGTCTATGAATGTCTGTAAAAGTCCCAATCCACTTAGAGAGACATTATCTTAGGTTCACCTAAAAACTCTTAGAGAGACATTATCTTAGGTTCACCTAAAAACTACTCTGGACTGTGGTTTGACATTTCAAAAGATAATTATATGTATTAATAGGAGTCATGGATTTTAAGTCTAAAATAAAATCCAAAAAGAATTTTAGATCCAATCTTAACTGAAAATATAAAGTAGGTCATTTCCTCTATTTGCCTATTATAACCCTATAAGTTTTCATAATCTATATTCTAGTGGTGTGGCCAAGAATTCGGGGTCCCGTGGAAAAAAAAATTTGCAGGCCCTTTCTTCGATTACGTAAAAACTCAATTCTTTTCTAAATGTATTGTGTTTAACAAAAATCTAAAATAAAGTAAGTTATGGATTTTTTCGTATCTCAAATAAATCTAAGTTGTGTATTTTTTTCCCCGGAGCAAGAATCACACATCAAACTAAATTTATTTGATCAAAAAAATTAAACAAGAAGAATTACACTTCACAAGAAGCTTTTAAGCATACAAACTTACCTAAAATTAGTACAATTTGTTACTACTAATAGTTCGGGATAATAATGAATTGAGTGAGAAAATAAACAAAAAATTGACAAGGGAGATAATCGAACTTGTGACCTCCTCTTTGTTTTGAAAGATGTTTACCAACTAAGCAACTTTCTATTTTGAATTATTTTACATTGTCTAGTTATTAGACCTGAGTCGAGATTTAAGGGGACCCCGTCTTTAAGAAATTTCAATAGTTTGAGGGGGCGTTATGCGACCGCACCGGTCAAACCCCCTCAAACACGTCCAGTATATTCTAACCGACCAGACTGAATGCAGTCGAACCAAATCAAATGACTTTTGGACTCAACAAACAATATTCGACTCGACTAGGCTGAAAATACGATCAACTGATCTTGATTTGGTTTGACTTCGGTTTTTAAAAACTGTCCAAACCAAATCGACCAAACTATATATATATATATATATATATAATTTATAATTTATGATCTATATATATACATTATATAATACTACAAATTAATAATTATTATATAAGAAATAGATTTTTGTTTAGGTATTCAAATATATAATAGTTTATAGATTTTGACTTCAAAATTTAACTTTTGTTCTTCTTCTTAAGTTCATTTTTCTCTCTCACATTTGATGTGGTAAATTGAGTTCGGCCGGACCCATCAATTTAATGTCGGAGTTCAATCGAACTGAGTCGAACAAAGTCGGTTGACGACTTGATCGGCTCGGTTTTGACCAATGATTTAGTCAAACCGTCATTGATTGATTTGACATTGGCCTGACCATAAATGATCGGCAATCGAGCGTTGTTCCCCCTATTTAAAATTATTTTTTCTCCTCTTATTTCCATTCATATTTTATGTTCATCTTCTTCCTTTCGTATTTTTGGTTTAAATTTTTATTTTAATGTTGGTTTTAAAATTAGACTTGAGACTAAACAATGTTAGTTTTTAGTTTTCAAGGTTCGGTTTTTTGCTTTGTTTCACACATGGAAGCAACGGTCCCTAAGAATTGTCTTTTAAACAACTTCAATGGTATTTGGGTTTTTTTAAAGTTTTACATCTAGTTTTTTATATCTTCCATATGTCCATCAATGTCCACAAATATTACAGATGTCTACGAAAGTCGGAATTTTTTTTTGAAATGTTTGTACAAATATATTATTTCATGTGATTAAACAAAAATAATAATATTAAAATAATAAATATCCACTAAATGTCCATCAATGTATGCAGATATTCACAGAAGTCTACGAAAGTCGAAAAATATATTTTTGATTAGTACAAATATAATATGCATTACACATTTTGTCAATTGATTCAAGATCTTGAAATGTCCCCAGGACATTTGTCTATGGATCAAATGTCTTGAAATGTCTATAAAGACATTTTGTCTACAAACTCAATGTCTTGAAAATGTCTATGAAGACATTTTGTCTATAATAAATCACCCGAAATGTCTTGAAATATCTACGAGATATTTTGTCTATGAATGTCTGTGAAAGTCCCAATCCACTTAGAGAGACATTATTTAGGTTCGCCTAAAAACTCTTAGACAGACATTATCTTAGGTTCACCTAAAAACTACTCTGGAGTGTGGTTTGACATTTCAAAAGATAATTATATGCATTAATAGGAGTCATGGTTTTTAAATCCAAAATAAAATCCAAAAATAATTAATATTTGGGTTATGCATTTCCATTTTGCCTGGTTAAAAAAAAAGACAGTATGTTCAGCATTTTACTTTTTTGTATTAGCCAATGTTTTTGGGAAACAAAAATATTTTCCGGGCGCAGAAGCTTTTGAAGAACTGATCAGTTTTTGTTGACCAATTTATTTTCTAATTTTTATAGAGAAACAATTTTAAGTGGTTTTTTTTCGGTTTTTCCTTTTTTGTTTCTCCAAACTCCACCACCACTTTTTCTATGCGGTATGGTTTGGTTACTCAAATTCCAATTGAACTCGTCATTGCTAAATTACGAACTGTGCCACTTCAGCTCATCTCTATAGTGTGGTACGTAAATGTCTTCTTGTGTATGGTAAAGTGTTGAGTCTGAGTTTTTCTCTCTACTCTGTTGTCTTTCTCTCTCTCTCTCGTCTCTAGGGAGAGAAAATAAAGTAGTAGTAGAGATCGAGCAAGGACTCTAAAGTTGGGATGCCAAAATTTGAAATTAAAGGAAGAGAATATCAAAACGAATAAAAGCTAGTAGTCTCCTCCTTATATTTTTCTCCGAAACTTTCTATTCCATCTACATTACACCCATCTTCGATTTCTAAAGGATTGGGGTTAGGATTTCGGAGG
>BEHA01050266.1:143652-182377 GCA_002897215.1 Eschscholzia californica subsp. californica | reverse complement strand
ATTTACAGATGTCTAAGAAAGTCAAAAAATATATTTTTTTAAATGTTCAAACAAATATATTATTTCATGTGATTAAACAATAATAATAATATTAAAATAATAAATGACCACCAAATGTCCAGCAATGTCCACAAATATTTACAGATGTCTACGAAAGTCGAAAAATATATTTTTGAAATGTTCATAAAAATATATTATTTCATTTGATTAAACAATAACAATAATGTTAAAATAATAAATGTCTACCAAAATGTCCATCAATGTCCACAAATATTTATAGATGTCTAAGAAAGTCGCAAAAATATGTTTTTGAAATGTTGGTACAAATACATTATTTGATGTGATTAAACAATAATAATAATATTAAAATAATAAATGTCTACCAAATGTCCATCAATGTCAACAAATATTCACAAATGTTTACGAAAGTCGAAAAATATATTTTTGAAATGTTAGTACAAAAATATATTTCATGTGATTAAACAATAATAATAATAATATTAAAATAATAAATGTCTACCAAAATGTCCATCAATGTCCACAAATATCCACAGATGTCTACGAAAGTCGAAAAATATATTTTCGAAATGTTAGTACAAATATATTATTTAATGTGATTAAACAATAAAATAATATTAAAATAATAAATGTCAACCAAATGTCCATCAATGTCCACAATATTACAGATGTCTACGAAAGTCGAAAAATAAATTTTTGAAATGTTGGTACAAATATATTATTTTATGTGATTAAACATAAATAATAATATTAAAATCATAAATATCCACCAAATGTCCATCAATGTATGCAGATATTCACAGATGTCTACGAAAGTCGAAAAATATATTTTTGATTAGTACAAATACAATATGCATTACACATTTTGTCAATTGATTTAAGATCTTGAAATGTCCCCAGGACATTTGTCTATGGATCAAACGTCTTGAAATGTCTATAAAGACATTTTGTATACAAACTCAATGTCTTGAAAATGACTATGAAGACATTTTGTCTATAATAAATCACCCGAAATGTTTTGAAATGTCTACGAGACATTTTTTCTATGAATGTCTGTAAAAGTCCCAATCCATTCAGAGAGACATTATCTTAGGTTCACCTAAAACTCTTAGAGAGACATTATCTTAGGTTCAACTAAAAACTACTCAGGACTGTTGTTTGACATTTCAAAAGATAATTATATGCATAAATAGGAGTCATGGATTCTAAGTCCAAAATAAAATCCAAAAAGAATTTTAGATCCAATCTTAACTGAAAATCTAAAGTAGATCATTTCCTCTATTTGCCTATTATAACCCTATACGTTTTTCATAATCTATATTCCAGTGCTGTGGCCGAGAATTCGGGGTCTTGTGGGAAAAAAATTTGCAGGCCCTCTCTTCGATTACGTAAAAACTCAATTATTTTCTAAATTTATTGTGTTTAACAAAAATCTAAAATAAAGTAAGTTAGGGATTTTTTTCGTATCTCAATTAAATCTAAGTTGTGTATTTTTTTTCCCGGAGCAAGAATCACACATCAAACTAAATTTATTTGATCAAAAAAATTAAACAAGAAGAATTACCCTTCACAAGAAGCTTTTAAGCATACAAACTTACCTAAAATTAGTACAATTATCTATAATTAATAGTTGTTACTACTAATAGTTCGGGATAATAATGAATTGAGTGGAAATAAACAAAAAATTGACAAGGGAGAAAATCGAACATGTGACCTCCTCTTTGTTTTGAAAGATGTTTACCAACTAAGCAACTTTCTATTTTGAATTATTTTACATTGTCTAGTTATTAGACCTGAGTCGAGATTTAGGGGCCCCTCCGTCTTTAAGAAATTTCAATAGTTTGAAGGGGCCTTATGCGACCGCACCGGTCAAACCCCCTCAAACACGTCCAGTATATTCTAACCGACCAGACTGAATGTAGTCGAACCAAATCAAATGACTTTTGGACTCAACAAACAATATTCAACTCGACTAGGCTGAAAATACGATCAACTGAACTTGATTTGGTTTGACTTCAGTTTTTAAAAACCGTCTAAACCAAATCGACCAAACTATATATATATATATAATTTATAATTTATGATCTATATATATACATTATATAATACTACAAATTAATAATTATTATATAAGAAATAGATTTTTGTTTAGGTATTCAAATCTATAATAGTTTATAGATTTTGACTTCAAAATTTAACTTTTGTGCTTCTTCTTGAGTTCGTTTTTTTCTCTCAAATTTGATGTGGTAAATTAAGTTCGCCCGGACCCACCAATCTAATGTCGGAGTTCAATCGGACCGAGCCGAACAAAGTCGGTTGACGACTTTATCGGCTTTATTTCAGCCAATGAATTAGTCAAACCGTCATTGATTGATTTGACATTGGCCTGACCATAAATGATCGGCAATCGAGCGTTGTTCACCCTTATTTAAAACTATTTTTTCTCCTCTTATCTCCATTCATATTTTCTGTTCATCTTCTTCCTTTCGTATTTTTGGTTTAAATTTTTAAGGTTATTTCCCTAATGGCCCCTACTTTGTGACCAGCTTCCCGCCTGGCCCCCACTTTACGAGAAATATCCATATGACCCCCTTCCGTTATAACACCGTTACTCTCTCACTTCCATTTCTTTTCTCTCTCCTCCAGCATGTTTTCTCTCTCTGCCACCTCGTTAAAACCAGCCACATCATTGTCTTCACCGACATGGTCGCCGGCCGGCCAAATTTCCGGCCGGCGACCTTCAAACTTTTTTTTCTCTCTCTCTCTCTAATTTTTTTTTTTAAAATTCTCTCCTCTCTCTCTCTAAACTTCGGCGAAGGGGGTTTCCCTTCGCCGGAGCTAGGTCTGTTCATCACGAACATACCAGATTAAGGTCTGTTCGTGATGAACAAACCCAGATCTGGGTCTGCCCGTGATGAACAAACCCGGGTTTGTTCATCACGAACAGAAACCCCCTTCACCGGAGCTAGGTCTGTTCATCACGAACAGACAGGCGAAGGGAAACCCCCTTCGTCGGAGTTTAGAGAGAGAGAGGAGAGAATAAAAAAAAATTTTTTTTTAGAGAGAGAGAAAGAATAGAGAGAAAAAAAAAGTTTGAAGGTCGCCGGCCGGAAATTCTGCCGGCCGGCGACCATGTCGGTGAAGACGATGATGTGACTGGTTTTAACGAGGTGGCAGAGAGAGAAAACATGTTGGAGGAGAGTGAAAAGAAATGGAAGAGAGAGAGTAACGGTGTTATAATGGAAGGGGGCCATATGGGTATTTTTTGTAAAGTGGGGGGCCAGGCGGGAAGCTGGTCACAAAGTAGGGGCCATTAGGGAAATAACCTTAAAAATTTAAACCAAAAATACGGAAGGAAGAAGATGAACATAAAATATGAATGGAGATAAGAGGAGAAAAAATAGTTTTAAATAAGGGTGAACAACGCTCGATTACCGATCATTTATGGTCAGGCCAATGTCAAATCAATCAATGTCCATCAATGTCCACAAATATTACAGATGTCTACGAAAGTCGAAAAATATATTTTTGAAATGTTAGTACAAATATATTATTTCATGTGATTAAACAAAAATAATAATATTAAAATAATAAATATCCACCAAATGTCCATCAATGTATGCAGATATTCACAGATGTCTACGAAAGTCAAAAAATATATTTTTGATTAGTACAAATATAATATGGATTAGGGGTGAGCATCGGTCGGTTTTTTTTTCGGTTTTGGCTCGAGCCGAAGCCGAACCAATAAGTGACGGTTTGACTAAATTGTCGGCCGAAGTCGAGCCGATCATTCGACCGGCCGACGTGGTTCAATTCGGTTTGGCTCGACTCGGTTGAGTTCGATTGATCGGTTTAGCCGAACACAATTTAGAGAAAATTGTAAACTAATGTAATTCTTTTCATTGCATATGCCGAAATAAAAATTAAAAACCCATCATACTTTTCCGCCATTACATATGCCGAGAATGAAAATTAAAAATACATCGTACTTTTTCACCATTACAAAAAAAAAGTATAAGTGTGAATATAAAATTTATAATTTTAAGTTACCAACTAAGAATGGGTTGTGGTAAATAGAAAATCAGTGAGGACTTACCTTTAAAACCTTTCAATCAAATTGAATAGGTGGTTGATGAAGGCGACGACAACAACTAGAAAGGAGGATAATAGTATGGGATAATAGTATGGAAGACTTAGATTAGGGTTTTTTATTTTATTTTTTCATTTTTAGTTTAACACTTTCTAACTGTACAAAATTATTATTTCCTTTTTGTTCGGTTGGTTCGGTTTGGGCGGTTTCTAGAAACTCAAGTCGAGGCCAAACCAGACCGATTTTGGGTTGTTCGGTTTTTCGGCTGAACCGAGTCGAACGGTAATCGGTTCGGCCCAAAAATCGATCGGTGCGGTTCGACTTGGTTTGGTTCGGCCAATTGATTTGATTTTTGCTCACCCCTAAATTATGGATTACACATTTTGTCAATTGACTCGAGATCTTGAAATGTCCCTAGGACATTTGTCTATGGATCGAATGTCTTGAAATGTCTATAAAGACATTTTGTCTACAAACTCAACTTCTTGAAAATGTGTCTGAAGACATTTTGTCTATAATAAATCACCCGAAATGTCTTGAAATGTCTACGAGACATTTTGTCTATGAATGTCTGTAAAAGCCCCAATCCACTTATAGATACATTATCTTAGGTTCACCTAAAAACTCTTAGAGAGACATTATCTTACGTTCACCTAAAAACTACCCTGGACTGTGGTTTGACATTTCAAAAGATAATCATATGCATTAATAGGAGTCATGGATTTTAAATCCAAAATAAAATCCAAAATAAAATCCAAAATAAAATCCAAAAAGAATTTTAGATCCAATCTTAACTGAAAATCTAAAGTAGATCATTTCGTCTATTTGCCTATTATAACCCTATAAGTTTTTCATAATATATATTCTAGTGGTGTGGCCGAGAATTCGGGGTCCGGTGGTGAAAAAAATTTGCAGGCCCTTTCTTCGATTACGTAAAAGCTCAATTCTTTTCTAAATGTATTGTGTTTAACAAAAATCTAAAATAAAGTAAGTAAGAGATTTTTTCGTGTCTCAAATAAATCTAAGTTTTGTACAGTATTTTTTTCCCCGGAGCAAGAATCACACATCAAACTAAATTTATTTGATCAAAAAAAATTAAACAAGAAGAATTGCACTTCACAAAAAGCCTTTAAGCATACAAACTTACCTAAAATTAGTACAATTATCTATAATTAATAGTTGTTACTACTAATAGTTCGGGATAATAATGGATTGAGTGAGAAAATAAACAAAAAATTGACAAGGGAGAGAATCGAACTTGTGACATCCTCGTTGTTTTGAAAGATGTTTACCAAATAAGCTAATTTTCTATTTTGAATTATTCTACATTGTCTAGTTATTAGACCTGAGTCGAGATTTAGGGGCCCCTCCGTCTTTAAGAAATTTCAATAGTTTGAGGGGGCCTTATGCGACCGCACCGGTCACACCCCCTCAAACACGCCCCAGTATATTCTAACCGACCAGACTGAATGCAGTCGAACCAAATCAAATGACTTTTGGACTCAACAAACAATATTCGACTCGACTAGGCTGAAAATACGATCAACTGATCTTGGTTTGGTTTGACTTCGATTTTTAAAAACTGTCTAAACCAGATCGACCAAACTATATATATATATATAATTTATAATTTATGATCTATATATATATACGTTATATAATACTACAAATTAATAATTATTATATAAGAAATAGATTTTTGTTTAGGTATTCAAATCTATAATAGTTTATAGGTTTTGACTTCGTCCCAGCTTCCCGAGAAAGCTAATTTTGTGGCTTCTGCGTTTTAGTTAAAAAGTGCTTTTGTAATTTTTAAAAAGCTGTACTTTTTTTGCCAAACGCGACTAAATTTTAAAAGCACTTAAAAATAATTGAAAAGTTGCTTTTCAGCTGCTTTTAAGCTAAACCAAACGCGACCTAACAAACAAATAACACTCACTTTGACTTAATGGTTTGTTTGGATGAAGGAATCTAGTGGATTCATGAGTCCAAATGACTTTCTTTGGTTTGTTTGGTAACGAATAAGAATTCTATGATTTATAATTATTTGAATTCTTTTTCAAAACACATCTTTAAAATTATTATTTTTAACCGTTTTTTTTTTTCGAAAATCGATTTTCAAGCCAATAAATGTGTTTTCACACAAACTTTTTTTTATGAATATTATTATTTTCTCGGAAACCGTTTTTTTCACGAAAATTGTTTTTTTTTCTCCATAACTTTTGCTTTCTCGGAACCTTTTTTCACGAAAAGTGTATTCTTCACGAAAACCATTTTTTCACGCTGACAGTTTTTCTACAAAATTCATTTTTTTTTTAAGAAAACCTTTTCTGAAAAAATGTTTTTGAAAATAAATGAAAAAGAAAAACAGTTTAAAAACAACGATTTTGTTAAAAAATGGTTTTCAGGGAAAAAATGGTTCTGAGAAAAACGACTTTCTTGAAAAAACAGTTTTTTTTTTTTTTAAAAAAAAGCGATTTCTGAAAAAAGCTATTTTCGAGAAAATAAATTTCGTGCAAAAAAAATAATTCGGAAAAAAAAATATCTTTGTAAAGAAATATTTTTTTGTTGATTTTAGGTTTGACATTTGGGCTTAGTAATTCAAAATCCTATAGTCTTAGGGGGTAGGGTGGGATTTTGATCCAATACAAATTTTGGACTTAAGAATCTTTTGAATTTTAGAGTCCTAGGATTTTTGGGAGCCAAAGAGACCAAAGAATTTTGATTTCTACTAAAAGGTTTCTAAAGAGTTGGTGGTATAAGTAAAAGGCTAGAAGGAATGTTTTGAAAAAAAATCCTAGAGATTCACATTGCTCCTAAAAACAATCCGGAAATTGATATTAATATTTGTTTATATAAGTTCGGGATATTTCACGTTTGGTAGTTAACCACCATCGAAATTCAAACTTGTAAATTATTTTGATTGAACGTTTGGCTAAACATGTATTTTACATTATATTGAGACGGTGGTTAAATACTGTCTGAAATCAACTGGGTCAGATGTTAGTCCATGACCTAGATCCAATAACAGACAAAATCTTTGACCCTACATACTTTTCCCTAACCTTAACGCTAGGTATCCCTATAAGTTACTCCAACTCCCTGATAATAACAAAACCTTGACTTATTAAACACCAAAACCATATACGAAACTTTTTACTAACTAGGATGAACTATAACTCGGCTATAGATCTTCCTTAAGGAAACTCCAATATAAAGGCTCGGGCTCCCAAGTTTGGGAACCCCTGAATTTCGGGAGCCCTTGAATTTTTTCAACTTCAATGTCGGGTTCCCAACAGGGGCTCCCCTCCAAATTATGTACATGTGTGGTGTACTTGTGTGGGATTTGTATTTCAACTTTCAACCATGAATTTATTGGCTCTAAAAATTAAAGTTTTGAATTTCAAATTCTACCAATATTTTGGAGGGGGGTTGAATTTCAAATTTTACGAAAATTTTGGGGGGCGTTTGAATTTCAAATTTTACTAAAATTTTGGGGGAGTTTGAGATTCGATTTTTTTACTTTTTGTTCATCTATAAATACAACTACTCATCCATTTAGTTTTCTACATCTTCTTTTATATTCTCTACATCTTCTTTCAACATTTTGTGCATCTTTTCTCTACATTCATTGAATGATACTTACGAGTTAGTAAATATGATCATTCAAGGCGAGTTGTAGGATAGGGAAGATGATGAAAGTTTATATAAAGTGTATGTAGCAGAGTTTCAGGATCAACAATCGCGTACCTGACATTTTGTTTCTGTTTCGGGTCATCGAACGATAGATCCTAACAGACAAGCTGGTCATGAACGACTAATACGTGACTATTTTGTCGAGATCCCACTTTATGATGCTGATACATTCCGAAATCGATATTGCATGTTGTGATTTATTTCTACATATCGTCAATATGGTTGTTGCCTTTAATCCCTATTATGTGTTTGGCCCGCATTACTTAAGGCCTACAAATGAATTTGATATTTAACACTGGTGAAAATAAGGATTTCCTGGAATGCTCGTAAGTATAGATTGCATGCATTGGGAGTGGAAAAATTGCACGTCCTCATGGCACAGACAGTTTACTGGCCATTCCCATAGTTCAATAGTCATACTCGAAGTCGTTGCATTGTCTGGTCTATGGATTTGGCATGCATTTTTTGGCTTACGTAGATCATTGAATGACATCAACGTGTTATAACATTCTCCAATGTTCGTTGCAATCATGACAGGTAGGGCTCCAACAGTTAATTTTGAGATTAATGGTAATTAACATAATATGGGTTATTATCTCGTTGGTGGGAAACATCCTCCATTGAGTTGTTTTGTTAAAACCATACAATCTCCTTTTACTTTGCAAGAACAATATGTTGCGAAACTTCAAGAGTCGGTAAGAAAAGATGTTGAACGAGCCTTTGGTGTATTGCAAGCTCGTTTTGCTATTGTTCGAGGATCGACACGTCTTTGGGATGTAGAAACACTAGGTAATATCATGAAGACATATTAATGCATAACATGATAATCGAAAACGAAGGACCTAATACAACTACCAGTTTTGATGAAAGTATTCTAGGACAAATGTTTCCTGTGGGAGATATTGCCGAAGAAATATTTGCTCGTCTTGGTCGATATGAAGCAGAGAAGTTCATACACAATTAAGGGAAGATCATATAGCGAACTTGTGGAATACCAAAGATCGCAACGACTGATGGATCTTTTATCGTTAATTTACTTGTTTTTCCTGTATTTCAGGTAAATTTTTTCGGAGGAGTTATGTATTTGGTTTTTCAATCAATGAAATTCTATTTAAAAAATTACATTTAGAAAAATTCATTTCAAAATATATGGATTTAATTATTATTTTTTAAATAAAAAAATTAAATAGGTGGGGATCCACTCCAAATACCTAGTTGGGAGTTCTCAACTAGTTGTTGGGAACTCCCAACAGATATATTTGGGGGTTGGAAGTCCCAACACGGACTCCCAAGTTGGACCTCGATAGGGCTGAGTTGGAACTCTCAAATTTGAATTTGAGAGTCGCAGCCGGCTCACATTAGAGTTGCCCTTACAATACTCTGGTCTAAACAATGTGAGATATAACCTTTCTATATATAGTGGCTAGTTGAGAACTTCCAACTGGGTATTTGAGGGCTGGAAGTCCCCAACATGGACTCCCAAGTTGGACCTCGATAAGGCTGAGTTGAAACTCTCAAATTTGAATTTGGGAGTCGCAAGTGGCTCACATTAGAGTTCCCCTTACAACACTCTATCTAAACAATTTCTCTACGTAGTGATGTTCTTTTCAATCATGTAAATTTCTACTTTATACTTTTTGATGGCAAGTTTCAATTGGAACAAAAGGGAAGTGGATCCCATGTTAAGATCAAAAAGTACATTTATGCTCCTAGGCATAATCTTAACTAATGTTTCCTATTCAATACTCCAAAAAACTGGAAAGTGAGTCATCAACCAACATAGTCCCACATGACAATAGTTTTAATATAAACTTGAAAAGATAAGGTTTCCCCACTGTTTATTGAAGAATTATAATGAGGTCCAACAAAAATAATTTGCAACTTTTTCTCCTTTTGTGTGGACAAGGTAGGCTTCAATAACTAGAACATAACAATGACTCATCAAAAAGGATCATATCCAAATATGTGTCCTGTCTATTTTGGTCCCACTAAGTAATATTAAATATCAAATTTTGATAAAAGAACAAAATTCAGCCTTGGTCTGTCATTTTCGATTAAGATCTTCTTGATATCCATATCCTCTACAGCTCATACAGAATAAGAGGATTGTGTTTCAACTTTACAACTATTATTTTTCAGTACACGACCAAGATATGATAACATTTTTTTTTTGTTCAAAATATTATTTTTCAGTTATGGCGAAGTATTTTACATCAATTTTTTTCACTTCATTTTACCATGTGTTAGGGAGATCCATCCTAATTAACGTTTGGAATTTTGGTTCATTAATTTATTTAAGAAAGTAATTATATACTGATAAGGTAAATATTGAACAACTTTGATCAGTCAAGAAGTTAAGAGATTGACCTAGATTGTATGTGAGGGCGAGGCGCGCAGGAATAAAACCACAATGCGCCATCAGTAGGATTGATTTAGCAGAGTTCTACTACATGAATTCACCTCTAACCAGAGGATCGTTGGGAAGTCAGCATGAGTCTCTTAAGCACCTTTGATCTTTGCACTGTTCCAGAGAGAAGCGAAGAGGTGGATCCCGCTGCTCTTAGCCCCTTCTCGCATCTTGAAACATAGTAGGGTACATCTCCAGAAGTCAACTCGACATATTGAACTCTACACTGCTTCGAGGCAACCGAAGAGGTGGATCCAACTTAGCTCTTCCCTTGAGCCCTTCCTTGGTTAGAGAGACGACGCTAGAGACATATCCAAGTCATCATGACATGTCCAATTATATATAACACATTACATCCATGACAAAGCAAACCATGGAGGCCACAACAGACATGGAACTTGGTTCCTTCAATCTTCTCACATCACTCAGTGTAACAATACTTCTTTCTAGTTAATCTGGTTTACATTTTAACAAAAAGCCATGGAGGTCATAACATATGACCTTTAAAGGCTATGACAACTACTTGCAATACTTTATATATATATATATATATCCATAAATTATACCGAATAATACAAGATCGTAAAGGATGCGACCAAGTATCCAAGTCCCGAGCTTACGAGGATTCAAGGGTTGCATAACAACTAGACTACAACCTCACTTACAAAATTAAGAGTATTAAATTATATGTAATCATCTACTTAGTTATATTAATTCTCCCAACCTAATATGCATGAACTTCTTTCCTACTCACCATAACAAACAACAAATATTATTGTGTAAAAATAACTCATAAGCTTATTGTGTTTAGTGTTCACAATTGAGGCTAATGCTTTTCTAATTTCTAAATTTTATTTTTAAACTTTATTACTTATTTAATCAAATCGAGTTGCAAATAAACAAATATTTTTTTTGTCTATGATTTTATCATTGAGTGGATTACCATTCTAACATTCTCATGTCCAGAAGGTTTTACTGTTGTCTTCACACCTACGCATTAATCAATAAGTGAATAAAATATTGATCTTATCTTTTTTTTTGTTGAAAGTAATATTGATCTTATCTAATAGAGGAATGGGAAAAAAGTGCACAATTTATAAACGGAGGAAATTAATGTACTTTGTCCATAGAGGGGTCCAGGGCAGAGAAGCACATGCAAAGCTGCAGGGACCATTACTGTACTGAACTATATTATACGTACATGTCCAGTGTAAGGTGTGGTCGAAGGGTGCGGCCCCCCGCTTCTCTACTCTAGCCTAGGTCTGCGATTCTTTAGACGTTCTACTTTTTCGCCCCATTTCTCTACTCAAGGTCTGCCGTTCTTTAGGCGTTCTATTTTTTCACTCATTTTGTCTGTAAGCGCTCCGAGCACTCTTTGATTTCTAATTTTATTTTTATTTCGAATTTTCTTCCAAATCTTATGATTTTATTTCGTATTTTTTGATAAGTTCATTCTTTCATGAAAGAGACAGAAGAAAGTTTTCACAAGACCTGCATCTCTTTTTAAAGATTGGTTTGGAAAACTCTATTTTTTATGATTTTGTTATTTAATCTAGTGTTCGAAATGTTTTTGAAGTTTTAAAACCGTTCAAAAACATTATCACCTATTTTGGGTTGATTCTGGGTGGTTTAAGAGTAATTGGTAAGTAATACTGACGTTTCTTGGATTTGGAAAAATTCGGAAGCTTCTGAACTGCTACGACCAAGAGGCTCGGACTGAAGTCCAAGGGGATAAGCAAGGCCCCGGACTGTCCAGTCCGAGACCTTCCAAACTATCTAGTTTAACAGCTCTCTGATTGGACCAATTTGGGAGTTATTTTGCGTTCTCAGACTGTCCTATTCAGGGAGCGGGGGAGGCTAGAGAGTAGTGAGTTTTCATTGACTACTGCAATCAATGACTCAATTTGTCGCCTAAAGCGAAAAGGCGGTGCACCTATAGACCCGCCCGTGGAAAAAAAAAGGTTGCGCCATCGAACACTTCAGGGGAAGTGTTAAAATGGTTTTAAACTATTAAATTTATTTAATGAATTATGTCCGAAAATATTTATCTATGGCTTTTCTTCACAAACTCCGCGAAGATTCTTCCTTTAAATTCTTCAATTCCAAGGCTAAATAAAGCTATAAAGATGATGAAGATGGGACTGTTTAAAGTCACAACTCATTTCTAATTACTACCTCTAATAATATTCTAATGCCCAAGGCAAGTAGTATGTCTTTAACTACTACATTTTGATTATATGATGACTGAGGTTAAGCTTAACCTAATATCCATTTGCCCAAACTCTATCAATTAAGTATAGAAACCGGATCCGTTTTTTGTCAATTTGGGCAGCCAGACGTTGTCCAAAGCAAGATCAGGATGGACCATTGGATTTGCCTCCTCAAGCTCTTGAATTTAGACATAAAATTTGTCAAAATCCGATTTCATATGAATGAGTTATCATTGGTTTACTTGGGAAAAATATAGGTATAACTACAATGTGTAGTTTTATTATTAGTACCGTATTGGAAAAATAAGGAAAGTTCTACTTCCTTACATAGACTTTTCTTTATGTTACTAATAATAGATTGGTTGGGATGATGGGATGCTTGGCGAATGGGCGTTTAGGGCGCTTTAGGGGCGCCCGCACGCACTTTGCATCGTCGCGAGTGGAGCCTTGGATTTTACGATCATAGATTTGATCTGACCATCAGGATATTTAGCGCTCTTAAGATAGATCAGTAGATGATCTAACGGTGGGCGTTCAATGCGCGAGATCTTAATAGAGTTGTTAAGATCTGACGGTCAACATGGCACCCGAAAACCAACGGTCAAAGTTGGGAAGCATCCATTCATCTATAGGCACCCATACGAAGTGGTGTCAATACCCCTATAAATACCATGAGAATTCAGTAAACAAATCATTAATTTTTTTTAGCATTTCTGAGCATTCATTTTCAAGCATTAGAGTTTGAGGATTGTTGTTCAGAAGTTCATATTACTTACATATTACTTACAAAGTTCGTCAGACTATCATAACCGAGAGGTACCATCTTTACTTTGATAAGTAATCTGTTTTATCCTGGGAGACATACACCATTACTGTTGGTACTGATATACAGGGTGTAAATTGTCTTAAGGACAGAGGTATCCTCGACTCGAATATTTTAAATTTGATTTTTCTTTTTATAATCACTGTTGTTATCTTAATTGTTAGAAGATAACTCTTTCTCTGATTTATCAGATAGAAAGATAATTAAAATTGGGTGTACTCTGTTTTGTTAAACAGAAAGATTAAGAACTGTTCTCTTAAAAGAGAACCAGGGAAACAACATTAAGATGATATGAACATGGACAAAATGACTTGTACAGCCCAGTTACCCCTTCTTTTTTTTTTTTTTTTTTTTGTTGAAGGCCCAGTTACCCCTTCTTGATTCAATTTCTAATTCTCTTTCATACATCAAAGTGAGTGAGTTAACAAGACACCTATATCTGTCCAAGAATTTGGCCCTATGGAAAACAATTCAATAAATCAAATCCTGAGATTCAAGATGTATCTATGCAAAATTTATAATAGCTCATTACAAGTACTACTAGTATTACATCAGATTCCGGACCGATTTTTACTGGTAATTGTAATACTGGGAATAAGAAAAATGATGCACTAATATTAGACAACAGGCAAAGGCTCTCACGAATCAACCATATGACTCTGAGTCTGCATAAAGGTGATGGTCATTTGGACATATAGTTGTAAAATCTTTCGCTATTCCTGAACCCTAGAACGCTTGCGACTCTTTTTGTCCCAAAGATATGCAATTTACCGAAAAGTTTTCGCCAAGAAAAGAAATACTTTTCAAATCGCCTACAATAATCCATCTTGAAAGTTTAGCTCTAATGCCCATTTGACAGTTCCAAGTGTTGTTTTTACATCAGTTTCTTTTATCGACCGATCTCGCTGGTAAGGTATGAGTTTAACTTAAAATCAAACATATACCACCGTTTATTTGTAGTAAACTTTATTTTCGTATACCTTTTAATGGAGTACGGTTAGGTGGTCTGACGGAGCGACGGAATCAACATTGATCCTGTCAACAACGGTTATATGAATCCTGAAGACACATTCAATTTGACAAATATATTGCTCAAGATATAGCTGAATCTCAGCCAAACTTCATGAGAGCCAACCCGAAGTCTCTAATAGAAAGTACATTAGTTCTTACCCACATCTATGAATATTAAACTTCGATCCACAAATGCTTATTGCCATCTTTTATTTAATTTAGCATAAGTGAGTCTACTTAAAATAAAAATAAATTATCACATACCTTCCGTCTTGTCATATTCTTTCAAATTTACGAAAATTGTAAGCTAGATTCAAACCCTCAGAAACGAGATTTGATTCTAAATTCAAATGGTTGGGCACTCAATTCCTGTTTAATCCATAAAGACAACGGATCGGAAACCTTTTTTTGGTTTACCCATGGAAGTTGGAAGTTGGAACTTGAACTTCTTTCGTACTTCATTTATGCTTACCAAAAATTCGTCTTTTCTCTTTCACCGAAATTTGCAATGGAGATATTCTACAGTTAGAACACTAGTGACTCTGAAGTTGTTTCTGGATTTTCTCTTTCTCTTCGGTCCAAATTACATGTGTCTACAAGTGCAATCTCTTTCTAGTTTCTATTATCTAATATGTTCCACCGAAAGTTGAAATACGGTTTTGTTTCTGAATTCAAATTGTTGAATACTCAAACTCGGTTTCTTGATATAGATCATAGATCAAAGACCTTTTGTTTGGCATGTAACCTTCGTCTTTCATTGGTTTAAACAACTCAACCAATATCTCATAGATTAACTCTGTTTGTTTGTGGGTTCTGTCATCGACAACAAAACTATAACTTTTCTGTCAATTTCAATCCAACTTAATCCTGTGCCCTTCCTTCATACCCATGTCCTTCATTTTCTCTTTATTAGCCATCAAAATATATGGAGTTGGGCTCTCTGGTGCTGCTAAAGCAAATTATCTGCAGCATAACTACCAATATTTGAATCCCCATGAACGCTACAAGCACCAAGCAGAGCTTGCCAAACTAAAGCACCGGGCTTCAAGGGTAAGCCCTTGATGAAGTTTTTAGCTTCGTTCAAGTAGCCTGCTCGTCCCAGCATGTCAACCACATATGCATAATGCTCCATTCTTGGACTAATTCCGTGCAATTTTAGATATAGATTCCCAGAACTCCATGCCCTTTTGGATTGACCCGATGTGGCTACAAGCATGAAGTAATGATAAAAATGTTACATCGGTTGGTTTTAGACCTTCTAAACTCATCTTTTCAAACAATTGAAGTGCTTCAAACCCTAAACCGTGACGTGCAAAAGCTGCAATCATAGAGTTCCAAGAGACTGAATTCCTTTATAACATCTGATTGAATACATTGATGGAGTCCCTCAAGTCACCACATTTCGAGTACATATTAACAAGGCCATTGCTCACAAAAAGATTGGACAAAAACCTTTTCTTTATAGCTAAAGCGTGAATCTGCTTCCCGAGATATAAAGATGTATCTGTACCAAAAACACCAAGAACAGCCGAAAGCATATTTGGATCAATATCAACTCCAGCTTTCATCATTTTCATAAAAATTTGTGTAGCTTCGTCTTCTAAACCATTTTGAGCAAAACCCACAAGAATTACAGTCATTGAGATCATTGAGATCTCATCGAGTTCCTCAGCCGAATCAAATATAAGACAGACCTCTTCGACAAAACCACATTTAGAGTACATGTCCATCAGTGCACTTTCAATGCATGTATCCGATTCAAGTCCTAACCCCACTACGAGCCCATGAATCTGTCTACCTTCTTTTGACGCTCGTAAACCAGAACAAGCCATTAACACACTCGAGTACGTCAAAGAATTAGGATCCTTAAGTCCATTACGCATCTCAAAGAACAACCTTAAACTCTCTTCGAAAAACTGACTTTGGGTGAGACCCGAAACAACAGCTGTCCAAGTAATTACATTTTGTTAGAGTATAAAGATCGAGTGGTATATTCCTTGGATATCCCAATGGACAAAAAGGTTATCGTGTTTACGATATCTCCACACGACGAATTTTTGTCTCTAGAGACGTCACGTTCGTTGAAAACAAATTTCCAATGTCTTCCTCCTACTCTTCGGCTACACCGAACCACTCCGATCCGGAACCATTCCTCTCCATCGAAGATGATGACACCTTCAATTTTCCATCGACCGGCAAGACCTCCACTGTTTCGGCATCAAACAGCAGCACCATCACCGATGGAGCTTCTGTTCCTGACGTCCAGCAGATTACCGATGGAGCTGCTGTTCGGCAGATTACCGATTCAGGGGTGCCTTCAGACACCCCTGCTGGACCGGGTTCTGTTCCCGGCCCGTTACAACCGGCACCATCACCCGAGGTGCCTTCAGCAGCTGCTAGTGACACTCCCCAATCAGGAGCGTCTCCAGCAGCCATGGACAGTCCTGTACCCGACGTCCCCTCGACGGTCCCACTACCGCCCGAGGCTAATTCCGACCAGATGGTTGAGATTTCCGGCCGTCCAACACGATCTCGCCGACCACCGTCCCACTTGAATGATTATGTGTGTTCTAACACAAGTTCCGTCAAGTACCCACTTGAAAACTACTTCTCCATCAATTCATTTTCCACATCTCATCAACAATTCCTCTCCTCTATATTGACTACTACCGAGCCTAGCTCCTTCACTCAAGCAATGAAATCGTCTCATTGGAAGGAGGCTGTGGCCAAAGAAATCTCCGCTTTGGAAGAAAACAAGACATGGTCCATCACTGATCTTCCACCCGGCAAGCGACCTATTGGTTGCAAATGGGTATACAAAATTAAATTCAATTCCGATGGTTCCATCGAACACTATAAAGCTCGTCTAGTAGCTAAAGGTTACACCCAAATCGAGGGACTCGACTATAACGACACTTTTGCCCCAGTCGCAAAACTCGTTACTGTCCGTGTTCTCCTATCTATTGCCGCCGTTAAAGGCGGGTCTCTCCACCAGTTGGATGTTAATAACGCCTTTCTCCAGGGCGATCTCCATGAAGAAGTCTACATGAAACTCCCTCCCGGGTTTTCATCTCAGGGGGAGTCTAAAGTATGTCGTCTTCATAAATCCTTATACGGTCTTAAACAGGCCTCCCGTCAATGGTTTTCAAAATTCTCCTCCGTTCTTATTGAACGAGGTTTTTCACAGTCTAAAAGCGACTATTCTCTCTTCACTTTCCGTTCGCACTCCACTCAAATCTTTGTTCTCGTCTACGTAGACGACATAATCATCACTGGAAATAATGATAATGCTATTTCCAAGCTAAAATTATTTCTTAACAAATCTTTTTCACTAAAAGATTTAGGCCGTCTACAGTACTTCCTCGGTATCGAAGTATCTCGCTCATCGCAAGGCATTTTCCTATGTCAACGGAAATATGCTCTTGACATTCTAAAAGATTCTGGCTTAACTACGGCATGTCCCTCTGAATTTCCTATGGATCAAAAGCTCCGTCTTAGTCCTACCGACGGTATTCCTTTAAAGGATCCGTCGGTCTACCGCCGACTCATTGGCCGATTACTATATCTAACGGTCACACGACCAGACATCACCTTCGCAGTATATAATCTTAGTCAATTCATGCAGACACCTAGTCAAGTACACTTAGACGCTGCTCACCGCGTTCTACGATACTTGAAAGGCACCCTTGATAAAGGAGTCTTCTTATCAGCAAAAAGCTCTCTTCATATCACAGGATACTGTGACTCAGATTGGGCAGGTTTCCCTTCAACCCGTAGATCAACTACTGGATATTTTACAATGATGGGTGATAGTCCACTCTCTTGGAAATCAAAGAAACAACCAACGGTTGCAAAATCATTTGCAGAAGCAGAATATCGAGCTTTGGCCATTCTCACTTGTGAACTACAATGGCTCAAGTATTTATTACTTGATTTTGGAATTGATCACACAGACCCGATGACAGTTTACTGTGACAATCGGGCTGCACTCTATATCGCTGATAACCCCGTATTCCACGAACGTACGAAACATATTGAAATTGATTGCCACATCGCTCGTGAGAAGATTAAAGACAACTTCATTGCCACTCGCTTCATCACTTCAGACAACCAGTTAGCGGATATCTTCACCAAACCACTTGGAGCAGAACCGTTCAAGAACATTATTGGCAAGTTAGGTGTTACTTCCATTCCCGCTCTAACTTGAGGGGGAGTGTTAGAAGGTCCACTCCACTCGGCTAAACCGAGTGGATTAGGTCCACTTAATTATAGTAATCCTAGTAGGATTAGGATTCCTATTACTACCAAGATTGATGTAGTTTAGATAAACACATACTTAGATATAGTTTTATATTTCTTAAACACTTCTTGTAAACCTATATAAAGGATTAGATCCATAATGTAATATCATGTTATTGTGAATAAAGAAAAGGTATTTACCTATCTCTCTCTCTCTCACGATTAACACTTTGCTATCATCATCTTTTGGTTCCAACCGAGAAGACTAGGATCAACTCTCGGGATTCAACCGAGTTCTCTAACCTTCTCTCGGTCTCACCCGACTATCTTCATCATCACCCTCTCGGTTTCACCCGAGAGGTCCAACTGTCCCTCTCGGTTCCACCGAGGGATCAATCTCTCTTCATCTTCCTCGGCTTCATCCGAGTCAATCATCAAGAGGTACGTACCTCTTCACATGGATATCCCTTGGATACCCGAATCACTCTATAAATAGAAGTGACCTCTATGTATTTTATATTGAATTGAGTTGCATTGAGTCTTCGAGTCTGTAACCAATCAATCCCACGATTGTGGAGATAATATAATCCAGCCATTCATGGCTTTCTCCGTGGATGTAGGTCGTGATCCTCCGACCGAACCACGTAAACCATTGTGTTATTTATTTAGTTCGTATCTTCAACTTTGTTGCCTTCATGCATTTGATTCGGGTATCTTATTTTCCTAGGACTCTATCTAGGATAAGTATAAATAATATCTTCGTATATCTTGGATGGTTGATACGGATATCTACGGATCTCGATTCATCTCGATCTTTATACTCTAACACATTTCTTTCAAACATCTCATCAAACACCCTCTTTCCAGAATTTGAACATCCACATTTGAAATAAGATGTTATCAAGGCATTTCCGACTGAAATTTCTATTTCATGCCCATTAAGAAATACTAAAGAGTGAATCATCTTGCATAGATAAAGCATATCAATTTTATCACAAACAGATAACATAGTAGTTAATGTGGCCCGATCGAATTGAATAAAACTCGAATCATGCATTTCCTTAAAGAGCTCAAATCCCTTTTTCACTTCTCCGGTTCTTAAGAAACCAGATATCAATGAATTCCAAGAAACTGTATCTCTCATGGGCATTTTATCATACACTTTAGCAGCTTCAAATAGTTCCCCGCATTTTGAATACATTGAAACCAGAGAATTCCATACAACAAGGATGTTTCGTGAATTAGATTGAAACATGGGGTCGAAAAAATCAGAGTTCTTGATAATGGAGGCGTGAACGGAAGATCCAAGACGAAAGTTCCTTTCTCTTCCACATTAAGGAAAGAAGGAGACTTGTATCTGCGTGGTTGAAACTTGAAAGGTATATGGAAACCTCTTATCTCTAAAATGGGTTATAAGGTATAAATAACATTGTTGGGCTTTAGGCCATAGTTTAGTTGGGCCATAGGCCCGTTCTTTGTAAGAGTTTGAATTTGGCAACTTCGTGCTTATCACATCTTTGATGTATCAATGTAATGACAATGTAATGACTTTCATAGATCGTAGTCAGGAATGGAATTAGGATATGAACTTAAGTGGGGCCGACATACAAGGAGAACTTGATTTTTTTTCCACTAGTTAAGGCGATATTTTATTTGTTTCACATTTGTTATTTTCACTAAGAACGTAAGATAATGTTTTTAGATGATAATTGCACCACTAATCATATTTTTCTATCGCTGGGCACCGAATGTGATCCTGAACTCTTAGGATGATGATATATGCAAAAAATAGAAATTTTCATGCAAAGTGTCAAAGTGACGGTTTAAAAGATTCGTTCTTTAGATCATTAATCAAATTATTACAAAATTAAAGCAATATGCAATGATATACGAGCCGTAGTATAAAATCGTGTTTACGAAAAAATAACTTACCGAATATAAGTGGTTGAAACTCCTATTTAATAGCAATAATTGATGAGTAGTTGAGATTTTATAAGATTTTTATGCACAAGTTTAGCATCCGATAAAACATTTCATTGTGGTATCCAATTTCCTCGAGTATGTTTCGGTACTTGAATGCTAGATTGATTTTAGGGACTTATCATGTATTCTTCAAAAATAAGGACCTATTATGGAGAAATTTCAACATACATTGCACTTTAACATTAAACTACTCTCAAAAGTGGGGAGGGGCCATGGCCCTTTTTGCTAAAGCATAGTTCCGTCCCTGATCGTAGTCAATTTCCAAAAAAAAAATGGAGGAGACGAATCTGTTTATTACCCATTTTACTTCATCCATGAAAAAACAGTTGGATACCGTTAAACAACTAAGAGAAGAGATGATCCAACGGCATTCTAACTTATAAGTTGAGTTTTCAAATTATTATGGCAGATTAGGACGGGTTTGGGTGGAAAAAACGTCTGTTTCCTTTTTGTTTCTCTCTAACCTCCCAAACAACTTCTCTTTACCTTGGCAAAGACGACTATCCAAAAAGATTCCGATCTTCTTATTCTTCATCCTCTCCTTCCACGGCAGCCCACCACTTCCTTCCATTACCATCATTTCTCTCTCTTTCCCTCTTATCCCTCTCCCTCTTTCTTCTTATCTCTACCTTTTTGGGCCAAAGGGAGTATCCCTTCGTCCGAAGCTCTATTTGTCTTAGGATCCCCCAAACCAGAACATATTCTAAAATTTGGGGCAGGGCCGGCTAGGGGTTGGATTTTGGTCCGTGGCCTAGATCCGTCCACGGACGCCCGAGTCCGCCAGGGTCCGTGAACGTCTGGTAACCGGCTCGAACAAAACTCGACCGTCGGGGAAGGGTTAAGTGGACGGAGGCGGGCATCAACCCTTACCCGGCAGTCTGCCCACGTCTGCCCGACCGAAAGACCGCCCGTTAGTCCGAATAAATTCTGTTCCTTAGATTAACTAAGGTTTTAATATGAACGGTTAGATTAATCCAAGGGTAACCATATATAAACATGTATTTAAACTTCTAACCATATACAACCCATTCTAATCTACCGAACCTCTCTCTGTTGCCTCTTTTTGTTTCCTCCCCAGTTCTTCTTCTTCTTCAGTTCCTAAAGTCTAATCAGTCGAAGATCTTCAGTTCCTAAAGCCTAAACATCTCATTATAATTGACCGACCGAATCTCTTAATCGGAGATCTTCACGAACTTGCTCTCTTCGAGATTTCGATCCCGTTTATCTTTGAATCTCTGTATCTTTTTATTCTTCTTAGTCTATTACTTTTCTTTTATTATTATTTTCATTTCCATCTTTTTCGATTATTTGATAATGTGAAAAATTTCTTTGTTTTTTTGTCTACTCTGTATCTGAAAATAACCTTCATCTTCACGAACTCTAATCTTCAACACGTTGTAAGTATCCTCTGTTTCTCTTCTTCTTCGATTTATTTTTGTTTTTTTTTTCATCTTCTTTTCGATTTCTTGCCTATGTTCTGATGTTTTTTTTTTATCTTCTTCTTTGGTTTCTTGTCTATGTGTTGCTGCAGTGTTCTCCTTGTTGCTGCTACTCCATGTTGCTACTCAATGCTGTTATTTGATGATGTTGGACTTTATCTTTTCTTGTGTGGAATTATGGATATGGAACAATATCAATATGTAATCTTTTGTTTTTGTCAAATAGAGATCCAACTTCAGATTTGGATCTTCATGACTTCATTCTTATAGTTTAAAGTGAAGAAGAATTTTTCATACATTAATCAATTTTTGATCTGTTTTGGGCTTTATACAAGGTCACGTCCGATCGATGTCCGACAAGTCTGGCAAAAAAAACGGTCATGGACGAGCTTTTCACCAAGTAATTTCCGTTTAGTCCGACCGTTTAGTCCCATTGTCCGAGCAGTCAATGGTAGCATGTGTCCGATCCGTCCGAACCGGGAGAGTAGTTGTCCGCGGACTGCCCGTCCGGTCCGATTCCCACCCCTAGGGTCGGCCCAAGTAATTGGAAGGTCTGAAGCAAAGAAAATTTTGAAGCCCTTTTTACAATATCTAAAAGAAAATGTTTGCCGTAACAAATAAATTAGTATCAAAAACATAACTAAATAGCATAAACCTAAACTATATACTATATAAGGAGATCCAACAAACATATAGAGATGAGCCAAATATTTTGAGAATATTCTTCTTGTCATTTTTAGATGCAAAATTACTAATAATGCGTTTATAGTTCAACTCTTCCATCATATCTTGTTCAATTGATAACATAGCTAGCCCGTCTAATTACCAACTAACTATATTACATTATGACTATAATACGTATTTATTGCATCGAAGAAAAAAGATTTATGTAAATAAATTTTAAAACATACCTTTTATGGAGTAAAGGAGATCCTAATATAATTTTTGTTTGTTAAAATTTAATTTTAAAAAAGTAATATAATCAACACTTATTCTTCAATAATATAATATAAATTTATTCTTTTTAAAGACACATGACATCAAATATAATAAATTCATGAAGTGAAAAAAATAAAATAAAACAATCATAAAAATGTAGGGGGAAAAGAGAAAAATGTTGCTTGTTGGTTGAGTTTAGAGAGAATTGATAGAGATTTTGGATTGCCACAATGCACAAGAGAGTACATAAAAGTATATAGCAATAGAAGCAAAATTTTACAGATAGAGTAAGAACACGAATTAGGGTTCAAAAAGATTTTAAGTTGTAAGAAATAGAAAGTTATACCATGTTAAACTAGATTTTTTTATTGTTTGTTGTGGGCCCTACAGTTGAGTTGTTATTAAATTTCTTCCGAAAAGGTCCAGTAACAAAACTGATGCACGATTTTTTAGGGTTTAGAAAGGTTTTAACGGCTTTTGTTTAAATTGGGTTTTTGTTTTCAGTTTTTATAAGGGTGCCTTTAATTAATTGGAACTTTGGGGCCCCAAGCAGCCAAAGCGGCTGCTTTGGGTCTGGGCCACCCCTGTTTGGGGGATTCTCTCAAACTAGTGCATTTTGGTTTGGAGGATCCCAAACAAAATTGGTGTTTTGACGAAAGCGGTCATTCGTATAACCACAACAGTTTAGACATAGACTAGAAGAGAGAGGGGAAGAGGAGAGAGAGAATAAGATAGAGAGAGATGATGGTGGTGGTAATCGGTGGTAGGAGAGAGGAGTACAGGAAAATCTCAAAAGAAAGGGTCGTTGGTGGTAGCAATCCGTCATTTGCCCCTGCCAACGTAAAAAGGAGAAGTGGTTGTCGGAATTTGGGGCAAACAATTTTTTTTCACTCTAACAATTTTGAAAGCTTCAAAATCATATATTGTTCCCCAAAACTTCTACCAATTCAAGGGTTTTTCAAGTCTTAAACTTTCACTTCAGATTTTAGTTTAAGATCATCTCTAATGAATGACTCAGTTTGAAAATTTTAAGTGCAACCTAGGATTTTTGGAGATAGAAAATTGTCTCCAATGCATAATTTCATTTTTGCCCTAGTTTATGACCAACTAGCAGATTTGGCCCCCATAGGTGTCTGGTTTTCTTATTCGGCCCCCATAAATGTATGGGTTTTTTGTTTGGCCACCAAAATTTGTCTACTCTTCCAGTTTTAGACTTATGACATTTCTATAATTAAAATTCTTCTATTAATTATCCAACTCATACTTATTTCTTATCCATCTGTTTCCTCCACCTCATCCTCTTATCTCCTCCACCTCATCTTCGTCTACCCAAGGTGGGCGCTGGAAAAAAGTCATCGACCGACCACTTTTTCTCGATGATTTTTTTTTTACTTCTTCCACAAAGTCCATCATTATCTCCTTCATTCTATCTCTATCTTCCATTTTCCATCTCTCTCCTTCTCCCTTCCTTTCTACCTCCCTTTTTCTCTTGATCCGGCGAACCCTTCGCCGAATCTTCATCTGGATCTAAGACGAAGAGGGAACCTCTTGGTCTAGAAATACTAGACGAACAGGACCTTCTTCGTCTGAGATCTTGATATAGAGGGGTGGATATTGGGAAACCCCCTTATAAGCGTTAGACTGACAAGTCTGTTCAGATAGTTTTTCTAAATTCTGATGCTTTTTCTCCTTTTGACAAATTTCATACCTTAATATTCTCATATTGATCTTTGAAACCCGCCTACTTAAGATGAGTATCGTGTCAAAGAAGATAATCTACCTTCAAATGATGGATGCCCAATGCTTGTTGATCTCGATAAATATTTTTTGACCGAAGATATTTTTCAAACTCGAGAGGAGTTAATCGCATGGACTAAAAAATGGGAGAAGGCATAAGTTTGTAATTTTGGTCGACAAATCAGATAATAGGAATGGTGGAGAGAAACCCCGATAATTTTTACCCGAGAAATACCTTGGGTCTTAGATAGTTCATGCAAGGGTTTAGTTTGTGCACGGACGGATCCAGAATTTTCAAGTACTGGGTGCAAAATTATATACCGAAATAATTTTTTTTTCAAACACAATAACTAGAAAAATACTTGATGATGCACAAAATGTCCAGACGTTGACTGGCGTCAAGAATTCAAGAATAGACCAGAAGCCCAACGGGTCAACCCGGCTTAAGGCAACAGGACTACTGGACCTTCAATGCTCTGCCACCTACGCCCAGAACTGGGAGGTCGGGCAGGATCAGCTAAGGGGTTCCACCCTTGTTTTGCCCACAACACAGTCAGGTCAGTCATGAGATTCTATAAAGAAGTAAGGGGGTCCACGTAAGCAAGCCTGATGTCTTACGCCCTAAACTGAGAAGGCAAAAGCGCGCCGCACACCTATCGACTTAATTCTGATATCTTCCTAAAGATCTTAGTTGGTCAAAGATCTTAAGTGTTTAAGCAAGCTTAGACTTCAAGAGTCTCAAAAGAGAGAACATCTCCTAGAAGATTTATCACCTCGGCAGGATATCTACGAAGTGTCCTTGAACATAGGAACTTCTATTTATCTTAGATACGAGATAAACCCAAAAGAGAAACTTCCCTAAACGGTGGATCAAAACTGCCTCATCTACGCCGTCTATCACACTCGGTCCAATTCAGCCTATAAAAGGGCCCCCATCATCTTTCATAAGACACCATCACTTACCCTGAGTAATATAATAACATCCCCCAAAAGGTTCAATCAATATTCAATCTTTTACTGCAAAGAGCAATTTGACTGTCTTAAGCGTCAGGGCGATTTTCGAACCCTTTGCAGGTTTCCCCCTAGGTTGCTAAGGAGCGGGAGCGAGAAGAAGAAGGAATCTCAATCAACCAGAGGGAATATCCTTTTCATAACGGACGTTGTCATGCATCAAGTTCCTATTTCTTGACTGATTAACGGAAAGCCATTTTTTAACATCAGCAATACTTATAATCATTAAGTATATTAATAAATCAACGATTACAAACGCAATTGACCTCTACGAGAGATCATGTTTTAAGATGTTCGCATAATCAACTCGTCATTATAGAGTTTAGAAAGTTGAATTGAATCTTATAAGGTTTAGGTAGTTGAATTGAGTGATTTCGAAACATAAAAAAAAAAAAAAGATATACTGTGAATGTTTATTAAGGGAGTTGAACCCTTGAGCTCAAGCTACCTCCACCTTAATAACCCACACCACTAACACTAAGTTAGGGCGTTAGCTAATGTTAGGTTTTCACATGATTAGATATATTGTTTTTAAATAGCCGCTACTATTTATTGATCAAGGGGGTGCAGCCGCACACCCTTGGACCCCCCTGAGTTTGTGGATATACATACGATCCTGTAGTCAAGCGTAAGACCTATATTTATGTGTATATATAGTCCCATGACAAAAGAACACCTTATTCTTCCACCATTACCTAAAAATATTGGTTCCATCCAGAGCTTTGTCATTTGTTTTGGATTTAATCATTCGACTAATTAACACAAAGTTGTTACAGTCACTTATACAAATAAAAGAAGTATGTTTCATAAACCAACACAACATAGCTCGACCCTAGTATACACTCTAGGTGATGATAAAGTATGGAGAAATGTAGGAGAAACACCTTCTTCAATTTATTGCACAGCTGTAGCAGATGGTGTTATCTTTTCAAAAGGGGTAATTTCTATATAGGTCAAAATAATATTGAAAATAAGTGAAAAAAAACATAAAACATTTGAAAATTATTATTTAGGTCAAAAAGTGTGCAAGTACTAAAATACCATTTTTTGTCATTTTGTGTAACTAAATTCTTTTATTTTTATTTAAACTTTAAATCGATATAACTTTTGTTTGAGATGTCGGATTTCTACAAAATTATATATTTAGAATTGACTTTTCATTAGCTTTCTAACAAGATCCACTTTCAATACCTTTTTTCAAAAAAAAAAACTCAGAAAAAACGACGTTTTTTTTCCTTTACGTTTTTCTGCAAACGTGTTTGCAACAATCTGTTACAAACGTGTTTGCGACAATCTGTTATGCAAACGTGTTTGCATAAGTTTTAGTGGAGAGAGAGGAACTCTTGATGTTGTATAGTAATTGAGAGATGAAATGAGGAAACTAAGAAGTTCTATAGATCTTTGATATAACTTAAGATTACATAATGGTAGAGATAATACATAATCTTCGTGGTACCTTCAAAAAAAAACCATATAGCGTTCGTCATAACCGAGAAACTTCCATCTCGAAAGAAAAATAATTACCCATCCAAAAGCGAATAAACCTTACTTAGCCACTGCCTTTACTTTTAAACTGTATCGTTGTGTTTTGGCGGCTTCTCTTGTCATGTCCAATCTTCAAACTCAAAGCCAGTGGCGTTGGTAAATTGAGTTAGGCTCCAAGTACCACCAAAGATCAAGCTAGCTTGAAGTCTCCGAAAACAAACCCAATGATTTTTCTAATCCATAAATGCTTATTTCTGCAGTCAATTTCAGGTTAATTAGGAGTGTTAACTTGAGAAGAATCATCAAGGCAGAGAATTTATGCTTACAAAGGGAACAAATCGTACTAAGTTTTTGCCCTAACTGGATTTTAAAATTTGAGAAGTAAAAAATGGAAGCTCAAATTCGCCTTTATTCAGACAATACAAGTGTTTCTCTCTCTCTATCTCCTTGCATGGCTGCATCAATGGTTGCCAAAATGAAGAAAGAAAAGGGTTACCACAAATGTGTCTATCTTTTTTTTGAATTGTTCAGCGTGTGTCTCGAACCCTTGACCTCTAAGGTAGAAGATTATACCTATTCTATCTTTCCAACACAACCAATTGAATTTATTTCGAAAGAGTTTTGAGCTCATAATGTCGCATACAAATACAAAAGCATTTAGTATTATCAAGTGGGTCTCAGTATAATCAGTACTTATGCCTCCTGAGAAGCGAGAAGCTTTCTAACTCGGTTTCCAATTGCATTTGTTTCTACTTTCTAGTAATATTTGTTGTGCCTTCTAGTAATATATTATGAACTTATCATGAACTAGTAGTCATTTAGTCCGATAGGAGTACACCGCCGAAGATTATGAACCTATCATGAACTACTCGGCATTCTCAACAATCAAGCAACCAACTAGCTAGCCATAACTCTAACAAGAACAAGATCAACAAACTAAATCTTTTAAGTGCATAAAGACTAGTATATCATATATATTCTAGGATTGAGAACTGAAAAAAGAGAAGTTCATTGCGATATTTTCATTTAGTAACTTCAGAAATTATATATGTATCAACGTTTCAAGAACTGAAACTCTATTCAATAACTTAAAAGTAAAACTGTAAGAACCAGATATCATTCAAATAACCATACCATTGTCAAGTATCACAAACAAAAAAAATAATGGCGAGATCACCAGCAACATCTTTCTGCATCACCATATCCATGCCCATCTTCTTGCTAACCTCTACTATGAACTCACCACAACAAATTCGTCATAGAATTTCCATTATCAAATCCTTTCAAGCTTCTTATCTTGTCCAAAGCTCCATTTTTATCATATAATCCTTCCAATCTTTCATGGCATAAAGAAATTCTTTCCACCCTTCTCCAACTCCTTCTCTTGCCAATGTCGGAACCGTCCAATTCACCAATTCTCTAGCAAAGTTAAGATCAGAAAACAGGATTTTAGTGATGGGCAGTAATGGCAACATTTGGATTCCTAATATGCACTCCATCCATTCAGCTGGAGCAAACCAAAGTCCACTATCTCTTTTGTTATTCCATAAAACACCCACTATTCTATTCTCTTTACTGAAATCATTTTCATAAAAAATTTCATTTTCTGTCACATGCCACCATGTCTGTGTTGATAGAATCTCCATTGCTGCTAATGAGATGTGTCTATCTTCAAATTACCATCCAAGATACCTCGCCATGATTTATAATAGATTTATAATAGAAAGAGATCTTTCACTTCAAGTCTAAAAACCCTAATTAGGTTTTCAGATTTGATCATCATAGCCTCATTGATATAACAAAAGAAAGAGAGAAAGAAAGAAGGATTATTATTATCATCATCATCATCAACAACAACAAGAACAACAGCATCGACAAGTTTAGATAGAGAAAGAGAGAGAGAGAGAAAAAAAAAAGAGTATTTTTTGTTGAAAGCGAGAGAGGGGAGGGGTTGTTTCGTTTAAAAATGGAAGAGAAATCATCGGCTCTGGTTCTCAAATATAGAAAACCATGGAGATCACCGGAGAGGGGCAACAACCCTCGGAAAAACACCCACATCTCTCCGGTGTTTAAGAGAAATTTCGCCATAGAACTACACTGATTCAGCAACAATGAAGAAGAACAATGAGAAAAACCTAAAAAAGATTTGAGATTTTTTGGGAGAGAAAATTAATTTTAGTAAGAGGGTATTCTGGGAACAAAAAGAATTAGAAATGACCCGATTAGTAATTTCTCGTATTATTTCAAACTCAATGTACCACTAACCATAATATTTTGGTAACTTTTACTTAATAGGAAAAGATCTAAGTGTTTTTAGTTATTAAGATAATTTTGTAAACCTAAATAGTCATTTTCTCTTTTCCAAAATTGTTGAAAGATATATTGTTTCGATTCAACATATGAGAAGTTTGAAAGTATTCCACTGCCATTTATTTGGAAAAGTAAATGTAACATTCGACTTCGAAGGCTTAGAGGATACTTATTTGTTTTTGTTTTAAACGATACCAAATCACAATTCAACTAACCTAAAAGAACTAATAAAAAAACCTTATTATAAAAGAAGTTTGTAATTTGGTTTTTATTTAAAAAAATTATTAAGAAAAAGTTAGTTATTATCTATGTGGATTTTTTTTAACTGGACTCTAAAGGGTGGTGGGCATCTATGTGAATTATTATCAGTATCTTAATTAACTATATTTTAGTAAATTTTTGTAATAAGTTTTATTTAAGAAATTACATAAATAAAATTTTCTTAATAAATATATTTTATAATTTTTATATCTTCCATCAATGATGAAAGTTTTCATTTATTAAATAACGAAATTAGTTTATCGATACCTTCAATGGAACTACATTTTAATTTATTCATTAATTAAGTTTAGTAATAAACTTTTTTTAGTCTATTAAATTGTTTTTAATAAACTTTTTTGTTTATAACAAAGTTATATAAAAATTTTATTTACAAACTTTCTTTAAGTAATATGATAGTTTGTATATACATTCTCATTGGGTTTAATGTTATAAATAAATTTTCATACTGCAAAGTTTTAAATAAATATATTTTCTATATTCAATAAAATTTATTACTAAAAGAAAAATTTATTAAAATCACTTTTAAGAAGCTACGTTTGAGAAGGCAGAAGGAAGTAAATTATAAGATGTCTATATTTGAAAATAACAACATGAAGTTATTATGAGTAGCATCAGAGGCATTCCTGATTGGCACTAGAACAGTAAAAGTTCCATGAGTTAATTCGATATCAACTCTTCCTAATTTAAATAGATCAAAAATGTTTATTGATAAACTTAACTTAATTAACCAATAAATTATTGTAAAAAAAAAAATAACTAATAAATTAAATATGATTCCATTGAGTCTTAAAGTTTTTGTGTATTGGTTAATGAAATTAGGTTATCAATACCGTCAGACTCAACGGAACTACATTTAAATTTATTAATTAATTAAGTTATGTTTATTAATAAGCATTTTGGTCTATTAAATTATTTTAAAAAACTTTTCTTTAAGTAATAAATTTTATTTAATATATAAAATATCTTTATTTAAAAATTTAATTTAAGTAGTATGAAAGTTTATTTATAACATTAAACTCAATGAGAATGTATTGATTTATTAACAAGACATTCTCGTCTATGAAGTTAGTCTATTAAATTGGTGTTTTTATCAATGTTTTTTTATTGCGTAATCCAACTTATTTTCACTTTTCAGCAGACTTGGTAAAAGAGTGGTTGTTCCTTTTAGTTATGGAAGACTTGGTTGGATTCAACTAGGGGTGAAACCGGTCCGGGTGGACTGGTTTTTTGACATACTTGAACGGGTACCTATTATAACGGTCTGGTTTTTATATGTAAAAACCTCGACCAAAAGGCCGTTCAAAATAAAATAGACAGGCCATTTAAAAATCGGTCTTTCGGTCTGGTTTTTCAGTTTAAACATAATTTAAACTTTATTTCACGCATTATAACAATCAAAAAGTTATATTGAGGCTAATACCATAAGCAAGAGATTAAATGAATATAATCTAACAATGACAACAATTTCGCGTATTTTTCTTTCAATCAATAGCGCATCGAAACAAAATTGAGAATAAAAGCAATTTCATTATAAGATATAACACTTAATTGTCCATTAATATTTTACCATTCATTGTATAGATAATATACATGACATTTAGTGAGGTCCGGTTCGAGCCCCACAGACTTGTTAGGAAAAGGACCGAAGCGGACCTAAACACCAATTCAAACAAAAAAAGACCAACCATTATAAACCGGATTTTTTTAGTCCGATTTTTTGTGGCCCGGCCTGGTTCGGCTTTCACCGATCTTTCGGTCTTCGCGGTCTTCAGTCGCTAAGACAATTCCAATTCAAGCATTCTCATTCAACGGTCTATCAATGCTTCCTTATTTTGTTCTAAATTCTTTTCTTTCCACTAGTTCTTACATAAGCAATTTGTAGGAAGTAAACAAAGTCTTTCCTTCTGAAATCCACTCCTGAAGTCACGTCTTTCAGTATCACCCCTAGATTCCACCTCTTCGATTTGCTCACAAGCTAGTTTTTATCTCTCCTTTACATTATAAATGAAGCTTGACCTTTGTCGATCTCGTTTATGTAGGTAGGGTTGCGGCCTTATAAAATATTGCGGTACATATATTATCCGAAACAAATAGTGTGTTAAAGTTGGAAGATTTGATGCTATTTTAGGGGTCGTCCGAGATGACTACATGTCTTGTTAAGTAATATGAAAGTTTGTTTATACATCAAACTCAATTATACTTTGTGGATTTATTAAGTCAAGTTTAATATTCTTTTAGTAAATGAGATTTTAATAGCTATTTTTTAATAAACTCAATAAAGTTGAATTTATTTAAGCTACGACATTAATGATGATTACGGTGTATGCTTCAATACCGTCCTCACTTATATGTACAATCTATATAATAAAACAGGTTGATGGGTGCTGACTGGGACAAACTCCTGAATAAATCCAGTCGTCCGTCCCACTTCAGCATTCCTATCCACCATTAGATTTAGTCACTTCACCCGGACGCCTGTAGCGAAGTCTCTTTTCACCGTTTCTTTTCACACTGGAGAGACACATCTCTCCTCACGGATATCATGCCTTCTCACTTCACTCCACTTTAAAACTCCGTTAAAACGATCAAGTTTGCTTCCGAAATTTTTTTTCTTTCATTCGTTTGGTACTCTACAGCGGCAAGGTTGGTGTTTTTTCTTCTCAATCATTCGTATGTTCTCTGAATCATTCTTATGTTCTTTGAATCATTCATGTGTTTCAGTTTTTTGTTCTCTGACAGTTTCAGTCAATCAATTCTCACAATTTCTTCGTTTGGGGATTTAGTCGACGCCGGGAAGGTTAATACTTTTTCTTCTCAATCGATATTGGTTTGTCTGAATCATTCTTATGTAATTTTTTATATTTCAGTTTGATGATCTCTGAATTTTCTTTAATTTCAGTCGATCAATTTTCAATTATGTTTTTCTTTTGCAAGTAGAGTAAATTTTGCTTCAGTTTCATTTAATACATGATGAAATGTTTGTGCAATAACTTGTGTGAAATATTTACCTATTACGGGATTAGGTCTTAGATATTTCGTTATCTTCAAAAGAAGAAAGAAATGAGCCTTAAGTTGATTTTTTGTTTCGTTAAAAGTTAGGTTAGCTTTACTTTAGTTAGATTATGTGTCACAATTAGTGTGTTGTTCCGTATAAGCCCTCGGAGTCGTGGTATTCTTTGTTTCTTCCGCGGTATAAGAAAATTATTTATGGTTCGAACTTATCGAAATGTTGGTCAAGTACTTCTGTTTTTGAGATTTAGCCATTGTTTGTCATATTCAACAGTATCACAAACCTAATCTTACATATAGTAAAAACTTATAGTGATCAAATTAATAAATATTCATCCTGATTCATGGTATATAATATGTATCATTCAAGATATTATATTTGATTGGTCACATAATGTTCCAACTTCGAACAGGTAATCACTTGTATGTGCATGTTTGTTTGATTTCCGAAGACATTGTAATGATCAAATTCATCTTCATGTGCAGGTAATCACTTGTATGTGCATGTTTGTTTGATTTCCGAAGATATTGATTCATAGTATATAATATGTATCATTCAGTATATTCAGTAAAATGAACATAATATATGTATCTTAGAATAGCCTTCTATATTCTCTACTAAGAATATCTATGAAGTAAGTATTAACCTTTCATAAGCACTTCCTCAAAAAGATAACAACACCAAAGTTTCCATGTCTTTTTTGTTATGAATCGATTTGTGTTTCTCTGCATCATTTTTTATAATTATGTTTTATGAATGTAAACAAGCAGTATTCTACTTTGGTTCTATCTTTTTTGTTATGAAATTCTTATATTCCATCGTGAAATGAATCATCTTTAGTTTCAACTACATCTTTTGTGTTTTACTTTGTGGTTCTTTGAATTTTAAGATCCGAAGGAAAAATTCGAGGATCTTGGGTTAAAATCATTCCCTCGAGACTGATTTAACTTTTGCTTTGATTGTTACCATCATATTCTAATCAATGGGTTTAATTTACCGATCTGATGTTCATCATCTTCTATTTGATGACATAATGTTCCAGAAGTTGATTGGTCACATAATGTTCCAACTTCCAGCATGTAGTCATTGTGTGTGCATGTTTGTTTGACGTTTATGTTTACTATAGACTGTTCTTTTGATTGGTATTTATGTTGGTGAAAAAATACAAGCTACCAGAGAAAGTAACTATTGAATTTGTTATTGTAAGTATCTTCATTGACGTTTATGTTTACTAACTAATAAACTTTATTTCATAAAAAAAAACTAATAAACGTTGAAGTCCATGGCCTGAATGTAATGTCTCGATTAGTTACTCCAATGTTGCATTTAAAATCCATGGACTGAATTTAATATGTTCTAGACAAAGTAAAAAATAAAAAAAATTATATGAGTCGGCTATCAAAGTTTAGAAGAAACTAAAAGCATACCCATTGAAAAGAACTGCAAAGAAATTTTTGCCCACCTTGATGTTCTAATTCGTTCCACATTATTTATTTGAAGACTAAGTTCTATAATACTCTTGTAGAATTACTTCTTCCTTTCTTTTTCTTTTATTTCGAAGAAAAGTTTTTTATTCTATATTACTCTTCATTTTAATTAAAGTTTTATAATACTCTTTGTAGTGAATGTAGACTTAAATAATAGGGTTATTTTCCTAATAGCCCCCAACTTTGTGATCGTTTTCCTGCCTAGCCCCCAATTTTATCAAAAATACCCAGATGGCCCCCTTTTTGAGATTCCGTTATAACACCGTTAATTAATCTTGACCTCTCTCTCATCCAACTCATCGCCTCTCTCTGCCACCTCATCTTCCTGCCACCTCATCTTCCTGCCACCTCATCATCTTCTCCGGCAAAGGTCGCCGGTCGGCCAATTTTCCGGCCGGCAACCTTCGAACATTAAAAAAAAATAACTTTTTTTTCTCTCTTTCTTCTCTCTCTCTCAACAAAAATAAAAAAGATTTCCTCTCCCTTTATAAATAGGAACAGATCTCCCTCTATAAACAAAAACAAATCATCCTATCTCTTTGTAAAACGTGAGTAAGGGCCGCAGCAGTTGAGTTATTCATAACACCGACAGTCATTTCCGGTTGTTTTTCAGTTAGGAATCTGACAACGTCTTTAGCAGAGAATAATGGACGGCCATTACCGTCATCGGAAGTTAACAATGAAGCGTAAATAGCACCAATGCCAGTACCGACGATTAAATCGAAGAAATAAGAGATTCGTGAGTTAGAATTTCCAGTTCTAGATTGGATCTGATCTTCAAGATGAATTAATGATGATCCTGAAATGAATCCTTTGCTTCCACCTCCATCTATGCTTAAAATTCTAGTTTTCTTACCTTCAAAATGTGAGAACCATTTGTGTTCAAGTTTGCTGAAGATATCTAGTGTTATCTTATCAAGATCCATCACTTTCTCTCTCTAAAAATCACTTCTCTCCCACTAAAATTTAATCGTTCTTCTTGATTTGGTGATTGATTCAAAGAGATATTTAGAGTTAAGATGTGTGTTGGCTGTTTACGAGACGGAATCCGTGAAAATCAAAGAGCTCATCACGCTTGTTTCTTGAGAAACATTAATGGCGGATAGTCTCACAAACACATTCTCTCTATAAAAAAATTGAGAGAGTATTTTCTCTCACTACTTTATCTCTCTCAGACTATAACTTTCTCTGGTAATGACAATACAAAGGAAGAGAGGTTAGGCAGTGATGAAAGTGGAAATGTGAGAGAAGAAGAAGAAGAGAGATATTTTTTTTTTATGTCCAGCGATTGAAATCCATCCAAGATGAAGAGATGAAGAAGAAGATGATCTTATCTCTGTCGTTTGGCGGCAGCAAGCAAGTCGAGAGCAATTAATTTAAGAATGCAAAGCGTATTTTCGTTTGGCGGTAGCAAGTCGAGATGTCCAGTGATTGGAACCCATCGAAGATGAAGAAGAAGATGATCTTATCTGTGTCGTTTGGGGCCTGCAAGTCGAGAGCAACTAATTTAAGAAAGAATCGGTTTATTGGCTTAATGACCAACCAGATTGGGGATAATCCCATAAAAAACAGATTGGGGATTATTCACTTTCGAAAGTGATCGTTTTCAGCTAGTGAGATGGAGAAAGAGGTTAGAGTGAGAGAGAAAGATATTTTTTTGTTTACAGAGAGATCCGTTCCTGTTTAAAGAGAGAGAAGAAATCTTTTTTTTATTTTTTTAGAGAGAGAGGAGAGGTGAGAGAAAAAAAAAGTTTATTTTTTTTGGGAGATGCTAGAGAGCCCAAATTTTTTGGGCATTTTAGTGCCCAGCTGATGTGGAATCACTAAAAGACAAGGTTTTTTCAAAGTTTGACTACGGTGGGGACCGCTTTTATTTCTAAATAAGGAAATATGTCACCCTCTAAGTACCAATTTCTAAGTCACTCTATCATTTCCCATTTTTTTTTAATGTTTGAAGGTCGCCGGCCGGAAAATTGGCCGACCGGCGACCTTCGCCGGAGAAGATGATGATGTGGCAAGAAGGTGAGGTGGCAGAGAGAGGCGATGAGTTGGATGAGAGAGAGGTGATGACTAATTAACGGTGTTATAACAGAATCTCAAAGAGGGGGCCATCTGGGTATTTTTGATAAAGTGGGGGGCTAGGCAGGAAACCGGTCACAAAGTTGGGGGTTATTAGGGAAATAACCCTAAATAATAATAGTTCTCTCATCAGAAAGAAATAATTTTCAGCATTCTTTCAATGTCATATATATAGAGAAATGGTTTACAGACTTATCTTAGCTTAATATAGCATGCAACTTTTGGTTTACTAGTTATTAATTCTTACATTGAAACAGGTCTCGTTCAACCTTTGAAATCTTAGTTGTTTCATTTCAACTACAGTCGGTGAGTTCTTCGTGACTACCTTTTTTTACCATTATTTGCTTTGAATTAGTCAATATTTCTTCTTTTTAAAGATTTAATGATGTAACAACCTACAATTCGTTGATGTGTTCTTCTTACTTTTTTTTTCCCAAAAAAATGTCTATGCTTCTTCTTACAAACCCTCTTCATGTTCGGTGTAGAGGTATTGCTACATTTGGCGTCTCCGACAACTGATTAACTAGCACGCCCACAATGATTTCAAATGAACAAAAAAATATTTCAAACAAGCCACACTTTAGCGCAGAAGAAGGCGACGCGCCCCATGGAAAGAGGAAAGCATTTGACTTTGAGACAAATGTCGCGTCTTTACCGTCTGTTAATCGGTCGTCCTCACCTTTGACATCAGTTGCTTCATCACCGTCCCCTGGTCCACCCTCCTCTGCATTGTTATCGTCGTCCTCACCTTTGACATGGTTACTCCCTCTGAAATACATATCTGATTATATATTCAAAATAGTTCCGCACCAGAAGCACGGGCTATAACCTAGTGAGGTAATAAATTCTTCTTGAAGTCAATCTATTTAATCTTTAATCTCTTTCATCTTCTTCAATTATATCTATTTTCTCTTCTATATTAGAGTTTAGGAAACTAAAAAGTTTTAGATAAATTTTAAAGTTCTCCATTTAAAGATTATCGAGTTCGGATTTTCGACAGAAAGACGTAGCCCTTTAACTTTACTCTATATATCTTTGAACAGGGGCGAGTCCACATAGGGGTTCGCGGGGGCACGTGCCCCCACGACCCTAATGTGACTCGTATGTATTAAATTGCACTTGCCACTATATTATGTATCTATAGTTCCACTTTTTACACAGAATTCTTCTCTAGCTCAAGTGGTGAAACGCTTGGATTACATTGTTGAGTTCTTGGGATCGACCTACACACAACACATTTTTTTCTTGAACTTCCACTACTTACACTTCTTTCCTAGAATGTCTACTATTTACGTTAGTTGAAAGTATTGTTTGGTTTAAGATGACTGCTTATTGAAAATTGGTTTTTATTAATTGAACTAATTCAATTTTGGCCACCTCAAAGTGACGAACTTAATAAAACGACTCCGTAGAGATGATGAATTTTCTAAATAACTCCCTTAATTTTGATTAGATTGTTTTTTTACACGTTTGTTATAGTAAACGTGTTAGTAGAAAGAAAAGTTTATCTTTATTTTTTTTCCATTACGATCACTTGCTCTTCATCATCTCCACCATCGTTTTCTTAATCTTCACCACTATCTCTTCATCCCTTCTTTTATTTTTTATTTTAATATTTTTTGAGAATGTAGTTGGGGGAAATATTCCCAAACCATAATGATGAGAAAATTAGAGATTACTTGCTGTACATTAAAATTACCATGAAATATCTAAACTATAAATAAAATTTTGTTGAAAATTTGTTTTTTGATTCTAGCCTGATCGTATACTATGAAATTCTTTCACTAACCATAACAAAAAAGTGCCCCCACTCATAAAATTTTCTAGCCTCGCCATTGTCTTTGTCTTGTCATCAGAGTGTCTCTCATAACCTTGGTAATCTACTTTACACACAAACTCCGAGATTCCGTTCGTTCTTTTTTTTTTAGGGTTTTTTGAGCTTACCCCCTCAAACTTAATTGGTAATTGAGTTTACCCCTTCAGTAATTGGTAATTGAGCTTACCCCCTTAGACTTATTATTAGTGACAAAAATACAAAAGGTTATGTTTGGCGTACGTGAAATAATTGCGACTACCAAGAACAACTATTCTTCAATATGATTCCTAGTAGAGATTCTACCTCATTTTATTGTTTGATTTAGTTGGGAATATGATTAGTAAAGATTGATTTTTTTTTATATATTATTTACTTTATGATTTTATTATCACATCCCAAACATATCCTTAGCAATTTTGACAAAAAAAAACTAAATTTGAGGAGGTAAGCTCAATTACCAATTAGAAGGGGGTAAACTCAATTACCAATTAATTTTGAAGGAGTAAGCTCAAAAAACCCTTTTTTTTTAGGATTTTTGAGGGAGAGGACCAAAATTAGCCCGGTAAATTAGCTTCCGCCCCAGCCCATGTCCGAATTGCGGGAGAGGTCCAAAATGTCAGATCCATCTGACAATTCCTGTTTCTAAGGGT
>BEHA01050266.1:94181-143253 GCA_002897215.1 Eschscholzia californica subsp. californica | reverse complement strand
TGAAATCGAAGGTTTTTTAGTTTTCCACTTTCAAGGGGCTGACAATTTGGACCTGATCCATATTTCCGGACTGCCTTGGGCCCGGTCCTCATTCTTCCCATGATTTTGGGCCGTTTGCCCAAGGCCTCTTTTTTTTATTTCATTAAGACTATTTAGTCCACTTATTTTTATTTGACAAGGGTTGTAAGTTGGTTTGGACTATGTTGATAAATATATTGATAGAGAAGTTCGTAGTTCTATAAATAAATTTTTCGTGATAAATATATTTTATTATTTTTTATATCTTCCATCGATGATGAAAGATTTCATGTATTAGTTAACAAAATTAGATTACTTTTTTTTAGTCAATGAAATTGCGTTTTAATAAACTTTGTTTTTGTAATAAATTTTATTTAGTATAGAAAATATCTCTATTCTGGAACTTACTTTAAGTATTACAGAACTTTATTTATACATTAAACTCAATGAAATTGCATTACAATTTATTAAGTTAAGTTTAATAAAAAAAAATAGGAAACTAGATTTTCATAGATATTTTTCAATAAAATAGGAAACTAGATTTTATACATTAAACTCAATGAAATTGCATTACAATTTTTTAGTATGCAAACAGATCTCTTCTTCCCCAAATCTTCTGATGTTCGAGGCTTCAAGTGGACTTGTTTTGTCCTCCTTCTTTTTGCTTAATCTTTACCGTTTTCTATTGAAGTTCTCTAAAGGCGCCCCTCCTTCTTATTAATCGGGCCCATGACTCATGGCCATAAGGCCCATAACCATCTCTGTCTATTAAATATTAATCCTCGCTTTATCCCCTAACTGGTACCTTCTCTTCATTCTCGCACTTTATCCAAAATAAGAAATTTAGATTGCTTGTATATTGTCTGCCAGTCAGAAGACATTTAGGTTGGATTGACATTGGGCTCTTTTCTAGTCAAACATAAGATAAGTGTGAATGAAGAAACTTGTTTACCAAATTAACTAAAAATAATTATTATTCCTATCAGTGTGCCTCTAACTACGATAAGATAGATTCAGAAAAGACAGACTCTGATGAATCAAATCCAGATAATTAAAGAAAGACCATTGCTTTTGGGGAAAGCTAAATAGTTTTCGGGGTGTGAAGACTTAGTCAAAAATTGGTCAATTTTGTTTGACAATTTTATTCTGTAAATTGTTAGGGGGAAAATAAAAAATCCCACCTCACCTCTCTCTCTCTCCACCTCACCTCATCATCTTCACCGACGAAGGTCGCCGGCCGGCGACCTTCAAACATTAAAAAAAAATATTTCTCTCTCCTCTCTCTCTAAAAAAAATTATTTTAAGACCTAGATCTGGTCTGTTCTTCAACAGACCAGATCTTGGTCTGTTCTGTTCGTGAAGAACAGTTCTTGAAACAAAAAAAAAAATGTTTTTTTAGAGAGAGAGGGGAGAGAGATTTTTTTTTTTTTTAATGTTTGAAGGTCGCCGACCGGCGCCCTTCGTCGGTGAAGATGATGAGGTGGCAGAAATAGAAGATGAGATGGAGGAGAGAGGTGAGGTGGAGAGTTTTTTATTTTTATTTTGAAACATATTCCCCATAAAATATATTTCCCCGGAAAATTTTCAAAATTTTGTATATTCCCTTTAAAATTTCACACCCCGGAAACTATTTAGCTTTCCCCAAAGCGCTGGCCTTAAAAAAAATATATTATCTATCATTTATACATCTTAATGATAGGGTTATTTCCCAAATGGCCCCAACTTTGTGACCAGCTTCCTGCCTGGCCCCCTAGATTAGCAAAAATATCCATATGGCCCCCTTTTTCCGTTATCTTTAACTGTCCGGCGACCCCTACTGAAGAAGATGATGATGTGGCGTTTCAGGTGACTTGGCAGAGAGAGGAAATGAGGTGGAGGAGTGAGAGTAACGGACAGTTAAAGATAACGGGAAAATGGGGTCATATGGGTATTTTTGCTAATCTAGGGGGCTAGGCAGGAAGCTGGTCACAAAGTTGGGGGCCATTTGGGATATAACCCTTTTTATTTCGCTATTGTCTAATCTCAAATTTACCGAATAATAAAAAAAATTATTATTGTGCCGTAAACTACTAAAAGATAGATTTAGATTCGAAAAGGTCCAACTCTGATGAATTAAAATCAGAAAAGATAACGACGCCACCATAATATATCTTGATATATCATATCGTCTTCAAAATATAATTGTAAGTAAATCACAAATTTTTCAATCAGTTTCTTGTTTCCTAGTCTCAAATTTATAATTAGGGTAGATTCAAATATGGCCCCCTAAAGGTGACTAATTCACGAAAATTGAGAATCAGAATGGATTGAAGCAAGATATTTACTAGTAGATCTCTTCTTTGTATTTTCCCACTCATGCTCAAATTTTTAGATCTTCCTCTTCTTTTACCTCTACATCTCCCATTGGGAAAAAACTCCATTGAAAAGAGTTGCTCTTTTTCTTTTGATTAGTTTTATTTTTTAGAGAGAGAAGGGGTTCGAAACTTATAAACTTCGATAAATGGACAAAATCTTTGATCCGTTTTGGTGGAGATTACGAGAGAAAATGTATTTAGAGAGAGATGAAAAGTTAGGTCAAATTTCAGAATAAGAGAAATAATCACAGAGAGAGCGAGCACATTGTATTGAATCAAGGCAGTTATGCTCATATTTATAGATGAGAGCTCGTCTTTACAGCTAGGGGAAGGATGGAGAGAGAGAAAGCCAATTCTGTTACAAGTTAGTTGGACTTTCCTAACTAACTCTTCAATTGTTTATTATATAGGCACCCCATCTTTACTCTTCTTTTAATGATGCTTGAGCTAAAATCATCTTATATTCATGTACCTTATCATGCCCACTCAAGCTAAAGGATCTGTAAGAACCGAAAGCTTGTTCTGTAGGAAGACCATCGTAAAAATGTCAGCCGGCTGTAATCCTCCAACTAAGCTTCTATAACTTGGGGGATCAACCGACAACTCACCGTCTAGCTTAGAAATTCGATTACCAGTAGAGATTGGAGTTCCACTTGACTTAGGAATCCAAGAAATCAACTTTCTGAAGTAAGCCAAGAGCATATTTTTTTGTTAAGTAAGCAACAACTCACCAGAGGGATTCCTATGTACCTCAATGTCAGGGAAGTAATGAAGATCCTTTAGATCTTTCATTGCAAATTCAGAGCTCAATGTTTGAAAAAGATCCTGGACACTTTGAGAAGAATTTCCAATGAGTATAATATCATCAAAATAAAAGAGGAGAACTATAAGTGAAAATCCTTGAACTTGCATGATGAGACATGAAAATGTCCCATCTGAATCTCTTAACTCGGGTTAGTTAGTCCATTTTGAGCCGTTACTTTGATGAATTACTTGTTTCTCTTACTCAGGTGTTGTTCTAAGGAATTGAGCACGAAAAACACATAAATCTGGGAGAAAGACACGTCTGTGGGCATTTTAGTCATTTGGGGATTATGGTAGTCTGGTGATTGGCAGTGTTGATGCTCGGATGAAAATTACAACCCAAGACGAACCCAACGGCGAAATAGGAAGTCAAATTGGAGACCGGATGAACAAAAAAGAGTCGGTCATAATTTAGGCCATTAAAATATTCAATTGACCATCTGCTAGAAGACACGTGGCTTCATATGGGTCCAGTGGTAACTTGTTGCAATGTTCCATGGCACACCTTATAGTTTTCTTGATAGCCAACTAACCAAAACAGGAAGTTCCCATCCTTTATCACCCATATATATTTTAGGCCAGCGCTTTGGGGAAAGCTAGATAGTTTGCGGGGTGTGAAATTTTAAAGAGAATATGTAGAATTTTAGAAATTTTTCGGGAAAATAAATTTTAAGGGGAAATAAAAAAAAACACTCCACCTCACCTCACTCTATCTCCACCTCACCTCACTCTCTTTCCACCTCACCTCTTTGTCTTCTCCGGTTAGGTCGCCGGCCGGAAAATTTTCCGGCCGGCGACCTAATCGGAGAAGATAGAGGTGAGGTGGAGAGAGTGAGGTGAGGTGGAGAGAGAGAGAGAGCTGAGGTGGAGAAGTATTTTGCTTTCCCCCTAAATAAAATTGTCAAACAAAATTGACCAATTTTTGACCAAGTCTTCACACCCCGGAAACTATTTAGCTTTCCCCAAAGCGCTGGCCATATTTTATTATTACGTGACCCTTAATAGTTATATCTACATAAGGAAAGAATTGTTTAAAAAAGATGATACAGATAGAGAAAGAACTGAATACTGTTTTTTAGGAAGATTGGAGATGGAAAGGGCGAGAAGAATTTTAGAAAGAGAGGAGCCGAATATATTTTTTTGTAGAGAAAGAATCAAGAGCTGGGATTCAGTTGAAACTGGATTCTAGAGATATAGGACTGACATTGGGCTGCTCTTCTTCTCATATATATATTTTCAGTGAGAAAAATAGGAAGAGGATCTCGGGTTGGCTGGAAAACATTGATATCTTCTTCTTTATCTTCCTTAGTGCTTCAATGACATAGGTGGTGTTTGTTTTTTTAATGTTTCAGATCTGAAATCTGAATTGAGATACAATTCAGATTTCAGATATTTGTTTTTTTTATTTAGAAAAATCTGAATTGTTGTCTGAATTGAATCTATGTCTGAATGGGCTGAAAAATAGCCCATAATTTTCAGACTTTAAAACAAGTCTGAAATAGAGATCAATATCTGAAATGTGTGAAAATGACTTTTGTGCCCCTCATGAATTAGAAATATTCTCAAAGTATTTTAACACCACCGGCCAATCATAGCATCACCACCACCCACAACCGCCAAAACAAAAGGGACCGCCACCACCCGCAACCCCCAGAACAAAACAAACCACCACCACCACCAACAATTATACCACCACCACCACCAGAAACCGCCACCGGAAATAGCCCACCACCAACCATACTATCACCACTGGAAAATAGACCGCCACCAACCATACCACTGCCCGAAACCCTTCACTGATCTACTGTTAGAGAGTGACTGAAAAAGAGAGAGAGAGAGAGAGAGACGAAATCCTTTGCCAATCTATTACTAAAAATTTACTGTTAGAGAGGACGAGCAAATCCTTCACAGATCTACTGTTAGATTGAGAGAGTGAGATGAAACCCTTGGGAGTTCTACTGTTAGAGATTGGATGTAAAAAGATGTAGAGCTTAGGGTTTTCTATTTACCAGAGATATGGAGAAAGAGGGAGGGAGAGATTAGGGTTTTCTTTTTCTTTTTTATCTATATAAGGGTGGGGTAAATAGAGATTAGGGTTTTGTTGTCCAAAATAAGAAAACCCTAATCTTTTGGTAAATATATAGCCCAGGGGTATAAAAGTCAAAATTCCTATTCAGACTTAATTTTTCAGATTTAAAAAACAAACATGTCATTCATATTCAGATTCAGTCATTTTCAGATTCAGCCATTTCAGTTCAGCAAATTCAGATTCAGCAAATTCAGATTCAGACACAAATAAAAAACAAACACCACCATAATCTATAGAGAGAGAAGATAAGAGAACAGAGAGCAAGAGAGAAACAAGGAGAACAGGAGCATCATCTCCTCATGAGCAAGAACAGGTTCATATAAAGAGAGTGAGAGGATTGAGTTGTTTCCTCCTATTGTACAATAACAGAGAAGAAGAGAAGTAGAGTTTAGAGAGAAATAAAGAAATAACCAGGAGGAACTGATTTAATCATCTCGGTTTGGGAAAGCTCCTCCATTCGGCTAGAGCTGGCTCGGCTTTTAACAGAAAAAAAAGAGAGGATCTCTCCATTAATAAGTAAAACCGAGAGCTAGAGAGAGAGGGAAAGTTTAGATATTTTGTTTCTGTTTCTTCTTCTTCTTCTTTCCCCTTCTCTTAGTGAGAGAGAGGGGTTTAGATTGAAAGAGTTGAAGAGAAAGAGAGATATTGTTTTGTAGAGAGAGAAAAAGATTGAATTTATTATAAAATCCATTTAAATTATCTTCTTCTTCTCCTTTCTTTACTGTTCGGTTAGAGAGAGAAAGAGAGAGTTTATTATTGTTATAGAGAGAGGTAGAGAAATGATAGAGTGAGAAAGAAAGAGAAAACATAGAGAGAGAGAGAAAAACCAGTTGAGGAAAATAATTTTCCCAAGGAGAAGTATTTTCCGAGAAGACGAGAAAATCGCTTTCCCTGAGGGTGCGTTTGGCAGATTTATGGAAAAACAGAAGGAAATCACTTCCTTAAGGGTCTGTTTGGCTTCACAGAGGAAAATTTGCGAGAAAAAGGTTGTTTCTTCTCCAATTCTTTCTCCCTCACTTATTTTATTGATTTTTATCTCTCCTATCATGAGTATGATCTCTTTAGTGATGAGTAGCTAATTTTCCTTTAGTCTAGGATTTTGATGAAGTTCTAATTATGCATATTAGACAATTATTTTGATAAATTAAATGCTTCATGTAATGATTTCTTTCAAACTTTGTTCATGATTTATTCATCGATTAATATTCTTGAGTTGATTTATCATATTTAGAGTGACACCTTTAATGATTTATACTTCTTAGTTGTTAGTCGATCATTGAATCGTGACTTGTCTTTCATTACCTATGCTTTTTGAAGCTTGATCCACCATGTTTAGGTTAGGTTCTTTAATGGTGGATACTTGCTAGTTGATAGTTAGAGTTGATAAGAACTTAGTATTTTGATTCATAAAAGATATAAAATTTAATTCGAGGTCTATGCATGATTAGAATGGATTCTGAACCCTAGCTACTTCTCCCATAAAATCATTTACCATTATTATTTGTCTTTGTTAGTATTATTGTTTAAATTGCAAGAAAAACAAAATCTGAAGAACATCCAAATTAGTTATAGGAGTCAGAATAGATTGACTTAGTCTCTGAGGAACGAACCGGTCTTACCGGAACTATTACTTGACGCCCGTATACTTGCGGGTGGTGACCTATTTAGGAAACTTTCTAGGCCCATCATTGCACAAACATAGAATGGACATTCATGTTCTGTGTAAAACCAACCGTGAGTAAGGAGGCAAGTCTGTGAAACCAAACCCTTACAGCTTGTTTCAAAGATAGAGACAAAACATATACTAGATTGATGCAATTTGAGGTGTTTTTTGTTTCTACGGTCGGGATTTGTAAGTCTTGATGATGTTATGACTTATTTGATTAATAGTGATTTTTCCTTTTCCCTTTTCGATGTTCTTCGTGTTTTGTTGTAACGAAAGGGAAAAGAAAGCTTCTTGTTGTAATGGAAGGGAAAAGAAAGCTTCTTGCAGCAACATCATGTTTTCTGTCGCGGACTGACCTTGCTTTGGCTCACGGACTGGTGAGCCCGGGGCTGAGCTTTGGGTCTTAGATGGTGAGTCTGAGAAGGACGCCTATAGTTGTCCTGAGTCAAAGGATTTAAACTTCCGTCAATCAACTCCATGGGTCGAGAATAGTAATTATTGAGGGCACGAGTGTACGGTTAACATTGATTATAGAAGGATGAATAATTGCAGTCCAAAAATGAAATGAGTTGTCAATCAATTCATTATCCGAAACAAAACTAGAGGATTCATAATTGAACCAAACCAGACGATTCATCATTCGAAACCAAACTAAACGTATCTGATTTGACTAGTCAAGATTTAGTTTGCAAACGAAACAATTAGAGAGACAATAGAGAGAATTAGAAGAGAGAACAAACATTAAGCAGTTGACCAAGTTAAAGGGAAATACATTGCCTTTAATAAATGGTCGACCTGGCTCAGTTTTCGACGTCAGTCGAGGGATTAGGCAAGGTGACCCCCTCTCCCCCTTCTTGTTTGCAATTGCTATGGAAGGTCTTAGTCGTTTATTAGAGCAAAACAATAAACAGAACCCTTTTGTAGGTTTTCCAATCCCAAATTCAAATCTCGTGATCAAACATCTCTTATTCGCAGACGACTGCATCATCTTTGGCCAAAATTCCCTCGAAAATGTTCATAACCTCAAACAAATCCTTCGAGAGTTTAGTGAGGCCTCCGGTCATATGATAAACTATGCGAAATCAAACATCTTCTTCTCTAAAAACTCTCACCCCAAATTCAAGAGAATGATCATCCGTAATCTCAAGGTCCATCAATCTTCGTCTGGTGATAAGTACCTTGGTACAAATCTCTTCATTGACAGAAACAAAAATCAAGCTTTCAAATCTCTTCTTACGCAGATAAAAAACAAACTTGGCAAGTGGCAAACCAACCTCCTCTCTCAAGCTGGTCGTTCCATAGTCGTTTCGACTATTGCAGCGGTCGTTTCCCGATATCAAATGCAGTGCTTTGTCATCCCTAAAGGCATTTGTAACAACAACGAGTCTCTTCAAAGGACTTTCTGGTGGGGAAAATCCAAAACATTCCATACTATCAACTGGCCCGCCATTTGCAAACCTCGCAAATTAGGCGGATTAGGGCTTCGCCTCCCCTCCCTGGATAATCAAGCTTACCTAAACAAGCTTAACTGGCGCCTGCTCAACAACACCCAGGCGATTTGGGTCCAAGTTCTCAGAAACGAGGAGAAGACAACTACTGTAACGATAAGATGAAGAAGAGAGAACTTCTTCTTAACTTTCATGGTGGTATTTGAATAGCCAAGTCCGATTTCTGATCCTGTATTTATATGTACGAAAATCCGGCGAGGGTTTGTTAGGACATCCAAGATCTAGGGTTTCAAATGCTATTTCAGTAAAGGGCATCCAAGATCTAGGATTTTAGATTCGATTTCAGTAATAGGGTATCCAAGATCTAAGGTTTTTGTATTGAAAGATCTAGGGTTCTGTTGAAACCTAACCAAATTTATCGAACATTCATACGAACGGTAACTGGATCTGTCGAAGATCAAAGGAGCTTTTTGTTAACTTTTTCTTCTGAGCTTTGATTTTTACTATTCCTATTGTTCTTGTTGGGAAGATAATAAATGTTCAACTCTGAACTGAGTACTGATTTTTTAGGGTTTTCAGTAATCCCTTGTTTTCTTGTAAATCTACAGTTGAATTTTTAGGATTTTTTGGTGGTGGTTGCGGTCGGACTTAGGTGGTGGTCTGACTTTGGTGGTGGTCTGACTTTGGTGGTGGTGGTCTGACTTTGGTAGTGGTGGTGACTTTGGTAGTGGTGGTGGTCTGACTGGTGGTGGTCTGAATGGGGTGTGGAGAAATATTTGGATGAGAATTTTTGTAAATCAAAGGGGGTATAAGGGTCATTTGAGTCTCTTTTTCAGACTTGTTTTGAAGTCTGAAATATGTGGCTCTTTTTCAGCCCATTCAGACCACAATCTAATTTAGCTACATTTTCAGATTTTCTTGAATTACAAAACAAACATCTGAAATCTGAATTGAGTTTCAATTCAGATTTCAGATCTGAAAAAAATAAAAAACAAACAGCACCTTAGTCCAGTACATAAACGGCAAAAATGACAGACTACACTGGCAATCCAAAAAAGTAATAGAACAATCTCTGACACTCAAGGATTAGTTCACAGACATAGTTTTCACTTACGCTCCTAGAGAATACAACGCCAAAGCCGATGCTCTAACAAAATGGGATAGAAACAATTGTCAGAAAAGAATTTGGAATGCAATTCCCTCTTTTATTTCCGCTTCGAGTTAGATCTTTGTACGGATGGTTTTGTTTTTTTAATGCTAGTCTATTTCATCAAAAAAAAAAAAACATTTCCTTTATAATTATGAAACTGCGGAAAAAAAAAATTTCTAAATTTTAAGACCCTAACCGAAAATTCTGGATCCACCACTCCCTAGAAAAACCCTCCCTATGATCATATGGAAGATCTCCATAACCAGAAATCTAAAGCTCCTTGGTGTTAATGAGCATCTCCAAACAAATACACAAGATTGGGAATCAAGAGAGAACAAAACACTGAAATCCCCACCGTCGGATTTAACAACAACAACAACAAACTACTACATAAATTTACAAAGTTGATGATATAATAACAACCATAAGATAACTCATTCATTCAATCTACTCCAATGAAGAATCAATTTTATTAACGGATCTATCAAAGGCAAGAACATCATCAGCTTTCTCTGCTGACCTACCATCTTCTTTTTCATTTCTTCCACCTCTCATGATTGATTCTTTAATCAATGTCTTAGCCATTGGATTCATAGACGATGAACGTTCTTGATTACTTTCTCCTTGTTCTTCTTGTTTCTTCTCCATTTCTTTTCTCTCTTTATTTGCTTCCATTTCTCTGATCTTCACTTCCCTCCTCAAGAGTTTCGACCCATTATCTTTAAATTAGAGGGTTAATATTAATATTCACTTACACGTGTCAGTAGGAGGAGACTGACCTAAGGTGTAATCAAGACACGTATTACTTATTTCTACAGATATTTGCCACGTGTGTGTCAGGCAAGTCATTGACAGGTAAATGTGTAAGATGGTAATTCTTTTAAAGACCAGTACGTCATGTGAATCGCAAGATTAACCCTTTCTCTGACGTTTCGTTAGAAGTTTTCTCCTAAAGAGAGGGACGTTACTTTGCACCACATTACCGCAACCATTATCGAGCTTATGAGATGCGTTGCTTCTCCGTCTTTCGTCTTTATAATCTCTCGAGTCATTATCTATGTCTAGGTAGCACTCTATCACTAAAGATCCTAGAAATTTTGAGCAGCGTCAAAGCGAAAAAGAGTGTAAAAATGATAATCTTGACGCAAGAGTTTAAGATTGGATCTATTAAGAAAGAGATTAATCTTAATTTGGCCTCCAATTTGTAACCAACCGAAAAGTTTGGTTCTTTTATTTTGAAGAGGGTTCCTTTCGGTTAAACCTAACAATTAAATTTTTCTTTTCAATTTTACTTCGATTCTAAAAGTCTTCCGTTCTATATTTTGTCACTCGTTCTTATTTGGCGAAATAGATGTTAGCGGCCCTCAAGATACAAAATAAAAGAAAAAAATATGTTCTTCTTCTGACCTAACCACCCACTCGACCACCTGGTTCCCTTTCACTCTCACTCTTTCTCAAACCACATAATGTTTCTTCGAACAAATCAAAGAAACTCATAGGGTTTCAAATCTATTTAAACTAAAGCCCCACAAGATTTCTTCAAACATATCCAAAACATAATGGGGTTTCAAATCTATTTAAACTAAAGCCCCAAGAGATTTCTTCAAACAGATCTAAAACACAATGGGGTTTCAACAAGAAAGAGGGTGAACATCTGGTTGCACTGGTGGTCAAATTAGTTGAAAAAGAAGATAGAAAAGAAATTAAATTGAAGGATACCAGCAATGGTCATCAGCCAACTGTCGGCGACCCTTTTCAGCAAGTAAGAAAATTGAACAGATGGCTATTAAAAAAAGTCGCGGCTTAGGGCATACAGAAAAGTCTCCAAAGCATAAGAACTTTGATCAACAAGATTTGACCTATTGACATCTTTATGTATGGATTTTTTTTGCCTTTTGCTCCCTAATTTTCATTTCCTCAAGTTCTTATCTCTCCTTCTTCCTCTCTCTCTCTCTCTCTCTCTCTCTCTCTTTCTCTTGTTGTTCTCTCTCACTCTAATTGTCTCTCTCTCACTCTCATTGTACGTCTCTCTCTCTCTCTTCACACACAGTTCCGACAAAGGAAGTGTTTCCTCCGCCAGAACCTGACCTAGAGGAAGGTTTCGTGGTCGGCCAACCATGGATTTTCGTGGTCGGGCGGCCACGAAGTCTGAGATGACTACAAATAAAGAGAGAGATCTACAAAGAGAGATAGAAACAGACTGCAAGAGAGAAACATACAGACAGCGAGAGAGAGAACGAGATATCTACCGTGAGAGAAAGAGTGAGAAAGAAAGATCCATTCAGAGAGAGAAAGAGTGTTAGGGAGCGACATAAATGGTAACGAGTCAACTCGGTGAAGATCCAGTATCTGCAGTAACTTCCATCTTTTCTTTGCGATGATTTACATCTACTTTGAGTACTTTTATTCATGGCTTAAGAGAGTGCGTGAGCCGGGCAATTACCGAAAACGGTGGTGGCCAGGAATTGTAGATAGAGGACGGGGAAGATGAAGCTTAGGAGACTAAAAAGAATCAAGTAAATTTTTGGGTTAAAGAAGAAACATACCCGTAAGTCAATCTTGATTGACCAAGTCTTTTCGGATTAAAAAAGAAACATACCAGTAAGTCAATCTTGATTGACTAAGTTTTTATGGCCCGATGAATCCACAAAAAAGGGTAAAAAAAAAAAAAAAGGAAAACAGTCTGATTTTAAGTTTTCTTTTTTTGTTAGGAAAACAATCTGATTTTAAGTTAGTCAAACAGAAGTTGAAATGTTGGACAAATAAGGGCCAAATTGGAATTAACCTTTACCAGAGATAGGTAAAAAAAAACTCCACAGGTCCAAAAAATAGAAGTACTATAGACGGAACTCTCAACCTAAAAGCCAACAATGAAGCAAGAGTGAGCAAACAAGCTCTTCATTTTCCACCTCGAGATGGAGGTGGAGCAAGGAATGAACCATCCATAAGTCTTGACTTGGTGCCGTTTAACACGCCAACCAACGCCAGACCTCTAATTCCAATCGCGAGATAAGGGAAGACTAACTATTATCACAGTCTCGTAGATATAGAAGAAACAAGTTCAACAGCACAACCAAAAAATACTCAATCAATGGAAACTTCAGTACATTAAAAAACTGCAACAAATTGGTACCAAGGCAAATAGATTGTACGACAGTATGTGTTGGATGAGCTTCAAAACTTCAAAACAGAGAAAGATTGACAATCACTACCATATTTGAAGCTAGTAGCTACAAGAACCAAAAGTTGCGAGAATAACTGATATTTCCCTAAACTACTATTAGTAAGAAGCAGAAAGAACTTCAAAGTTCAAAAAGATAACAAACACCTGATGGGAAAGTCTCTAGTTCATCCTCCTGATGAGCTCGTTGATGTAGTCTTCACGGTTACCAGCATCACCACCTTCAACGTAATGATTCCTCTTCTTCTTTAGGCCACCTGATGGTGCCGAAAGCTTGAATGGCCATAAGAAGTTGTTTGCTTGCTTGAAGTGAGGTCCGACAGTCAGGATCTCGTGCACAAGATCTTCGATGCATATAATTCCATACTTGCCCAAAGCCTGAATTGTTAAGTAACACTTTTAGAAACAAACATAAAACAACGAATATATAGTACCAGTATAATTCAAACCTGTTCAATGATTGAATTGTCAGTCAAAGCAGTTCTCTGCTTGTTCAGCTTTCCATAACCTCTCTTGTAGATCAATTCCTTGACACTCTTCAGGTTGGGGTATCTGAATCACGAAGAGTTAAGAACTTAAACTGGGTCTGATAGTTATATTAAACCATTTAAAAGTTGGCGGTAAAAGGAAAGATACATACCCATAGGTAACATATGGTTCCACCCTCTGTAACATGTTCATTGTAGCTTTGTTTACTTTAAGAAATACACCGTTAAATATCTGCAGCAGAATAAATAGCATTAGTAATGTGGAGCAAAGAAGTGTGTTTTTTTTCAGCACTTTGTATCAACCATATAAATTATAAACCTATTCCAGCATCATGACAGGGCACACACACACACATACGCATATATATGTTCGTTGCATACTTGCAACCAGAGATGTGGCATTGAACTATATCTACCCTTCACGTAAAATTCTTATTTATAATGGCACTGATTTAGCTAACCGAGATTAACTTAAGTTTAAACTTGATCCATAAAGGATGGGTTTGGTGTCAAACGCTGTGCCAATGTTTGTTCCTAAAACCAGCTAGAGGGTTCTCCAACTAAATAAATCATTCTCAGAATAAGAAATAGGATAACAGTCTCCAACTACATAAATCATTCTCCAACTAAAAATCGTTCTCAGAATAAGAAATAGAATAGCAGTCTCCAACACACAACCTGCCAAGAAGAAAAACAACAATTACCTGTCTTAAACGCAGAAGCTGCAAAATCTTTTTAGATTTTGGGTCCATGGCGTTGATACTGTAATTACCAAAAAAAGCGTACATCACGATACCATCTCAACACAGCAGACTTCACAAACATCGCATAATAGAAAAATAAGATGTCCATACCCACGGATTCTAATAATGAAGAGCAGCTTAGCTTCTGGGTTAACATAAAACCCTCCTTTCAACTTAGCCTCACGCTTCAAACGTATCAGCTCCTTTTGCTAAACAATGAACATCCAGAACATTATTAATATAAAATGGAAAAATCAGCAATAAGTCCAAATAAGCATGTGTGATAGTGTGCAATGTTTTAAAAACTTCCAACGCGTACGCCTTGAGGCGCGCCTCGGTGCAAGGCGGTCGGTCACCTGATGCCTAGAGGCGTACGTATTTGTACTCGAGAATAAAGCGTCTGCATCTGAAGTCGCATGTTATTTTGGAGTTGTTGGCCAACACAAAAATATTGGTATTTTTATTTGTCAAACACTTAGGACTTTAAATTATATTAGTGAAGTAGAAAAAACTGGATTATATTTCTACATAATTGATATCATTTTCCTTGTAAAAGAAATAGTTTACGCCTTTTACACCTCGAGGCGCCGCCTCGCCTTGTGAGAGCAACCCACATTGAGGCGTAAAATGTATTTTAAAACATTGACTGTGTGTACGCGTTCTGTTTCTGTTTCTGCAGCAGTGTGTGCAGAATCCTTTCAACATTGAAAGCAGTTTGGAATACCTGCTCGTCGTACTCCTCTGCGTACTGCTTAGCTCTCTTGAAAATAAGCTTCCTGTTCTCTGCATTCTTCTTCTTAGCAGCTACAAGTGCTTGCTTCTGTGATAGCTCCCATTCTTCACTCCTCTTCCTCTTCTTCAACACTGACTCGGGGACAACGTGCCCGCTCTTGACTTCTTCAACCATCTTGTTACTGCAAGTCAATCACATTCTAAGTAAAACAACCCAGTCCCGAAAAGTTAACATGAACTGTCTTCTTCTATAATTGAATTTTCAGTCATAGTAGATATCTATATGTACCAATTAATCACCAACAATCCAATCTTAGTAGACACCCCTAATGAGAATTCAGTTTGCAACTTGAACCATTACATACAAATTTACTAACGAAGATCTCTAGCTAAATCATGCCCATCCTCACCTTTCAGGCTAACCCTATATTTCATTTCTAAGAGCCCTACATTTTTTAAGGCTATCGTCTTAAAAGGATGATCTGAAATTCTAGTCATCCATTTGGCAATAACATCATCATAAGAGAAACCCTAGAATGTGTAATGAAACAGCAAAAAAATTCAATTTTTAAATGAGAATCAATTCAATTAGAAACAAGTACTAAATTTAACGTTCAGAAATCATGAATAGAAGACTCTGAAATCGGTGAACACAAGCAAATGCAATTCAAGGAAAATCCAGAAATGAAAGTAACCTGATTCTGATTCAATCTAGGTTTGCTAAATGACATTAAGATAACTGTTAACCGAAACAAAGTGATGATATTACAACAGCATAAATTGAGAGAATGATAATTAGGGTTTAACAATCACTTACCTTTCTGCAAACTCTGAATCGATTAGGGTTTTGGAGTCGACGAGTCCGCCTCTCTGCCTCTATGAAGCTACTTCAGATCAGAGAAATAAGGTTTTTGTAGGGTTTGTAACAATTAACCTAAGATATCCAACGGTTGTTATTGTGTTTTAATCTAAAAGAGTGATCTGGCCGTTCGAGGGGATAAACATTTCAAAATGCCCAAATTGGCCTTTCAAGTGTGGATTTCCAACCAAAAACTATTTGGCAGTTTCCACTCTATATACGCCGAAATCACAGATTTGATTAACGTCGGAGTGGAACTCATTATATTATTTATTGACTTGTGTTAAAAGGTATGAAGTAAAGGTAGGAATGGTCGTTCATGTCATTTAGATGGCCATAAGGATCTTTATTCTTTAGGGGCCAAGATGTCTTGAAGGCAAATTGTCGTCATCTGGAATAGTTAGTTAGAAAATAATTAGTGCGAGAGAAGAAATTAGATCAATAGAATTTTATTGAGGATATTTGAGACACAATGCTCTAGTTAATACTAGATGTCCGTTTTAGCCAAGTCGCTAACTATTTATAGGTGTTTGATAGACTAGAGGAGTCTATCAGATCCGAAATATTTCGAGTCGAGGATGACGTCAAACCTCTGAGAGACATTCACTTGATTCGTCGGTCTTGATGATGTCGAAAAATGACTTTTAGTTTATCACTCGGGATATGAAGATTTAACAAACTAAATAATGAACTACTTTTCGTGATCCGGGACAGAACCTGCAAAAAAAAACTCAAAAAATACACTCTTACTGTGTCAAGAAGTGACACCATAATCATAAGAAATCTAAACATTCGAATTACTAAATTGTAATAGATTTCCAGTCGAAGTATTCAATAATTGCAAATCAGAAATACAAATTCATTCACCATGTATCGAGAAACTGTGACATACTATCAAAAAAATTTTACTTTCACTCCAAAAGATTTGATCAGAGGAGTTCCTTTAGTGGCGGTTATTTGTTCGGACCTTTTATTAGATATTCAAAGTTCTTAAGATCTTTGAAGTTCATCGTTATTGGTTTAGAGTTTTTATAAGAACTTTAAAAATCTGGGTTATTAGTTTGGAAACTTTTTTAAGAACTTTAAAAGTTAGCGTTATTGGTTCAAAACTTTTTTAAGAACTTTAAAAGTTCGTGTTATTGGTTCAAAACATTATTTTAATAACTTTTGTGGGACGTGTTATTCGTTTTTTACTAGACATTTATATATTTTAACCTAAAATTTGTCTGGGATCTTTTGGAGACACTTTTGCTCATATTTTTTACTAATTAAAAGATCCTTTGAAGTTGTAACTAATTTCGTTGTGCATAAAAATTATATGGTTGAAACAACCAAAACCCCATTTCTCTCTATAAAAACGACTACATCTTCTAAAAGAGTGGAATACTTCATCTCCCGTGTTTAGTCATTTCTCATTTTTCTGCTCACATCTCCTTTTTTCTCTCTCTCTCTCTCTTCAAACTACAACGAACAGGTACTTATTTGTTCCATCGTCATGGTTACTTTGCATATTTTGTTGTGTTTAATAGCTTGGGTTAGGTTTATTCATTATTGTTCCTCTAGAAGAACAATGTATGCTAGGGTAGGTTGGGTTTATTTACTAATGCAAGTACACATTATTGTTACTCTGCAGAAATAATGTAGATTAGGTTTATTTATTATTGCCAGTACACATGATAGGTTAGGTTTTTGTAATATTGCAAAAATAGAGGTTTACTTACTATTTATTATTGCAAAACCAGAGGTTCACTTGCAAGACTATTGCAAGAAAAGCAAAGATGCTATCACAAGCAACCCATGTTTTTTGATATTAATTTAGGTTTTCTATTTCAAGGTGAAGAGTAGGAGTTGTGAGGGGCCGAAATTGCGGGTCAAGAAGTCAGCGGGACCGCGTCATTGAACGGAAGTCAAACCTTCACCTGTTAATGTTTTTATGGGCACCGACATCTTTGGGTTTAACCTGTGACAAGAAACTAAACATACGTGACCGCAAGATCTTTGGGGGACATCGGGCTGGAATGTTACCGTCGAGGGAATGGTTAGAGTATGGTGCGACTCGTAGAGTGGCCGGAGCTCGATCTCTACGGGTTAGACTGACTTGCTTAGAGTGAAACAGCCTGTGAGGTATGTCGTTTAATAAGACAACCCTTGTGAGGTCTGCCTCGTTTAGGGGTATGTATCGTAAATAAAGTTTGAACGTTTGCCTTAGTGAAGGGTCGAGCTTGTATCTTGTAAAAAGGAAATCACGTGGGTGATGAAGGAGTCTTATCTTCTAGCTAAAGTAGGCAATTTCTCTTAGGAGAGATAAAGTAGCATGCCTCTTTGGTGAGATAAAGTGGCTTGCCTCCTTGGAGGGATAAAGTGGACCGCCTCTCTAATAAAGTAGTTGTTCAGGTGAGAGAAAAAATGGTTGTTCTTCTTGATAAAGCGATTGTCAAGAGAGAGGGATAGGTCACCCTTCCTTGATAAAGTAATCCTCGTGAGAGAGAAATATCACAACAGTCGTAGACTACTTACAAGACGATTTAGACGATCGATGAGAGAGTAAGTCGTCAGTTAATTGCACGAGAATTAGATGTATTAGGTGATAATTTGATGGTCGTATGATTCTTTCCTCAACCATTTTATAGTGTCCATGGTCGACTATAACCTGACAATGAGTTGTCGTCTTCAATGCGGTAACTTATAGAGATTTCAACATAAATACGAAGATCTGCAACCCTCCTAACGGGTATATTCGTGATATTGTCACTTTGAATGACAGTAATGTTTCTTCAACGGATATACGGAGGGAGGTTTGCCCAGGTGGCAACAACCGACCTCTTTATCCAGGGTTGGATTTTTTGTGAGTGTTTGCGCATTATATTGTTGTTTCGGATGTTCGAAGATCGATGGATCAGGCACATTTGCCATGTAGTTTACGTGCTTGGTCATTCCGTAGGCCCATTAATTGTGGATTTTTAGGGGCGCTTCGCCTTCGGCATCCAGGGGTCACAGACCGACCATAGAACCTTGTTTAATAAGTGAAACACATTAGCTTTCCACTCTCAGATTGGGCGGATGACGGATTTTGGCTCATAAAGGAGCAATTTTGCTAGTAAAATAAATAAAACTTACAGTGGGAATGGGTAAGTGGGCAGGTAACAACAAAAACAAATAACACATGGTACGTTAGATTTATTTTATTATTGCAAGAACAAAGTCTATGAACAAAACAACTTTGTTATACCTACAAGAAGTCAAGAACAACAACAGACAATGACTTAATATAAAATAGAGGTACATGTTTATTTTTAACAAATATAATATGAGACAAAGAACAACATAAAAACTCTAGAGAGAGAAAGTACATAGAAAGTTGTCATGCTTAATTTGCTATGTGTATGTTCTTCTTTATTAAAATGACCGTTCACCGTAGGTATTTCTATGATCTTTAGTTAATTTTCTATTCAAATTGATTGCTTGATATTTATTTCATGCTTAGTATGAGAATATTTTAAAATGATTCTATGATCAATATGGAGGTATATTTTGTACACTTTCAATTTATTTTGATTAGATGCATTCAGAGAAAAAAAGTATATGAAATGGACTACAACTGAGAATGAGTTTCAACTTCAACTTGTTGAAGCCGTGAATAGTGGTAAATGTGGTCAAGATGGTTCGATTTCAAAGAAGTACTATGAACAAGTTGTTATTCCAACTCCAAATAAAATAATCCAACGGGAATAAAACATCGGTATATGTAAGTAGTAAAATTAAGAAATGAAAAAGCAAGTATAAACAAGGTAGATACTTAAGGGCTTCCTGTTCCGGGTTTGGTTGGGATGCAAGTACCGGTAAGATCACTGCTCCAGAAGAAGTTTGGGATGATTATTTTAAGATACTCCAACAACAAATCTTCTTTCACAAATCGAAAATACATTTCCTTAAATATTGATTCAAGTAATTTATTGCAGAAACACCCTCATGCTAAGGATTATCAGAATGGGAAATATCCAAAATACAACTATTGGTGCACGCACAATTTTTGAAGGGTCTTATGCTGTTAGCGATAATGCATGTGAAGCATCAACCGAACATTTAGAAGGAATTGATGTCGACTTGAACCCTTTTCAAAGTGAGACTGACTATGACGGAGCTAACGACCCTCTAACTGCGAGGGACAAATCTTGTAAATCCCAACAAGATAATGGAAGAAAACTACCTGTCCAATGTAAATGAGTAGGGACACATCATGATGATGTTAGTGAACGAATGACTTTGAGTCTTGAAGAACTTGTTTAGACGACAAAAAGTGCAAACGATTGGTGTAAAGCATTTTATGATATTCCTGATCTGGGTTACTCAATGAAAATGGAAGGAGCAAAAGTTTTAAAACACTGGAGCAGAAAGGATGTTATTCATGATGGATATAGATGAGCGAAAAATTAATACTATATGAGTTTAATCAATGAGAGCTTAGGTCATGTTTGGCTCGCAAGGATGAAATGTGATTCCCGGGAATGTCGTTCCCGTAATGAGATTCATGGGAATCAGATTACTTAGTTTAATGTTTGGTTCGGCCAGGAATAGGAATTTCATTCCTGATGGATTCCTAACTTGGTGTTTGGTTTGTATAGGAATGAGAATGTAAACTTTTGTAAAAGTTCACTTTTACCCTTATTGAAACTACATAAAATACACTTTAATTTTGTTATATATTAAAATCAGTATTTATTTAAAGATAATAAACAAAGGTCTTAATAAAAATTTATTTGAAATAAAATTCTGCTCATAAACCTAAATAAAATTTATCTAAAATAAAATTTTGTTCATAAACCTAAATAGTACTTATTAATACCACAAAAAAAAATTATACTAAATAATTTTTTATATCTAGGGCCTATTTTTTCCAATTAGCCTAAAAACTCAATATAGATGACATTCAGGTGGCAGTGCAAAAAAAAAAATACCTGTTTTCGAAGAGTCACTATTGAGGATGTCTGCTGCTTCTAGCAATTGGTCGTAATCCAATTCTTCTGATAACTTGGATAACTCGACTACCACTTTGGTTGCAGTTTCATTTTCTTGGTTATGAGTAAGAGCTACAACCATCTTATCCATATATTCGATCGTTCATTCAACAATTTTTCAATCGAACTAGCAATGTTTCTCAAACTCGTTACGAATTCATTTGATTTTCGGAAACGTTTCCTCTTATTAGAGTTTGAGGTTTTTTTTGTTGGAGCTGGACTAGGGTTAGGGGTTTCTTCCTTGTTAGCAAATGATGCTTCAGAATCACATTCCCTGTTGATTTCGCCATCAAACCCATGACACCATCAACAAAGGAATCATTTTCATTTGCATCAATTTGTTCCTCCTCGTCAGCTGGTGCTCCTGCATCCTTTCCGTTTGCCCTTTCTTTCAAAAATATATATGCCAAAGCATCATAATGTGGGAAAGGCTTACTTCTAAGCCCTTTGGCCGATGGATGAGTCTGAAAAAATAAAAATTAAGTGATAAATAGAGAACTCAATATACAAAATAAATTCAATAAGAATACAAATAAATGATAATAATGGACTTACCTTAACCCACTCGTCAAAAATGCTCTTTTCACATATAATCATTTTTTCTTCATCACTCCATATAAATTCGCTTGCGTTTGAAATAATATCTGAGATAGTTGTTGTCTGTTTTTTAATATTTTAATTCATGATTCAATGAAGGTACCCCTTTAATATTGCATCCTGGTAACTTTTCTTCCATCAATTTTTCAAGATGAGAAAGATATCTTGATCGAAAACCATTTTCCACCTTCCACTGTCCACCAAGAGCAATTTCTATCAGACACTCGACCAGTTCGTCATCCTTTTAGGTAGTCATAAATGTTTTGTTGGTTTGGAGCGAGATCGTAAATCAGTAGGAGGTGTCATCTGAATGTATAAGAAACAAGTATATCACATATAATTAAAATAAATAACCAATATCAATAAACAAACTAGCAATAAAAATAAGATTATTATAATTATTAATATTCGATGTAATCCGAAAAAGAAATAAACCAGTTTTTTATCTAATATCAAAATTTTCAATATAATAGTAAGATGAATGTATGAGATTGAGTGTTCCTACATGTCTGCCACTCATTGAACATTTTAGATGCTAATTCGTCCCTCCATGTAGACCACTGTCCTGTAGAATCGATATACGATATTGGATCACCATGTGGTTGTGTATAATTTGACACATGTCGGTCTAATGTTTCTTCTAATGGATCTACTGATATTTCTTGACGTATGAGATTGTGTAAGAGACAACAAGCCATTATTATCCAATTATGCATCTTAACAGGATAAAATTCTCAAAATGACCAATCTAATCTTTAGTAATCCAAAACATCTTTCTATCACATTCCGAGCACTTGAATGTTTCATGTTAAAAAATTCTGCAGCAGTGGTTGGTGATTGTCCTTCCCGCCAATCATTTAGATGATCGCATTGACCTCTATACGGGGCAAGAAATCCTTCACTATTTGGTTATCCAGCATCAACGAAGTAACAACCTAGTAAAAAATTACAAGTTATAATTTTCATTCAAGGTGAGACAAAAGACACAAGAATAATCACTGAAACTATATGGTTATACCATGAGGAACTTTCAACCCGTTTCTCTTAAGTAAGGCGTCCCTTAGAACTCGAGAATCCGTTGTTGATCCCTCCCAACCAGCCAAAATGTAAATGAATTGCATATCTTGAGAACACACTCCTAATACATTGGTAGCAATATCACTCTTTCGTGTACGATATCGAGGTTTGTCATTTTCTAGCACATTAATTCTTATGTACGTACCATCTAGAGCTCCCAAACAATTCTACATCAAATTTAATTACTTATTCGATTAAGATGTATTTCTAACTTAATCTAACCTAAAAAAAAAAAACTTTATTACTCAAAACATATATAAGATGTATACCTTGAACCATTTTTATTTTGCATCAGTTGAATTCTCAGAGACAGCTTGCTGTTTTTTTTAGCAAAACTGATTGCAGCCAAATTACGCCATTAACACATTACTAAAACATCTACTAATTGTTTCTCCGGAACGAAAAAAACCTTATTTTTATAGTTCTATTCTTCACATGGTGGGCAAGTATATGCAAAAATATCGCGATCATCTCCTCCACACAAACCTCATTTATGTCATACACTTTACCAATAGTGCGCAACATTTTACACAAAATGGTAAAGGTGTTTTTGTCCGTCTGAAATTGTTCTCTGCATACTAAATCACTATCCCAAACCATTCTCTGCATATTCTCTCTACGTAATTTATTCATAAAAGTTGATGATGAATGTGAGACCAATAATAGTGTTCGACTTGTGTGACGACCATTATTGACAATAACGTCAACATATTTAATAATAACCTCAAACTATCTAAAAAATCAAGATTTTTCGTTTTCTCGAGGTGGTTAGACAAGCCATAACTGCATATGAAGACATCCTCTATTCGTAAGAACTAGATCACTGACAATTTATTTTGTTGCATCTAATTTAATGACGTGCACCGATAATTTAAAAAAAATAACTACAAGCTAGAAAAGGAAGAATGTTATATAGACACCTAACAAAGAAATCAGAAGAAAGAAAACAGAGTTATTTTGATGAATTAAAAGAAGAGAGTGGTGGGAGATAATCTTTGCCTGTTGAGGTGATTGAAGTCAAGGAAGAAATTACATGTAGATTTGACTAAATACCAAAAATAATAATTGTCATATGCATGCTTGTTATGAATAAGACTAGAAAGTAAAAGAGATGGAATTTATGATACTATGCCCGACTGATTTCCCGACCGAAACCCGGTCGGGTGAGTTGGCAAGACAATCAGACATAGCATCATGACGTGGGAGTTATTTTAAGTGGGTTTTTAAAGGAATATAAAGATGGTCCCTATATTCTAATGTAATTACTATTAAGGACTTCCATAAAAATGAGAGAAAATCAGCTTTTCTCATCAAACCCAGCTTCAACTTTCCCTTTCACGAACAAGCTCCTCCAAAATCGAGCTAGGGTTTCTTTCATCTTACTCAACAAATCCGAAGCTCGGTTCAGAGAAAGAATCAACCGAAAATCACTTGATAGGTAAGTTTGTTTGATTTCTCCTTCTTTTTGTCTCTACCTCTCTCTATCTCTGTCTAACTCTCTCCCTCTCTCTCTCTCTACAAGTTTGAAGGGGAAGTCGACTCTCTTCACCTCTCTGCAAATTAACCAAGGTGAGTTCCATGTCTAATTTCATTTGAAAGTTTCATTGTTTCATAGTTTTGGTTTGTAAATTTGTGAAATACTTATGATTTTGCCCTTATTTGCACCCTAAATGTTGTTGATGATGAAATTGATCCATTTTGCCTAATTATTATTGTATAATAGTTTGATTTATGTTGCAAGTGTTATGATAATGTTCAAATATGACTGATCTTGTCCTAATTCGACGCTAAACGTCTCATATGTGATCCAAATTTGGTAAATATCTTTTACCGTGATTGTTGTGTAATAGGTTTTATATATGTTTCAAATGTTATGAGAATGTTTAAATATGACTGATTGTGCCCTAATTCAACCCTGAATGTCTTATATGTGATCCAAATTAGGTAAATCTCTTTTGCAGAGATGTCACAATCTTCAGAAAGTGAAGATATGGATGATTTTGAGCTAATGTCCGAGAAAGAAAGTGACAAACATAAAGAAGTAATTGTACAAAGTGTTGGTTTGGAGTTCCAAAACATTGATGAAATGTATGACATTTGTTTTCTTATGCTAGAAAAGAAGGGTTCTTAATAAGAAAACGTTCATAAAAAAAAGGGGGAGGAGTAGTTCGATACATTACATTGACTTGTGGGAAAAATGGGCGAACTAAATCAGCAAGTAGCAATCCTATTCAACTACAACCTACTAGTAGAAATGGGTGTAAAGCCAAAATGTGTGGGAAGTTGAATCAAAGTGGGAAGTACGAAATTACTAGTGTTCTTTTAGAGCACAATCATATTCTTAGCCCCGGAAAAGCACGCCACTTCAGATGTTATCGGAAGATTAATGCACATGTGGCAAGACAACTTGAAATTAGTGATATGGCAGGAATTAAAGTGAACCAAAATAAGCAACATGTTGCTTGTAGCAGCTGGTGGACATGAGAATGTCCCATTTAATGAAAGAGATTGCAGAAATTATATACAAAAGAAAAGAACAATTCGTCTTGGGGAATGAGATGCTGCAGCTATTCAACAATACCTTTTGACTATGCAGAAGAAGGGCAATGGTTTTGTTTTTAGTATAGATTTAGACGATGAGGGTTGCTTATGTAATGTGTTTTGGGTAGATAGGAGGAGTAAGGAGGCATACAAAGAATTTGGGGATGTTGTAACATTCGATACAACATACCTAACAAATAGATATGGTCTTCCTTTTACTCCTTTTGTTGGGATTAACCATCATGGGCAATCTATTCTTTTGAGTTGTGGTCTATTGTCTAATGAAGATGCAGAGATATTTAGTTAGTTGTTTAGGACTTGGCTTGATTGTATGGATGGTAAGGTGCCTGATGGTATTATTACAGAGCAAGATCAAGCTATGCGGTGTGCTATTGAGGAAGTTTTTTCTAACATGAGACACCGATGGTGTCTTTGGCATATAATGAAGAAGATACCTCAGAAACTAAGTAGCTACAAAGACTACAAGAAGATAAATACTACGCTACATGATATTGTTTATGACACAGTTAGCATCGAAGAATGCGAGTCTAAGTGGAAATATATGATGGATCATTATAGTTTATGTGATAATCGATGGTTGGATGATATGTATAAAGAGAGAAAACGATGAGTTCCAATAATTGTGAAACCTTACTTTAGGGCGGGAATGTCTAATACCCAACGAAGTGAGAGTATGAATGCGTTTTTTGATGGATATGTTAACGCGAAAACCTCATTAAAGGTTTTTGTTGAACAATACAACCTCGTTTTAAAGGATAAAGTTGAGAAAGAGGCAAGAGAAGACTTCAGGTCTTATAATTTTTTCTTGCCTTGTGTGACTCCTTTCGAAATAGAAAAACAGATGAGGGACATTTACACACTAGCTAAGTTTCAAGATTTTCAATTTGAACTAATTGGAAAGCTTGCTTGTGACTATGTGGAGGTTAGAGAATATGGCACATGACGAGACATGAAAATGTCCCATCTGAATCTCTTAACTCGGGTTAGTTAGTCCAATTCGAGCTGTTACTCTGATGATTTGTTTGATTTTCTTTCTCAGGTCTCATTTACGGAGTTCGATGCGGAAACATCGTGATAAAGACATAATTGAGGGGCATTTTGGTCATTTTAATGACAAGAGTATTCTGGTCAATATTAGTTCTCATGTGAAAGTAGAGTCCAATACGAATTCAACAGTGAAAACGGAAGTCAAATCGGGGTCCGAACGATCGAAATAGCCAAAGTCAAATATTAGTCAAAGTGGGTTGATTGGAGTGAAGCATAGGACGACCAGAAACACGTGGCGCGCAAAATTTGAGTAGATCAATGGTTTAGATGTGGTGAGGGCTATGTTTTCGTCATTAATGTGGGACACGGGGTTGAACTCGGGATGCAAATAGCTCGGACCTGGTGCAACGCGAAGCACAGTATTTCAGTAGTTCCCGTGTTATCTAACGGTCATAGAGGTAACGGTACACGTGGCGTCATCATCAGGGTGTGTTGCGGCTTTATGTACCTGGGTCGCGAAGCACCGGATTTTCTCTCGTGCCAGCTATTAAGACACGGGATTCTAAAGAGACGCTATAGTGGTCGTCGATGCAAGATAATAGAATGGCTTCACTCCTTAATCTCGGGAACATGCTGGGATCCGACGGTTGGCGTGCATCTAACATGATCCAGCGGCTCAACGTGCGCATACCACTTCTTTAAGTTGCTTCTGTTATACAATATTTGTTCCACTTTGACAACCAGCAGGTCACGCACTGATTGGGTCGTTGAAGATTTACTACAAATCCTCTTATTTCACTTTCTCTCACCTCTTTCTTTCTAATTCAAAAACAGAGAAAGAGAGGTTGATAGAGAAGTGAAAGACTTTCAAAGATTTTCAAAGAGCTATTCAGAGAAAGATGAGACCGAAAGATTGCTTAGAAGGACAGCTGGGATTCGATTAGCAATGAAAGAGATTTGAAGATTTCAGAAGAGAAGATCGGGCAGATTCTTTCTCTCTCTATATTCTCCATACTTCTAAATCCGAGATAACCGAACATAGAAAGAAAGAGAGATTTGAAGAAGGTCTCGGGTTAAGAATATTGAGTGTGTTACCATAACAGAGGGAGAGAAACCGATTCAAGATAGGTTGAAGATATTTTTCTAGAGAGAGAGAGACCTATCGGCTGGTTATAAAAGAAAAGAGGTAGCAGCCATTGAAATCATCTCATCTTTGGGGTCCTCTCGGGTTAGACAGAAACGAAGTAGAGAGAGAGAGAGATTAGTTCTTGATTTTTTTTCGGTTAAGAAAGAGATAGAATTAGAGAGAGAAACAGAGAGCATCTCCACGGTTTTAACAGGAATCCTTCTTTTGTTTTGTAATCTTCTAGTGAGAGGAAGATCATTGAGAGAGAAAGTTCTGTAGAGAGAGAAAGGTATTGTTACTGTTTAGAGAAAGAAACAGAGAGCTACACCATTTTCTTATCTCTTTTATTATTCGTTTTTTTTTCTTTATTTCCCTTTTCAAATTCTGTTTCTTTGTGAGAAAGAGAGAGATTAATAGAGAGATAAAGAGAGAAAGAGATTAAGAGAAAAGAAACAGCAAGTTAGAGAGAAAAAGATAGTTGGAGAAGATGAGAAAATAGGAGAGAAAATAATTTTCTCACAGGGAAAATATTTCCGGGAAGACGAGAAAATCGTTTTCCCGGAGGGTGCGTTTGGCAGATTTCAGAAAAACAGAAGAAATTCAATTCCTTAGGCTCTGTTTGGCTATAAAAATCAGTAAGAAATCCAACTTTTCTAATTTTCTCTTCTTTTTCTATATAGTTAAGCTTCCATCCTTTATTATGAAGAACTAATTTTATATCTAGGGTTTTAGATGAAGTTTCAATAACTATTCTAATGATAAAATTATTACAGTTTTTATTATTTTAACGATAATATCTTCCGGGTTTTTAGACCGTTCATGGACTAAAAACCTGAGTTATATAAAGAACTATCTAATCAGACCAAAATTAATTTGTTATTAGAATTGTTAGGAAGACGGATTCAGAAAACCCTAGGCTCTCCCCCATTTGAGTTCCTTGTATCATTTGTAATTATTTTCTTTCCGTAATTTTATTTTAATATTTTATTTATTTTATTTTGTTACCAAAACCTCATCAAAACCAAAAACCAAGTTACTTCCAAGTCTTAGAATAGGTTTCACTTAGTCTCTGAGGAACGAACCGGTCTTACCGGAAATTATTACAACTTGACACCCGTGCACTTGCGGGTGTAGACCTAATTAGGGTAACCTTCTAGGCCCATCAGCACACAGTATGAGTATTTAATTTCAGAGAAAAAGGAATTTGGTAGGTTAGATATATGGTGTTGTTTCAGCCTATTGAGTGTGAGATTAAATGTAATTGTCTTTTGTTTAAGTCTAAGGGCATTTATGCCGACAATCACTGATGGTGCTGTGTAGAAATGATGTGAAGGTCATACCAGAGAAATACATTCTAAGGAGATGGAGGAAGGATGTGAAAAGATCTCATACACGGGTTAATGTAAACTATGGCGGGTGGGATACAACACCAAAGCAGAAACGTTATGATGAATTATGTTTGTTATTTAGTGAAATAACAGATGAGGCATCTTTGGACGAGAGAAGCACTAATCATTTAAAGAATGGATGTCGAAATATAAGTTGAAGATGAACTCAAAAGATGACAAGAGAACTAGTTCAGGGACAAGTCGACAAACGGGTTATACAGTCAACTGTGAGGATAATGCCCGTGAAGATATCCGTGATCCTGTGTTAGTTAAGTCGAAGGGTCGTCCAAGAGAGACTAGATTTAAAAAGAAACCATACAAAAAGAGAAAAGTAAGTCGTGTTTGTCTAACTTACCTTTATTTATGTTTCAGACTTCATGATATACTCTAGTCTTGGTAAAGGCTTTGTGATAAAGTTCAACCTATCCACTTGGTTCGTGGATTTGGCAATGTTGCCATTGTAAGCTTATGCCTCATGATTTCATGTCTTGCTTAAACAGTAGCAGCCAGAATAACCTAATATAGGACAGAGATGCAAATAAAATAGATGCAGAAATAACCATACACCATAGTACATGACATTACATGAAAATAACAGTAGAACATGAAATGTATTGAATAAACCATACAACATAAATGACTCATAGTACATGACATTACATGAACAGCAGAACATGAAATGCTCAACTTTACTGTCCATAACAGCAGACACATGAAATGTGTTGAATAAACCATACACCATAGTACATGACATTACATGAAAATAAACTATACAACATAAATAACCCAAAATAAACTACATACATAATACATGGCATTACAGATGACTAATCTTTCCGATGTCTACATCTTTCTGATGTCTTTCAACTTCAACTCTGTGCTTTTTATAAGTTGTTTCTTCAATTCTTCACATTGCCAATAGTGCTCCATGGCTTTACGAGATTCCAACTCTAACGACATCAATTTTTCAGCAATACGACTTATTTCATCGTCTTCTCTAGTAGACGCCTCCGGTATGTCATCACAATCATAGATGTCTTCTTCAAAAATGTGAAACCCACATCCACGCTTTCCACTATAAGACGACTTTGGGCAACAATAGAACATTCGACCTTCAGATTTTGATGTGATGAGCTCGGCAGGACCATCCCCACATTGACATAAGCGAAGTTCATCCAACCAACACCAAAATCCACATCCCTTGTCATGAAATCCTCTCTACACATATAAAAAGAGGAATAATGACTTGTCGTAACTATATACTTCACAGATTCAACATATAAAATTTAGTAAGAAAACGATACCGCTTCTGGACACTTTGTGAACCATCGATTAAGATTACGTTCAGTTCTGGAAAGCAACACTTTAAGGAAACCTTTCGAGCAAGCGCACATGATTTGTTTTCTTTCTTGAACAGAATTCATTATCATTGATTTTCTATTGTCAAAAATAGGTTAACCGTTCACATTTATTACAAGCTCAACATAGTATCTAAATAAACACAGTAGGCAACCACACTGTTACCTTTCTCTTTCGGTTAGTCGAGTCATCGCCTGCAAAATCAGAATTATTACACAAATTTCATAACGCAAATTCGACTAATTTCGTCAAATTCAACAATTAGGGTAAATTCTACAAATTTGGATCACATACAACACATTTAGGGTTGAATTAGGGCAAAATCAGTCATATTTGAACATTCTCATAACATTTGAAACATATATAAAACCTATTACACAACAATTACGACAAAAGATATTTACCAAATTTGGATCACAAATAAGACATTTAGGGTTGAATTAGGGCAAAATCAGTCAATTTTGAATATTCTCATAACATTTGAAACATATATAAAACCTATTACACAACAATTACGGCAAAAGATATTTACCTAATTTGGATCACATATAAGACATTTAGGGTTGAATTAGGACAAAATCAGTCATATTTGAACATTATCATAACACTTGCAACATAAATCAAACATATTACAAAATAATAATTAGGCAAAATGGATCAATTTCATCATCAACAACATTTAGGGCACAAATTGGGGCAAAATCATAAGTATTTCACAAATTTACAAACCAAAACTATGATACAATGAAACTTTCAAAATGAAATGAGACATGGAACTCACCTTGGTTAATTTGCAGAGAGATGAAGAAAATCGACTTCCCCTTCAAACTTGTAGAGAGGGGGAGAGAGTTAGATAGAGAGAGAGAGAGAGAGGTAGAAATGAAAAGAAGAAGAAATCAAACAAACTTACCTATTAAGTGATTTTCGGTTGATTTTTTCTCTGAACCGAGCTTCAGATTTGTTGAGTAAGATGAAAGAAACCCTAGCTCGGTTTTGGAGGAGCTTGTTCGTGAAAGGGAAAATCGAAGCTAGGTTTGATGAGAAAATCTGATTTTCTCTCATTTTTATGGAAGTCCTCAATAGTAATTACATTAGAATATAGGTACCATCTTTAGATTCCTTCCAAAACCCACTTAAAATAAGCCCACGTCATGATACTATGCCCGGTTGGCTTGCCAACTCACCCGGCCGGGTTTCGGCTGAGAAGTCAGTCGGGCATAGTATCATTGTTAAAAAAAAAAAAAAAAAAAAAAAAAAGAAGACACCATCCCCTACACAGTGAAGGTACGCTCATGTTGTACGAAGGTACTTGATATAAAATTAATTATTATAACTTTTAGGTCAAACCTAGGTGCCTACTTGATATGATATTGATTATTATAAATATTAAGCTATATACTTATGGCTTCGCCACCACCTACAATCATTACCTACATCCAATCAATTTCACTGTCACCAGCTAATTCTTTGGATTTGCTGTCTATTTGAACAATTTCAGACTACATCATACAACAATAACGTGATTCTTGCTATTGATATGATTTATTTTTAAAAAAATTAAAAAGATAAAGCATGAACGTACCTGTGAACCATGATGCTCTTTTGCTCTGACCGAAAAGCTTGAGATAGAGAGACCTCGGGTGATGCTTAGAGTTTAGGGTTTATAATTTATTTTGGTTTATTTAGTTTATGTTTTAAAATGGATACTATCTTAGTTTGATAAATGAGAGTTTATACTTTATGATTTGATATTTATTTTGGTTTGTTTATTTTGGCATAGTATTTTTTATTGAGACTTCGTATGTTATACTTTTCTTGTTGATCTTATAGAGCTTAATTAATAAGTGTTATGGTATAACTTTTTTTTTTTCTTACGTGTATATGTTTATTTATTAGGATTTTTCGGATGGATAATGAAGATGATGTCCAATATAATGAACATGTAGTAGTAATTGATAGTAAAAATAAAACTATTATTCGTGCAGCTTCAATAACGTGTTGTTACAATATCCATGTACGCAAACTTAAGGCTCCAAGAAAGACAGTCACTATTAAATGATCCATTTACATCCAACAAAAATTGGTTGATTCGCTTGATGAATTTCGTGAGATTTATAAGATGGATCCAGATCCATTTCTCAAGTATGTCGTCTTTTAAAGGAGAAGTCTTTATTAGAGGACACACGCTACGTCAATGTGGAAGAGATGTTGGGGGGTTGTTTTTCTTAACGGTTAACCAAAATAATAGTTATTCTGTAACACGAAAAAGATTTGATAGATCTAAATTTTGTACAAGCATGAACTCCGATAAAGTGTTCAAGTTATTGACTTTATTAGCTCCGGAGTTCATAAACTCCAACAACCACCTCATTCAAGATCCTAACAGATGATTAGTTCAATCATTACTTTCTAGTAATAGAAAAAAAATTACTTATGATTAAAGTCAAATTAATTTTATATTTTATTTGTATTTAACTACATTAATCATTTTATGTATGAAACACTGGATGGTGTGGGAACAATTGACGGTACATATATTCCAGCTATGGTACCAATAAAAAATTCAATTGCCTATCGTAATAAAAAGAAATCGTATCACAAAATGATTTGGCGGTGTGCACCTTTGATTTCCAATTTATATATATTCGTAGTGGGCAGGAACGTTCAGCAAATGATGCACGAGTATTAAAAGATGCTTTAGAGAGAAACGGTGGATTTAAAATTCCTCGCAGTAAAATAGTTATATTCTTATCAAATTCTTTTGATATATTTAACTGGTATATGAAAATATAAATTGCATCTCAGTAATTTATGTTGTAAGCAAATTTTACTTGGCAGATGCCGGATATCCTAATCATACTCAATTTTTAACACCATATCGAGGTGTTAGATGTCATTTAAGAGAGTTTGGAAGTATTCGACGTCCAGAAGCTAAAGAAGAATTATTTAATCATCGTCATCCTTCATTAAGAACCGCGGTGGAATTAATATTCGTTATATTTAAAGCAAGATTCCAAATTTTCAAAACTGCTATGTCATTTCCATTTAAATTACAAGCACAATTAGTTTTAGCATGTGCAGGATTTCACAACTTTACTCGAAGAGAATGCAGCTCAGACGAATATGCTCCAAATGAAGAAGAAACCAATGAAGATTATGATGAAGAATTCAAACTCAAGAACAACAAAGACAACAAGCTGGTGATTGGAGAGATAATATTGCTGAAAGAATGTGGAAAGACAGAGTCATATAGTTATGTCGAATATATAACTATTTTTTGTCGAATTTTAGTAGTTATTGTTGTATTTTATGGACTAAAAAACGCATAATACTTGTTTTTTTGTTTTTCAATCTCATCTCGTGTTTACATAAAAATAATGTGAGTGCGTGAAATAGAGAGAGAGGGGGGGGGAGAAAAAAAGTTTTCCATTTTTCTATCGTCTCGTATTTACATAAGAGTTAAATAGAGACAAAGAGAAAGTGAGTGCTTGAAAAAGATAGGTGGTGTTTGGCGAAGATACAGAGAAGATGGAGAAGAGGAGTAACCAACTACTAATATTTAAAGTTTAGCTCTTAAAATAATGTAACATTCATTTTGATCTCAACCATTAGTTTGGACGACTGAGATTTAAAATGGACCATTTAAAGTTTTAACAAAAAGTTCTGGATCTTCAAAATTTTAATAAAAAAGTTTCGGAACTTAATGACGACTTTTAATGTTTCTGGTTTTTAAAAGTTTCAAAACTTCAAAGTTTCCGAACCTTTAAAATTTTAAACATTTATATGTCATAACTCTTAAAAGTTTCGAGATTGGAGGCCCGGAACTTTGGAGATCTAATAAAAAGATCTTAACGACTAACATGCCCATAAGTGTTCAACCTGCAAATATAAGTTCAAATAACTTGTGTCATACATCTACAAATGTACCATACAATTTAGCAACTAAGGTGTTAAAAAGCTTGTACCATACAATTTAGCAACTAAGGTGTTAAAAAGCTTAATAAGAGTAAATAAATCTTGTTTTTACACTTACATCATTAAAGAGGAAGGGCTTGGGAAAAAGAGAGAATAGCTTCATTTGAACGACAAGTCTTCCGATTATGTCCCAATTCATCGCATCTAATGCACGCCTTCCTTTGCCTTGCCAGAAACTCCCCACGTGACTCTCTTCTTGCTATCTTTGGTCTACCACCTCGGTGTCTTTTATTTGAAGGTCTAATAAACATTTAAGTCTCTTTGTTTACAAACCGCGATAGCACGTGTACATGATAGTTGCTATTGATCAAACACCCGACAAGTGCAAGTTTTATTCTTTAAATTAACCATTTCACTTGTACGACCAAAGCTTACTTGGAATTCAGTTCAATTTATCGGTATAACGAAAAATAGGATGACCCTTCTAGCCGTTTTGTTATCTTGTCTGTTGCCCATTGCGTAAGAATTATATCTCTCCTACTAGTTTGATATTGACGGTCATAAAATCATTGTTGCATCGTTGCTCTTATGCATTCAACAACATGTGTAATAGTAAGTTCACTTGCATCACGCATCAAACTATTAAAACTTTCAGCTATATATGTTTGACATCATGATATCATACCGTCTCTTACTCGCATAAGCACGAGCCCATCTCTTAACTCCAACGTCACGCAAGTATCGACCAACGTTAGGAAAGGCAAGATTCAACTCAAGATATGAGCGTCTAAACTCCAAAAGTTTGTAGCATTTTATTGCTAAAAATAAGGAAAGGAAATCATCCTTCTTAAACTTTACCTTCGAATTATTACTAAGGTGGTAAATGCATGCACTATGCATTGCATCGAGAAATATAGTTTGAACCCCTTTCGAAATACTCTTATTTCGATTTGAAACAATCACTAAGTCGTTAACATCACTAATTGCTCGACGCAAATGAGATAGAAATCAAGGTAAAAAACCATCATTTTTCGAATCACCAATGCCAAATGCAATTGGTTAAATTTATTGTTGCCATCAAACCAACAACCACAAATAGAGTACCAAGATACTTAGCTTTCAGAAATGTCTCATCAATCACAATAACTGGTCAAATGCATTCCTTAAAACTATGTATGCAACAACCAAGTGCCATAAAATAAATTCTGAAGTGATTGAGTTACCTCTCTCAATGTGAAATATGATATCTGGATTACTCCGACACAACTCATCTGAGTAGTTTCTTAATACAACATACGATTCATCAGAAGACTCCATTACCCACTCAATCTTACATTCTTTTAACCTCCCTCCATGATGTCTTTCGATTTTTGCTTTTGTTTCACTCCTACAAACTTATGCCTTACCAACTCTCCAATAACTCGAGAAGTTGTTTGTCTACGAACATGCTAGATGTTGCCAATCTTGCTGCAAGTATGAGTGTTGTCACACTTGGACACCTTAAAGAAGGAAGATTCTCCGAATTTAGTTTCCCGTAAAATTCCAATTGCAACCTTCAGCTGCACAGGTTATTGGCCATAAACTTACGTAGATGTCTTTACTCTAAATTCGAATTTTTCATTAAGAACCCATAAACTCAACCTATATTTTAATGCACTTTTACATTTAAATACCTCATGCATTTGATACCCAAGTCTTTCTTTCCCAAAGCTGACCTTTCGTCTTCGTCTTCATCTTCATCTTCATTCATGTTACGCATAGATTGAAAATTACTCAAAATTGGTGGATGATCATGTAAACAATGAGTTGTTATAGGCACATCAACATCTTCTGTAATAAAGTCTTTTTTCTTAACAAAACTATGTCTGGGACAAAGTATGAGGGTGATTCTAACTCTTCAGGCGGTTTTTTACCTTTACGTTTATCCCGCTCACAACCACCTCCATCAAATGTATTTTGCCAATTATTTCAATATCATCATCAGATGATCCACCCCTATCTCCAAATTAACTTCATCGGAGTATTCCCACATCTCAGAATAACTCAAATGAAACAAATAGTCTTCTTGTTCTACAGAATAAAGGCCAGGTATAAACTCTTCTTTTGTGCTTTACAACCTAACTCATCACATTTGCGGATAAGTTGTTCTTCCTTAATACTAAAACAACTAAATCTACCACATAATTTTCTTGATCGACATAACAATGATCATGTCTAAACTCTTCTGCCTATTCTTCTCCACCTAACTCACCATGTGCTTTCTCAGATAATAGGTTCTTCTATAACTATTCTGTTTGCTGACATAACTGGATAACTAGTGTGGGAATATTCAAATTTGTCACTTCTTCTCTTTGAGGAACTTCTTTCGGGATTAAGTATTCATTTTATACATTTGAAGGCTATGAACCACCTTTCACAGTAACGTACAATGGAATACACTTGGAAAAACTACCTTTGACAAGTGTCAAGTGAAATTTGTAGTCCCGCTCAACCAGAATTCCCATACGTGAAGTACTTCGAATTGTCCTTTGAACCACGAAACTCAATTTTGTCAAACTAGTCTTCCTATCTTCACATACTATTTCACTAACAACTTCATAAAGTTTTCAGAATATTGTCTCGTTTGATTGAAGTATTCCGGCTTGTTTACCACCAATATACTTTATTTGTTGTTCACATTTTCCAATCTACCACCATGGGATAACAAATGCTCACGGATTCCGTTACAAATTATCTTACAAAATAAAGATAAATTCATTATTTGCGCGTCTTAATAGCACTACCAACTTTCAAAATACATACATATAGTATGCACCTCTAAATCTGACTAATTTCGTAGGAATAAGAAAATGGTGAAATTTATATTTAAAGATTATTGACCAACACAGGGAGGACATCGTCAAGCATCAACAAAGAAGAGATACATTTAGAAGTTATATATATAACACCGACTCGTAGTGGATTATTGACAAAAACTTGTTGAACATTGTGAACAACCAAAACATACAAATATGATAGTCATTGAAGACAACTAACAAACACATGGTGATGGTGGAGCCTAACCAAGAAAATGAATTCAACATGTAAATTGACAACACAAGAAGTACGTAAGATAAATGACTGTAATAATGAAGATGAAGTAAGAACAAACCTCAACAAACATGAACAATACTTCAATTCATTGAGGACTATTAACAACCACTTGGGAAACATTGTTAAACCAAGTAACCAATATATATGATTAAGGTAAAACCTAGTCAAAATTGACAAATCAACAACACATAAGATAAATTTAACATACAGAAATGAAAAAAAAACATAAGATAAGATAAAATAAAATAATGTAACCATGAAGTTGAAATAAGGTAAAACCCTAACAAGATCAACAATAATTTAATTATTAAAAAGGCCGCGACTTTGGGGAATAAAGAAAATTCTCCGGGAAATAAAGATTTTTCTTAATACTAGTTAAATAAGATTGACTTTTATTGTTTCTTTTTATTGCTAAGGGCTTCTAATTTTAGAAGATGCTATAAAAAAAGGCTCCTCCATCTCATCACCTCTCTCTACCACCTCATCTTCACACCATCTCATCATCTTCTCCTTCAAACATAAAAAAAAATTTCTCTCTCCTCTGTCTCTCTCCAAATTTTTTTCCCTTTCCTCTCTCTCTCTCTAGAAGAGATCTAGAGAGAGAGGTTACACGAACAAACCTGGTCTATCCGTGTTCACGAACAGACCAGGTTTGTTCGTGATGAACACCTCTCTCTCTAGATCTGTTCTAGAGAGAGAGGGAAGGAAAAAAATATTTGGAGAGAGAAAAAAAAAAAGTTTAATTTTTTATTTTTTATGTTTGAAGGTCGTCGGCCGGAAAATTATAATGAAAGACTCCTGAAATGGTGGTGCTTATAGACGGGTGAAGCTCGACCTTCTAAGTGGGGTTAGTATCAGCAAACCCAATACAATGGTCATATAGTCGAGTAGAAGCCCAAACCCGTCAGTACCTATAGGCGTGCGTGCACTGCATATCTCGGTCTTGGGTAATATGTTTTCTCGTTGAACTCAGACGCCCTGTGCCGACCTCCGATTTTGCTAATTTCCCACCTTTAGGCTGGAGGGCATCCAAGATTTTTCCACCCTAAATCTTGGATGCTGATAAGACATTTTAAGATGCCCCGAAGCAGCAGTCCTTTGGAATGTTTATTGTTCTAGAACGGCTGGATTCCTCATTTAACCTACAAAACCCTTATTTCTCTTCTCTCATACAAAACCCTTATTTCTCTTCTCTCGAGTAGTGAAGAGAGGCGAACTCGTCGACTCTGAAAACCCTAAGAGCATCCAGTGCAACACTCAATAAAAACTCTAAAAATTCCTACTAGGTGTCTGTTGCATTGGACAGCCTCTAATCGATTCAGAATTTGCAGAAAGGTAAGTGATTGTCAAGCTCAAACATCCACAACAGGTAAAGATGAAGGACAACAAGAAGAACACTTTAGAAACCCCAGCAAATGATGTACCTGAAAAAACCCAAACTCTAAAATCGAAGAAAAAGAAGAAGAATAGTAGTGATAGTAGCAAAGATTTGTCTCCCCTTTTACTATCGATAGCTGGGTTTCTTGAGAAGAAAGGGTTCTCTAAAAGCCTGAATGCATTGAAATCTGAAGCTTCAATCGAAGAGGTAAAGTTCAGTGTTTTGTGGTTTCAAATTTTTCTTTGTCTTCTTACTGCGCAGTTATTAGATTAGGTGAAATAATTCTTTGAAAATGAGTTAAATTATTTGATTTAAGTTAATGAATGAAACTTGCTTAGTATAAAAATCATTTTTAATTCCTATAATGAAGTAACTATAGATAGAGTATGCGAAATTTGATATTACTAGTTAAACAATATCGCGTTCTTTTTTCGTGTTGTATAACAAACTTATTGGGTTAGAGAATGCAGCAAAATTATGATGGCGTCAATATTGTTCTGAATATGTTTCTATTGGTGAAGGTGTTTAAATTGTGGTGTTTAGATGCAATTGTGCAACTTCACTATTAGCTAAATAGTTGAGTCAACTGCTAATTTAGATTGGTTATTGCTCTTCTTACAGCAAAATAGTTAACATTTTAAACAAAAGCTTACTAAACTATATGTGGGTGGGCACGGGCGTGTGTGGGCACGGGCGTGGGTGGGCACAAGTGTGCGTTGGAATTTTAGATAGGTGTAGCTACAGCTTTTCTGAAACTAGGTGTAGCTACTATATTATCTTAACTCCATAAATCGGTAAAAAAATGATTCGGAGAATGGCTTTATACTTATATTATGTGAGTTTTTAGGGATTTGTTTGAAGTGGAAAAGGTTTTTTTGGAGCTTCACAGTTGAAGTGTTATATGTGAGTGGTCTCAATTCTGATATCACAATGAGGGCTAACTTAACAATTATTTCGAAATTTCATTCCTTGGTACATTGTTTGAACTGTCCCAACTAATATGCGACAACTTTCACCCATATGCATTACAAACGCATTTGTTTAGTTGCTATTTGATTCAACTTATCCCTTCAGTAACCAGCAATGTTTAAACATATCAAGCATGTATGGACCATTTTTCACACCTGACATGTTCAGAGAGGCCATTCTGATTCACAAGTAAATCCTGAATACTCATTGTCTGTACTTCATTTTTCTTCAATTATCTGCAGCTTGATGGGTTGGAGAAACATTCGGCAGACTTGGAGGTGATATACTACAAGTACCTAGAGGCAATGTAAGTTGAGATGTATGGTTTTTATTCACTAGGACTGGGACAATGGGTGTACTGGCTTTATGACTCAATTTTGCATGTTGGTATTGAAGCAGTTGGGATTTGCGTGATTGATCGAGTAACTCAGGGAGTATTTTAGGCTTGAGGGTAGCCCTATCCAATTCTAGGCTGATACCTGAACTTGACTTTTTACAGAAATAAGGCTTTGCCTCTGGTTTCTTAAAAGTAACCCTATAAGCTATAACTAAACTTCCCCAAGTAATTGACTCCTATTTCTTGGTCATTATTAATTATTCTAAGCTACTAAACCCTAAAAGCCATCTAATATTATGTCTTTTTTCTTTATGACTCATCTTGTCTGCCCTTTTTATGCAGTAACTACAAGGGAAAGGAAATCGACAATGGGATGCTAGGTATGCCCGATCCTCATATAGTATTGGTGACTTTTCATATATTTTTGTAAAGGTTCTATATTAAGCTTACGTGTTAAACCCATTTTCATAACTCTTGGCGTCTTGGAGAAATTTAGATTTGAATTCGTTTTCCATAATGTGAAGGCTACATCTTGCAGATTCTGTGGAAAAGGCTGACGCTGAAAAAGGAGAAGCAGAGCCAGAATTGCCTAAGAAATCCAAAGAGAAGAAAAAGAAAAGCAAACCCGATTCTGAAATAGCCAGTGAAAAAATTGTTGGTTCAGATGTTCAGGAGCCTTCCAACAATATCGTTTGCAAAAACCAAGAGGATGAGCCAGATAGAAAGACAAACGAAAAGAAGAAAAAGAAAACCAAGCCTGCTTCTAAGTCTATCGCTGAGAGTGCTGAACAGGGTGATGCAATTGAAAATGTATCTTTAGACAAGTCATCCACGGAGGATATATCTTCTGAGGCACCCATTGAGGAGAAAAACCTAAAACCAAAAGATAAGAAAAAGAAGAAAACTAAATTGACATCCAAGAAGACAGAAGAGGTTGAGGGAGGAGATGTGGCAAATACAGATTCTAAGAAAGAAGATGTTCCGACTTCTGAGGGTAATGAAGGGAACATAGTGAAAAAAGATTCTAAGAAAAGAAAAAGATTGGATTCTGAAGAGAAAACATCGCAGCCTGATGATAAGATTGCGAGTAAAGAGTCAAAGGAAAGCAAGACAGAGGCTTCTCAAGAGGATAATAAGACAAACGGTTTGGTAGAAAATGATGCACATGCTGGCAAGAAAAGGAAACTTGAAAATGGCAAACATGACAAGAGCGGAAATAAACTTGGTTCCGCCGAGGTATTTTTCTTCATATTATAGTTATATTTTTGATATTATCCGAAGTCTCAAATTAGTATGCCTTAGATGGGTTCAAAGTTCAAACATCGTGAATGCATCCGTTGAGGAAAAGTCGTAACTTGAGGATTTGCTTCGCTCAGTTACGTACTTGATTCAATGGGCACAAATGCAAACCCAAGTACCCAACTACTAAGGAACTCTTTCTTGATTTAATCACTTCATAAACTTGTATCTAATATTGCTATTATCAAGTTAGTTATTAATAATACGTTGACCCTTTGGCGTTGAGGTTTGCTTGTTAAGATTCATACTTTAATTCAATTGGATACTGTTTGTGCAGCCAAAGACTGTTAATGCATTTCGGAGGGTTGAAATTGAGAAGGTGGAATTTGTAGACGATAGGCTTCAAGATAATTCTTATTGGGCAAAGGTGTGTATTTTGTGTTTCACAACAAGTATTTCCCTTTAGGCTTTTAGATGCTTTATAAACAGTTTTCTCTGAATTTTTTTCCTTCAGAGTGGTGCCGATAGTGGCTATGGTGCAAAAGCACAGGAAGTTCTAGGGCAGGTTAGAGGAAGGTATGTTTCTATAATTTTTTCCTTTGACTGAGAAATTCTTTATTACTTTCAACCTAATTACACTGAGACACCTAGTTCTTGTATCTCGTGATCAGTAAGTTGGAAGAAAAATATCAGATAAGGTGCTATAGGAAAGTTATATGTGCACCAACCTAACCCACACTCAACAAAAAAAGTGAAGTTGAGGGTGCCCCTTTATCTTCCTCTCTCCTGCTGGACAGCGGGTTTTGTCGTGGACTGTTCAGCTTCTTTAAAAAAAAAAAATTGGTAGAGTGTGCGAGTAAGGTTTGTGGGACTGTAAAAATGGGTATTTTGGGCGGTTTGCCTTGAACCTTGTTTGGTCTTAGTAAAACTAGTGGTGCCAATATCCTGTGCTAGTGTGCTATATGGTAAATCATGCTCTTAGCCCTGGGCCCTGGGGCTGGAGTTAAGATTTTTCTCTTATAAGGAAGTAATGCTAGAAATTTTGTTTTGCAGGGATTTCCGTCACGAGAAAACCAAGAAGAAGCGGGGTAGTTACAGGGGAGGCCTGATCGATCTGCAGTCTCACTCGGTAAAATTCAATTATTCCGATGAAGAGTAACAAAACTACTCTCATCTAATGAGAACACAAAATTTTGCCTTTTATATATGGGTTTATGGTTGTTATTTGCAATTTTGTTCTCCCAAACTTAAAAACCTAGGTTCAGGTTCATTAATTTAGTTAGCCATGTACTTCTTCCCTTGTTTTGTGTAATCAAATGACTTAATTTGAATCATCAAAACCCACATTGTAGTTGGTGAGAGGACTTGATTCTTATGGGCTTTTACATCATGATAATTGAATTTCGTTGTCTTTTTTTGTTATTGCTTTCTCTTTGGTGGAGACATGTTTTATAGAGAGTTTCACCAAACAACACATTGAGTGGCATTCAAACCTTCCTTTATTTGAGCTATAACTTGTGATTTAAAAGCACTTCTATATTATGTATGTATAAAAGCAAGACATCCAAAGTACTTAGGTGGATAACACTTCATATTAGGTTTGAGCAATGTGTATTTATCCCTTGATTGCTAAGTAGGTGTTTTGGCCCTTTCTTGATTTTTCGGTGTCGGTCTTGCATGATTTTGTATATAAATATATCCTTGCCATTATTTTATGGGTTTGACATTTAAAGTAGGGTTTCATTACCATTTATTGGAAAAAAGAATTTTCCTTATAATTATGATGTTCTTTTAGGTTGTGTTTCATTGGGTTATTAGGTAAGGTAAGGTCTAGGAGCATTATTTTTATAAAAGAAAGAAGAAACCTGTGGTCCTTTATCATTAAAGGATATTGATTTTAAGTTTATTGGTGAGCTTTTATTGGTGAGCTTTCAACATCAAATATCTATCTAATAAGAATCTCTTCTAATATAACTTCTTTCCCCTAATTGCAATTGACCGACTTGTATTATATCCCTATTCCCTAGATATTTTCATATGCCTACATTTATGAGGCCCTCAGCTTCTAGGAGAAAGACGGGAAGCCTACATTTTTAAGTGAATTTGGCTGAACCCCATCCAATAGTTGGATTCATGTCACTTTCTCTGTCTTGATGAAAGAGAAGTGAATCCAAACTATTGGATGGGGAATAGCGGAGTGAATCTGAACAGTCGGATGGGATTAACAGACCGTTAGATGGAGATTAGCGGTGAATTCAGGATGAATCTGTCGGTCTATCTATCACAGTTGGTTTGGTTGTGTAGTTTATCTTAAGGATTTTCCTGCTAGCACTTAGAACAACCGAGTACATGTTCCAAACACTGTATTAAAATTACTTTTATATCCTTAAAATAGTGGAATTTTACGTCGAAAAGTAAGTTGTTTTCATATTTTGGTAATTACAATAATATATTTGGTTAAGAGAAGTATATGGAGAAAAACACAATAACCTATGTTTGATACAAAGTTAAATTTTCAAACACACGTAAGGATATCGAATATAATAAAAATTTAAAAATATTAGTGAGGTGGCGTGATGTTGGTCCGTGGTGGCGTGATGATGAAAGTGATAGTGGTGATGTTGATTGTTGCCGTGACGATGTGGAATAGTGGTTGCGTTGTCGTGGTGGTGGTGGTGGCCAGTTGTTGTAGAGTCGTGGAAGGGGTGAAGAAGTTGTGAATGTTTAGTTATTTGACAAAAGACAAGATAATGTTTTTCTTCATAATGTGGTTTTTGGAATGCAATATACATGAGCACCAAGTTTTGTCAAATAACTAAACATTTTTGGCGGCTTAAATAAACCCCGACCATTTTCAACCAAACATTATATTTGTAATGAACACTTAAAATATGTTAAACAGAAGGAAACAGTGATAAGATTGTAAGTCGATAAAAGAAGTACATGAAATAATCAACAACATCAGCTATCAGATCGATATCTGAAACTGAAGAAGCATTATCGATTTTTTTTTTTTTTTTTTGACTCTTATTCAAAAAATCGATAATGCTTCTTCAGTTTCATATTTTAGACCAATATCTTGTTGTAATGTGCTGTATAAATGCATTATAAAGATACTCACTACTCGACTGAAATGAGTCGTTTATTCGATGATTAGTCCGAACCAGTCAGCCTTTATTTCTTGTCGTACTATCCAGGACATTATTATGCTAGCCCATGAGATTGTCCGCAATTACCATCGACCCACTGGTCCAGCTCGGTGTACGGTTAAGATTGACATTAAGAAGGCGTATGACACAGTCCGTTGGTCTTCACTATTCTCAGTCCTTGGTAAGTTTCATTTTCCAAGGATATTTATATAATGGATACGGGTTTGTGTTACTACGTCTAAGTTTCGTTGTCCAAGGATATTTTGGTCAACGGTGAAGCCCACGGTTATTTTGATGGGAAACGGGGCTTTCGGCAAGGCTGCCCGATATCTCCATATTTGTTCGTTTTAATGATGGTGGTATTCGGGGTTCTCATTGATCGAGAAGAAAGAGCAGGTCGGTTTCTGCTACACCCTCAGTGTCTAGTCCCGAAGGTTACTCACCTTTGTTTTGCAGACGACCTCATGGTCTTCTTTCGAGGAGACACGGGTTCGGCTCAATCTTTAAAAGGTGTGCTAACTGGTTTTCATCGGGCGACGGGGTTGCAGGCCAACGTGCTTAAGGGTATTATCTTCTTGTCTGGTCTTTCGACTCAATGTCAGAGCGATATTACCACCATCCTGGAATTCGGTACTGATTCTCTGCCTATTCGAACCCTGGGATTGCCTCTTATATCTTCTCGTCTTACCTATAATCACTACATCCCGCTGATTGATAAAATGAAGGGACGAATCCAGTCTTGGAAGAGTCGTTTTTTATCGTTTGCGGGGGCGTGTTCTTCTCATTAAGGTGGTTTTGAACAACATGTTATTATACTGGGCAGCGATGTTTGTTATTCCCAAAAGAGTTATGAACGACATCAACTCCATCTTTAGTAAGTTCCTTTGGTCCGGTGCTGATATGGGGTGTAAGAAAGCTCCCATTGGTTGGGAAAACTTATGTTACCCAACTGATGAAGGAGGGCTTGGATGTCGCAATATCGAAAAGCTTTTCGAGGCGTCAAATCTTCGTCATATATGGGATTTGGTTAGTGATAAGCCGACCTTGTGGGCTGATTGGGTGAGAAGTAATCTTATCAAAGATCAGCACTTCTGGACTCTTTCAGCTCCGAGTACTAGTTCATGGTGTTGGCGTCGGATTCTAGGCAGCAGGTCAACGGCTCAGAGACTTATTGGTACTTCTTTGGGGGACGGTCGTGATACCAAATTCTAGACTGATTTGAGGCATCCGCGCAGGCTTCTCCATGATGCATTTAATGAGGGGTATAGATATAATTCTCACCTACATTTAGATGCACGGGTCTCTCAGTTTATTGGGCAGTCGGGATGGGTTTTCCCATCTCATACTACAACTATGTTAGGGACTATCGCGGTCGAGGCAAGAAATGTGGTGGTAGATAGTACTGTCAGAGATGAGGTGGTATGGATGCCAAGCCAGAATGGAGAGTTTACTCTCAAAGAGACGTATGAAGCAATTCGACCTAGAAGAACTCGATTGAGTTGGACTTCCTTAGTATGGTCACCGGGTGGTATACCCAAACATTGCTTCAGCACGTGGCTTGCCTTTCGAAGACGCCTCAAAACTAGATCGCTACTGGCTAGTTGGGGTATGATTATAGATACTACATGTGTATTCTGTGGAGGAGATGAAGAAACGGATTTCCACTTATTCTTTGATTGTTCGGTCACAAAGATTATACGGGATTCGCTATTACTCAAGATGGGATTTCAGAGAGTATGTGCTGCTGATTGGGAAGGGGAGCTACAGTAGTGTATTAATCACTTTGGTGGGCTTTCTATTGCTGCCCGAGTGGGTCGTATGCTTCTAAATGCCTATGTCTATCATATTTGGAAGGAGCGGAATAATAGGGTATTTAGAAGTAATACGATGTCACCGGGGTTGATTATACACACTATTTGTGATGAAGTGAGGATCAAGCTCAATATCGGTACCAAACGATTTGAAGATACAGAGGAGAATCGAAGAACCATCGATTGCTGGAATTTTACTATCTCTCTCCAAAAGTCGGTTTATACTTCGTGTAAATGGACTCGGCCAACGGCTGGGAGATATATGATCAACACGGATGGTGCACTCAACGAGGTGGAGGCGGGTATGGAGCCATTATTCGAGACTCGGAGGGGACTGTTGTGAGAGCAGCCACAGGCCAGGTTGATGGACAGACTATCTTCATACACGAGCTACAGGGTGTTGAGTTGGGATTGGAGTTAGCACTTAGTGCTGGATTGCAGGAAGTTGAACTTGGTCTTGACTCGATGAATATCAAGTTACTTCTTGCAAAACCACATCAGAAATTACCATGGAGGGCGAGACGTCTGTGGAAGAGAGTTTAGAGGCTTCGGAGGAGTTTTCGGATTTTTCATGTCTATAGAGAAGTCAATCAGGCTGCTGACTTCTTGTCGAAGATGAAACTCGGACCGAGGGGTAACTCACTTGAATATTAGTCAACTTCCAGTGGACTTAGTCAATATTGTTAATGCGGATTCTAGAGGAACAATGAGAATGATGAAAGGGTGGGGCTAATGATATGATATAATTTGATTTCTTTGTTGTTTTTTGATATCTCATTTCTTTGTATTCGGTTCGGGCTTCTCCCGCTTATCATAATCAAAAGAAAGATCAGCTATCAGGTCAAGTATCCAAAAACCAAGTAGATTAATCGAATTATAAATTATAGAAGAATTACTACAAAACTACCTCATTATTTGTCAGTATTTATTTAGGATTTTGAAGTTTAAACTCAAGAAAAGTAGATACTGAGCTAACAAAAAAATTCGTCCGGTCAATTGTATTGGACCTAGGCAACTCCACTATTTTTTTTTTTAATTAAAGCACTCCACTATTTAATTACCATATCAACTACATCTTGTTCATCAAAAAAAAAACTACATCTTCAAAAGTAACACTATGTACATCCCAAGAAGCACATAAGATATATTGCAAGTTTGCAACAACAACAAAAAAAAAAAAACATATAAGATAGGAAGAATCCTACACCTTTAGACTTTGAGTTTGCTTAACTCCCAAGTCACTAACTATATGTCATATGTGTATAGAAGCATCACCTCTTTATGGTTATTTGATTCACATTTGTAAGTTTATCACATATGAATAAAAAAATAAATACGTACCTTTCAAAAAGATGTGATATTATATAAAATGTAGGAAAGAGGAAAAAACGCGTGAAGATATTTAACTTTATGTTATTACCTATGACTAATGTTCTCAAAACACTGGAATCTAATGCTCACTAGAATATAATGTACTGGTGAAGAAAAGATTTATGATTCTCCTGGCTAGCTTTCTCAAAACACTCGTCAGAGGGAAAATAACATAAAAATGGATAACCTTTATCGTGTTTTCTTAATTCTTGAAAAGGTTGTTTACTTTCTATTTTGTAGATATTAGAATAAGTCATATAGTCACACATAATACGATTGTTAAAACTTCTCTCTTGACTAGTGTTCTCAAAATATTCGTGAGAGAGAAAATAACATAAAAAATGGATAACCTCTATCGTGTTTTCCTAGTTGTTGAAAAGGTTGTATACTCTTCTATTATGTAACTATAAGAATAATACATATGGTCCCACATAGTACAATTTCAAAACTTCTCTCTAATTTTAACACCTTATGTAATTGGTAGGAAAGGAATGTCAAGTGAATTAAATAAATTTCTCTTTTCTTTCATGGTACAAGAGCCTAATTTTTTTTTTAAGATAGTTAGTTAAGCAAAGTCTTTCGCTTAGCCGACATCAGTAGTCCCATTTACCCTACGTCAGACTTTCACCGAAGTTCTACTTTTATGTTTTCAGTTTTAGCTTTCATTCAATAAGAGTAGTTCCCTTTTATTGTTCAAATCTAGTCATTATTCAATACTTTTGTCAAATAGTATTTGATAGTGATGAAGATTAACAAAAAGCAGAAATATCGAAACAAGAGTAATCTGTTGAAGAAATCAAGAGATAAATTCTACATTAAATCAGATTCAAGTTCCGGATCTAGTAATATCAAGTAGTTTTATTTCTGATTTAGGTTTTAAATTTGACCCTTCATCGTCAATTTAAAAATCAGAAAAAGAAGAATCAATAATTTTTCTTCTCTTCATGTTTCATTAATGGCTTGTTGTTTTTTTTCATTCTTCATTCGAATCTGCCATTAGAGTTATGAAGTAAGAAACATTGTTGAAAATATGATGGTGTATGTGCTTTGGTCATACTTGATCTCATACTTCTTATATCCAAGTTGAGAATGCTCAAACTTTTGTTTCTTTAGTTAGATACTTTTTTTTTGTTAAGATTAGTTAGATGCTTTGTTCCCTTAGTTTTCAATAAGATCAAATGAAGAGGAAATAAGAGAAAAGTATAAAGAAGCAAATGAACACAAATAGGAAAATCAAGAATGATGATTGTTAGTGTTTCACAAAGAGTGAGATCGAGGGCTTGAATTTTATTACATTGATGATGTTGGAGTAGAAATCGTGTGTGAAGACTATTAAAAACAAAGGAGGTGAAACTCCAAACAAAATCGTGCAATGGTTAGTAATTGTCAAAACAGGGAGGTGGAACGCCAAACAAAACCGGACAGTTGTGTATAGTTGTGAAACAACTCTTCAAAACAAAACAAAACAAAATCGAGCAATGGTTAGTAATTGTCAAAACTGGACAATGGTTGGTAATTGTCAAAACTGCGCAATGGTTAGTCATTGTCAAACAACTCTTCAAATAGTGAAAAGAGGAAATAGAGATAACAGATAACCGGTAAAAGGATACAAATAACAAATACAAAATACAGATAGAGTGACCTCACAATGATATTCCCCTATCAAGCAACTACAAGTTAGGCTCTACGACATCTTTTTTAACGAATTCATGTATGATTCACTAGCAAAAGTCATTCGTTTGAGTAAAAGTATTAGAATAAGTTATATAGTCCCCCACATGGTACAACTGTTAAAATTTCTCTCTTGTAAAACTCTTAAAAAGATTTTATGTAATTGGTAGGAATATCAAGTGAATTCAATATATGTCTATATTCTTTGAATAGTTATTTTTTGGGGGAACTTAACTTCATTGATAAAGTTGGCGTGGCTGGAGTGAAACACAGTAAGTTAAAAGTAGTAGTGAAGATTACATTTGCCAATTAAGAACTTAATGTAAAAATATTCTATTGGGCCATAAACTCGTGGGCCAGATAGCGAGCTGCACCATTAGGTTTGTGTGGACAGTAATTGAGCGTCTCGTTAGACTGGGCCTGGTTTAACCCTAGTCTCCAGAATCTTCGAGTTAATCCTCCACGAGGAGTGATCTTGACCGTCGGTTATACATCT
>BEHA01050266.1:74164-86888 GCA_002897215.1 Eschscholzia californica subsp. californica | reverse complement strand
TTAGTGTATAGACCCCAGTTATTTACCTATATTAGGGATCCACCCCCAAAACGATAATGCTTTAGGGGTTACCCCCCATTCTCTATTTTTCCGTCAAAAGCCCGTTAAGTTGCGAGCGTGCCAGTCACGTAAGCTTCCTTTGACAAATTTGCCCTCTCCATCAGCTTTACTGTTGGGGGTCTTTCCCTAAATAGTTGTTTTACAGTGGGGGTCCTTCACCATTTTAATACTACTTCCTATCTTTTCATAAGAAAGCTGTGATTTTAGTGAAAACAAAGTTCAACTCTCTTCCAAGTGAGTAACTAGGTCGAGGTTTAACTTGGGTTTTGGAGCTCAGCTATAATGGAGTTCTAGAAAAGAAGGTTTCAGATAAATGCTAGCTAAAATTGGAGAAAATGATTAGGTTTGAGTCATCATGCTCAATTTTAATGTTTTCTCTGTAAATTTGTGTTCTTCAATTTAATACTTGATCTTGAATTTGAAGCAATTAAGCAAAAGTTCTTTGCTTTTGAAAAAAATAAAAAATTCAAAAGCTTTTCAATCTTTTTTTCTTTTTCTCAAGATCAAACTGTTATTCATGTAATGTAGTTGGTATTTTAATCTTTTTCTATCTTTTTCTCTTGATCTTGAACAGATTGAAATACCAACTACATTACAATAATAACAGTCTGATCTTGAGAAAAAGAGAAACAGATTGAAAAACTTGTGAATTTTAGCTGCCATTTATCTGAAACCTTCTTTTCTAGAACTCCATATAGCTGAACTCCAAAACTCAGGTTAAACCTCGACCTAGTTACTCGCTTGGAAGAGAGTTGAACTTTATTTTCACTAAAATCACAACTTTCTTATGAAAAAATAGGAAGTAGTATTAAAATGGTTAAGGACCCCCACTGTAAAACAACTATTTAGGGAAGGACCCCCAACAGTAAAGCTGATGGAGAGGGCAAATTTGTCAAAGGAAGCTCACGTGACTGGCACGCTCGCAACTTAACGGGCTTTTGACGGAAAAATAGAGAATGGGGGTAACCCCTAAAGCATTATCGTTTTGGGGGTGGATCCCTAATATAGGTAAATAACTGGGGTCTATACACTAAATAACCCGACAATAAAATGTATAATTAGATTTGTTTTGGTCGGTGGCAAATAATTTATTTTTCTTTTAGTTATAAAACCGGAGTAAACATCGGATTCTACATCGAAATTTGCATTTGAACGGCCCGAAAGTAAATAATCAAAGTATCAACATATAAGGGCTTTTAAGGAAAAATTTGTGGAATCTTTTTATCTTAGCCTTAGTCATTGTTTGGAAGAATAAATGATGCAGAATAATTGAACGAAAATACATGGAAGAAATCGATACGGCAATAAATAGAGACAAGCGACTAAAACGATCAAAATCGAAGTTAAAGAAGGGTCGGGAATAGAGGAATTTTTTAGTAGTGGTGCGAAATAACATCCGACCTACTTTGGAGGTCACATTCGAATGTTTAGACCTTCAAAACGTCCACCACTCTTTGGTGTAGCGGTTGACACCCCCTCTTAAGCCCATTAGGTTGTAGGATCGAGTCTCGATGGAAGGAGTTTGCCATCAAAATTTATCCTATGTAATTTGGACAATATATAAAGTAAATAATATAATGAACCCCATGTGTAATCGAAGAGCCTACAACACTTTGGTTGCGGGCCTTTAGCCACACTCTTTCTCTTTTCCATTTGTACCATCTTGGTACCCAGACAATATATTTCCCTTTTTCTGGAAAATAACTTATTTATATTTCTAAGTTGTCATTTTCAACAAAAAGGAATTTCTAAGTTTTTTTTTGTTGAGGCGTTCTAAGTTTTCTTAACGATGACAATTTTAAGGACAGAAATGATGGTATGGCCAACAAGTATCCGACCGAATCCCGATCAGGGTACTTGGACGGCATGATCTAGTGAGAGAAAATTAGATCATGCCCGTCCAAGTACTTCGGTCGGGATACTCATCGGGCATACTATTGCCACCGTTTTAAGGAATCTCTTTTCTACAGTAGTTTTTCTATCGGGATGAAGTTCAACAATTCAATTTTCCCATAAAATTCTAAGTATAACCTCATCTTTCGATCACAAGTTATAAGCGTTGTTGAGAAAGAAACTGCCTGATTCATCTTGACATATTACTCTAAATTATATATACTTACAAAATTATCTAAATATAATTTACAAAATTATGTGATTTTGTCAAAAGAAAAAACTCAATGGGATATCTGTTTTAGGGAACCTCTTCAAAGGTGCATGAATGCCGACCTCTTAGATGTAAAGAGCAAGACAAGAATTTTCTTTTGACACAAGGCACTGAGTTATGGAGTCAAACTTTACAGGTATGCATGTTAATGAGGTGTAAATAAAAGCTTCGTGACTCTTAATAAAATATCTAAATAGGATATTTAAATTTGTCGAAATTGGGTAAAGTTTGTGTAAGATTATAAAATAGATTGTATAACTAGAAGCAAACATCGGTATAAGTATGATAGCTCATGACTCGGAGTCCAAATTTATAAAAGTGTGTGTGATGACTTCGAGAACCAGAAATAGCGAAGAAAGCGAAGCTCTGCAATCCTTCAAGGCCTCATCTGGGCAGAAAATAACAGCTACAGATCAATCATCATCGAAAGCGATAACAGTAACCTCATCAAGCACTTACTTGACAGTAGTCATTTAGTGCAATGACAATCACATATCCATATTCGAAGGATTAAAGAAATACAAAGAAGGTTGGACAGTGTCTGCTTCAAAAACATAAACAGACAGCTGAATTCTCAAGCACACAGACTCGCCAAATGGGCAAGGAAGAAGAATATGTCAAAGTCTTGGAAGATTGTCCCTTATCTTTTAATTAATATGTATTGTAATAGAGTTTTAAAGTAATTATTAATGCAATGTTTCAACAAAAAAAAAACTGGAAGCAAATATCTATCTATTTTTTGTTGTTGCATAGCAAGTATCTTTTTTTTTTGTTGAACGCATAGCAAGTATCTATCTATCAGTTCAAAGTAGTTTAATACTATTAAATATTGACGGTAAATTATTACACATGAATTGTACTGGTCGGTGTTACGGGAAAATAAAGTATTTTTTTGGGATGCAAAGTTTGGGTGGAAAAAATAATGTTAATTTTTTGTTCCCCCAAACACCAGACCCTTTATATTTTTCAGCTTATTCTTCACTTTTCTTCTTTTTCTCACAACAACCATCAACTCCGAAGACCTCCACCCTGAATTCGGACAACACTTCTTCCTCTGTCATTTTTTTCTCCTCTCTCTTTCTTCTTTCTCTCTTCTCTCTCTCTCTCTCTATCTCCGGAGAAGGGAAGGAGCCCCTTCGTTGGAGCTCTGATTTCCAAACGAAACCAAACCAGGCGAAATCTTGTCTGAGTTTCAAACCGGACATTTGGCGAAGGGGTTCCTCCCCTTCGCCGGAGATAGTGGGAGAAGAGAGAGAGAGAGAGAAGACAGAGATGAGTCTCTGGCGAGTTCGACAACCGACGACTATGTCGGCGAGATAAAACAGAGGGTGCGTTTGGGGGACATTTTTAGTTTTCTGCCCCTTGATATTTTATTCCTTGAAAACTTTTCTTACTTTCTCAAAACATCGACCATTGTATTTTGCAATTTGTAAAATTTATTATATTAATTATTATCAACTACATAGTCCAAAAGAGAAAAGATTGAAAGTTCGTTTGTTAAATTAAATATGTAAATTTCAAATAATTATAATTATTCGGGGCCATGCCAAATAGGCCAAATTTTTTTTAAATGGTAGAAAAAGTAGCTACAATTTTATAATGGGATAAAATCACGAGGGATAAAATTACTGAAAGGACAACAACAAACCCAAAATGATGTTTATATCATATTCCTCATTTCTCTCTAAAACTTCAACAATTTTTTTTCTTTTTGGTCGTATTTTTATTTGTTTTTTCCTAAACTATTTTTATCGTTATTTTCACTGTATTTTCTACAATGTTCTTTTTTATATTTTTTTGGTGATTTTTTCCTGATTGATTTTGCCAAATGTTGTTCTTTTGTATTTTGAAGGTGTTTTTTCGTGGTTTTTTTGTTTCTTTATTGTTTTTTCGTTTTTGATTGTTTTTTACAAAATATTGAAAAGAGCATATTTTTGAACAAACTCAAACACTAGTTTGTATCGAACAAACATGCGATTGTTTATTGTTTTTTGTTTAAATACTAAATTTTGTTTGAGCTCTTTCTCTTCATTATTTTCAGAAAAGTATGAACATCATATTCTAGAACAAACAACAATTTGTAAAAAACAAACATAAGTTTAATTGATCATTTCGATCATGTTTTTTTACCCCAAGCTAAATAGAACAAACCTGAACCAAAATGGTGAAGATCAAACATCCAAACAATCACATGATTAAACACATTCACTAAACAATCAACACATTAGTGATACATTTGTGTATCTGTACGGGACAAAAACAAATATTCAAAAAAATTTGACTGTTTACCTATTTTATATTAAGTTTGGATCTTAAAACCTAATTTATTTTTTATTTTGGACTAATCTCCCGCGGACCCTTTTTTTTTCTAAACTTAAGTGGTGTTTATTTTTTCACAGTATCTGAATCTCACTCGTTTTACTTGTCAAAACCTGAATTGCCTGCCTCAAATTAACCTAATATCAGACCGAGTTAGCCATTCATAAAAACATATATATTGACCGAGTCAAACAAAATAAACATTCTAAAATCTTACTCATCTCAATTCTAGCCTCCAGTTGGATTTTGGATTTCACTAGTTAGAAAAAAAAAACGATCTCTGACTTTTCTTTTTTTAATTTTCGTAACTAAATCAAGATTACTTGCATTTATCTATTTTTTTTTTTTGTTAAAAACTTGCATTTATCTATGAATCTGAAACTAATTTCTTCTAGATATGAAATTCCAATTTTTGAAGCCTTTCCATATGGAAAAGTGAAGATATTTCCACCCTGAACCAGCATGGGTCCAGCGGAGCAGCAACCCTCCGCTTTACTCTCACCAAACGTGCATACAAGACCTTGCTTCCTCTTATCAAGGGGAATTAATACTTCTCTCCACGTTCCTTTGTTTCTTTTGAATCATATAAAATACTAAATATTCATAAAATAACTCCATACTTATTGATTTGTTGAGAAAGATGGGGTGGAAATATATGAAAATTATAGTCCTATGCCTCCATGTTGCTTTGTTTCCTAGTTTGATTGATTTTGATTAAAATAGAAGTTGAAGAATTTTTCAGCTCATGATGCTTTGAATGCTCCATGTGATGATAATTGATAATTCTCTGAGTTTTCTTCTCCTATCATTAGGCAGAATAGATTTGAAAGTAAGTGAACGTTGCAAAGTTAACCATTGTATCTAGTATAAACTATAAAGTAAGTGAACGTTGCAATGTTAACCAGTGTATCTAGTATTTGTCTAAGATCATTAAATATATCTCAACATTCGAGACACTAGTTTGAGAAATTTTAAATGTTACAATATTGGGATTAACATGAATTCAGAGACATTTAGAAATGTTTTAGTATCATGAACATTTGACGTCTCAATATTTTTTTATTCAATATCATTAAATGCTTTATTTCATAATAATAATAATAATAATAATAATAATAATAAAGAAAATTCATCAGATTTTCACCAAGATATTTTATACTATCACAAAAGAATGTTATTTCATTTAATAAGATAATAAATAATATCATTGTTACAAATATTCAACAATTTCCCACTGATATCTACAATGTCTGCTGAAGTCAATACTGTATTTTACGCAATATCAGTAAAAATATGTTACTTCATATAATAAGATAATAGTAATATTAGAATAGTGAATATCCACCAATTGCTTACAAAAGTCCGACAAGATATTTTGAAATTTCCGTACAAATATGATATTTCGTATTATCATAATGATAATAATAATAACACAAATAGTAATAATCCACCAATATTTGATGATAATAACAACAGTTATTTCTGGTTTGACCTCCAGTTTGTGGCCACTTTCTCGCCTAACATCTTAAATAACACACAAATATATAGGTATTTTGTGTAAATTAGGGGTTAAGGTAGGAAACTAAATCGTAACCTAGACGGCTAAATCGTAATAGTAACAATAACAACAATGAATATCTTAAAAATGTGCACTACACATTTTGTCCATAGACAAAATGTCTTGAAATTTCTTGAAAAAAGACATTTTGTCTACGAGAGCAAGGTCTGGAAACATCTATCAGACATTTAGTCAGTTTTGAAGTGTTTTAAAATATCTTAACTAGTGTCTATATACACTTTGTCCATAAATGTTTACCAATGTCTGATCCACTCCCATACCTTTTTAAATTCTGGCACGTTTAGATGTTTATAAATGTTCTTCTGTGATGATTTATCTGTTATGTTTGACACTTTTAGTTCGAAAGTCATTTTACTATCTTAAGAAGTAAGATTGATTTTCCATCACGAGTTTTGTAATAGGAGATTTTTTATTCTCGGTGAGTTTGACATTTTCAACAATGTAACTTTCTTTTAGAAAAAAAAATATTTTGCGCCACATTTCAGATGAGGGTGATTTTCTTTCTCATGTGAACCACCATTTTATCAAATCCGTCAAAATTGCACAGTTCTTTTTTATATTTATATATCAAAAACAAAAATTTAAATATGGGCTTTGTTTAGTTTCCCTCGTCCAAAAACACGATAACAAAGACATGACATTACAGTATTTTTCATAACATGAAACTGCTACAATTATTTGACAAAAGATCAAAAATAGAAAAATAATTCGATAAAATCATCCGCAAATGGATATAATTAAATGTTTTCCACGTAATATACTTAAAAAAAGTAATCCAACATGTATAGTAATAATTTACATAAAATTGTTTGGAAGTTTTTTTTTAATGAAATAGGCCCAAGCCTAGCTTTATTAATCAATTATTGGAGCAAATATGCCTCTATCACTAGCCAATTTGCTTACAATGCAACTTGGAGGTTCCAAGAGCTCCTCGGTTGTGTTCAAAGCAGAATTAAAAGCAAAGTGCGCTAGTTGATGCGCTACTTGATTAGCATTACGATTACAATGAGTGAACAAACAATCTTGGATAACGGAGCTCGTTCTTTTATTTCCACTATCAAAGTGCATAGTTTCCAAGGGACTTCATCTTCGCTTGCCTTACAAGCTTGTATCACCATCATCGAATCACCTTCAATGATGAAATCATATTGGTGCAGATTCGTTGTAATTTCAATTTCGAGTTTAGCAGCCTTTGCGTCGGCTTCTAATGGTGAGGATGCCATTGTGTTTCCTGTTTTTGCTAGAACAAAATCTCCATTACCATTCCGACACATAACAGCTAGGGGTGTCAACGGGTCGGTTCCGGCTCGGGTATCTCACTACCCAGAATCGGAACCTATTAAAAATTGCAGTTCCGGTTCCTAGCCGTTCCAGGTCCGGTTCCATAACTTAAGGATCCAGAACCGAACCTATAAAAAATGCGGGTACCCGTCGGTATCGGATATTTATCGGTTCTTTTTAGGTGTTTTTATTTAATTGTGTTTTAACACTAATTAGGAAGGTTATACACTTATACTTCATTCAAAAACTCAAATATTTTTATAGAATTTATTAAGTAAAAGATACATGAATGAGTTATTAAAATTTACGAGAAATCTGATTATTGTATATTTTAAGTTGTTATAAACTTTGTTATTAAATATAGTTTGATTATCGATTAAGAATGTTATGTTAAGTGAGAAACTCAATATGACATGATTAGAACATAATTAAAATAAAATAAGTTGTTAGAACCTTAAAATATGTGAAAGAATCGACTAATTACGCATTAAATTTCGGGTAGCGGGTACCCATCAGGTACCCTTCGGATATACCCAATAAGTATTTTAATCTTATCGGTTCTAATCGGGTAATATCCGTCGGGTATTAAAGTCTTATCGGGCATGAAAATAAGGGTCTAGAACCGGCATAAACAGTTTCGGTACAGTTCGAGGTAAATGGGTACCCATTGCCACCCCTAACAGCAGCTAGCCCTGCTTTCCCGTCCTTGTCAGATGCATCGAAATTAACTTTCAATTTTTCTTCACTTAGGGGAGTCCAATTTGGTAATGTAGCAAGTATTTCATTCCTTTTGCGACCTCTGATAGTTTGGTGATCATCGAGAAGTCCTTCAACATGATTTTCGCCAAGTTTATGGTCGAGTAACTACATGGTATAATCCCTTCGAAAACCAACTTCTTCCTGGATTTCCACAAATGCCATAAGACATATAATCTCAATGCAATAACTTCCTCTTCTTCCCCTACTAACCATTTACACAAGATCTCTGTGAATTCCATGCCCCCATCCAACCGGAGATTTAATGGACTCGCCATCCATGTTTCACGAGTAATTTGACATGTACAAAATATATGATCGATATCTTCATCATCTGACTTACATAATTGACAAATCAGTGACGCGTGGGTATTGTATTGTAATGCTCTCTTCACAGTGGGGTAAGCGTTTTGTAATATCCTCCAAACAAACATTTGAACCCTTGGTGCAAGTTCAACTCGTGTCTACACTTTTCTCCATTGGAGATCATAAGGCAACTCCATTCTATTTGACGATGAAGGTCTCTCCTTGGCTATCGACTTATACAACGATTTTGATGTAAATCCTCCTTTCTCTGGGAATGCCCAAATCATTTTATATTTCACACCTAACTTTGCTGCTGCTGATTGTATTATTGTTGTTGCCGAGATGGAATTAAAGGTCACCTCAATCAGGTTGGTTTTCGATCTACCATCAGTATATTTTAAGTCACTTACAAAGAATAAATTCTTCACCAGAGTCTCTTCGGTCTTCTTTCCTGGTTTGAATCCTCGGATATTCGGTATCCAAAGGTCATCCCAAATCCTTATGGTTGTACCATCCCCAACTGAAAAACATCTTTTTTTTTCGATAGACCCCACATTTCCGTCATTCCTTTCCAAGTAGCAGTGCTATTATTACGGGGCTTATGTTTCCAAATGTCTTCGTTCTTTAGGTATTTTTTACTTTTAACAGTTTAGCCCATATAAACTCCGATTCTGAAAGAATTCTCCATAATAACTTTCCCACCAAAGCTTCATTAACTATACCCATATTACGAATACCCAATCCTCCATCTTGCTGACTTTTTTTACAGTTTTTTCCAAATGATGTAATGCATCTTGGATTTATCTGTATCATGCCCCACAAGAAGTTTTTTTAGGAGGGTAGTTCTTCCTGCATGGAATAAGGTACTTCTCTTCCACCGCAATAATTTTTTGTCTATCTTTTGAGAAATAAATTCATATGAGACGATCTTATGCTTTGGTTACAGTAAGTAGTTACCCAAGTATATATCATTTGCTTTCATCTCTTTTACCGCGAGCATTTTCAATACTAATTCTCTTCTGGCAGGATTGCAGTTCTTGTTAGAGTGAATAAAAGACTTGCTATAATTTATAAGTTGGGCGGAGCACCGAGCATATGAGTCTAAAATCCCTTCCAGTCTCCCGACATTAGCATTCCCTGCTTTTCCAAAAAAGAACAAATCATTCGGAAACATAAGGTAGCTGATAGTAAAAAGTTAAACTATATGAACCACTTTCAAATTAATGTTATTACAAGTGGTGTTTGCTGAGATTTTCCTAAACTAAAAGTAGAAAAATATAAAATATTGTTCATACAATATTACAATCCAATTACAACAAATATATAACAAAATTCGTTCTTTGCGGACACAATGGCTCTACTTCATTTTCATTTTTTTTGGCAACTTCATAAACAATTAAAGGAAAATTTAACTATATAAATGGAAAGATAAAAATTAATTAATGAAGTAATAAGTTTGTCGAGCTTTACGCTCTATATTGTTGTGATTTAGACCTCTTTAATTATTGGTTTGACTTAGGCGATTATCATGCTTATCGCATCTTGATAATGTATTAATGTCTTGTAGTGACTAATGTAGATCGTAGTCTATATCTCAAGAAAAAAAAGACAGATAAAAATTGATTCACACAACTGTTTTATAACAATCATCGAAATGTATTTTTGTGGGCATGATATTTCCACCTCATTTTCATTAGTATTATTTGAAAATTGAAAAACCTTGGTAAGGCTGTGTTTTTTTTTGTGGGTCTGAATCTGAATTAGCTGAACTGAAATGGATGAATTACTGAATTATTTTAAAAGTAAGATGTTTGTGTTTTTGTATCTGAATAACTAAGTCTGAATTATAGCTTGGACATTTATACCCTCATGTATCTCCTTAACAAAAAACCCTAATTTCTTCTTAACCTTTCTCCTTGTTTTCCTGACCACTCTCTCTACCTTACTGTTCTACTCTCTCGCGCTCTCTCTCTCCTTCTCTTTCTAATCAATCAACCTGACCATTACCTTCAAAAAAAAAGAAAGAAAAACCTAGCCATTTGATTGTTTAACTTATTTCCCAAATGACCTCCAACTTTGTGACCAGCTTCTTGCCTGACCCCCTACTTTAGTAATAATTCCCGTATGATCCCCTTTTTCCGTTATCTTTAACTTTCCATTAATCTCTCTCCTCCATCTCATTTCCTCTCTCTGCCAAGTCACCTATCACGCCACATCATCATCTTTTCCGGCAGGAGTCGTCGGCCGGCCAAATTTCCGACCGGCGACCTTAAATTTTTTTTATTTATTCTCTCTCTAAATTTTTTTTTTAATTTCCCCTCTCTCTAAACTCCGGCGAAGGGAAACCCTTCGCCGGAGGTCTGTCGAATAGACCATTGAAGGTCTGTTCATCACGAACAAAAGTCTGTTCGACAGACCTCGGGCGAAGGGAAACCCCCTTCGCCGGAGTTTAGAGAGAGGAAATAATTTTTTTTTCTAGAAAGAGAGAAGAGAGAGAATAACAAAAAAAAAATTGAAGGTCGCCTGCCGGAAATTTGGCTGGCCGGCGACCCCTGCCGGAGAAGATGATGATGTGGCGTGATAGGTGACTTGGCAGAGAGAGGAAATGAGATGGAGGAGAGAGAGTAACGGAAAGTTAAAGATAACGGAAAAGGGGGCCATACGGGAATTATTGTTAAAGTAGGGGGTCAGGCAGGAAGCTGGTCACAAAGTTGGGGGCCATATGAGAAATAACCCTCAAATTTATGACCTCTATCTCTGGTTGATCGAAAAACCCTAACTGCACAAGGGTCCATTAAAGCATTTCCTCCATGACCGACGTCGTCGTCATCTCTTTCTAGTTTTCCATCGGTATTATTTAAGCAAAGCCCTTGCCAGATCCGGCAAGGGTTTTGAGCCGAAGAGAAACCTAAACCCTCGCAGATCCGACGAGGTTTCATGGAGTTTCTTGTGGTTGTCTTCGTAGTGGTTTTTGTGACGACGACGTGGTGGTGGTTTTTGGCGGTGGTGGACTTGTTTTGGTGGTGGACTTTGGTGGACATGGTGGTTTTGTTGTCTTGAGAAAAAAGATTATTCTAAATTATATGGGCATAAACAACATTTTACACATTTGAAAATTTATCTCTTCATTTCGGCCTTGTTTTGAAGTCTGAATAAAATGGGTTCTAATTCAGCCAATTCAGACAAATGTACAATTCAACTTGATTTTCAGATTTCACAAATAAAAAAAACAAACATCTAAAATTTGAAAATTTTAAAAAACAAAGAGCACCTAAGTAAACAGGACCACAAGATTAAAAGTCTTTGTATGCTTGTTTTATCAATGGAAAGAACTTTATAATAGAAAAATGGTTTTGTATATAGAAAAAATTAAAGAAAGAATGAATAAGAGAAAATGTATTAAGGGCCGACAAAGTGGTGTAAACTTGGTGTAAGAAGGAGGTAAGGGTGGAAAAATAATTTCCAAAGTAGTCTTCTGATTTTCTTTCTTTTTTCAGAATTTCCTCTTTATGAAGGTATAAAATCTACCTTCAGTTTTCATATCTTATCACCACACCTTCGAAGAAATTTCCCAGAGGCCCCCTGTTGGCGTGTGGAAGCAGCGACATGTCACGGAGTAAAGTTTCGGCCTACGCTTTAACACCGTGCGGCACTTGTCTTAGCACAAGTCTAAGCCTTCTTCACTAAAATGCCTAAGTAACCTTGACTTATTAGGCAAGATCTAGCACTATAACTCCAAGAAAAGGAAGCTATCAAAGTATGCACAATTTTGAGAGAAGATGATCTTTGTTGATGAAACTTAAAGATTACAAGAAAGCTTTTGGGCACGTCTCCCAAGTCACTCAATCTCTCTCTAACACTTCTTGAATCCTTGCTTGGATGTCTTACAAATGAGGGGTGATCCCCTATTTATACTAGTTCCTATATACAATGGATGGCTAGGATTTACCCACATGTAACACATCTAAGGGTGATGGAAATCTCTAGATTACTTGGGCTCCAAGTATCTCTAGGAAATATCTCCTTGCCAATCTCTAGAAAACTCCTTGGGCTGGGCCAAAGAGGGCACAAAATGAGTTATCCAACTATGCACAAAGCAGCCTAGTGTATAGGTGCTGTTTGGGCTGCTGTTTGGGCTGCTGTATAGGTGCTGTTTGGGCTGCTTTTGAGCTCCCTGTCCGGCCCTCTTAGCTGCTGTCCGGGCCTTCTTTAGCTGCTGTTTGGGTGCTCAAAATGGGTCAAAATGAGTGGGTTGTGAC
>BEHA01050266.1:19377-37109 GCA_002897215.1 Eschscholzia californica subsp. californica | reverse complement strand
TTTTTATCTAATTATGAAAAAAACAAACAAGCACTACCTACATCTTGATAATCAAGAAAAGAAAATGTTCAAAAGTAGAAAAAACTTTGCTCTAAAAAAAATAAAAATACATAATCACATACTCTGAAATTTAATGATATATTTAGTTACCGGAGTTAGGGGGTAACCGGGTGGTCGCCGCAGTTTCTTTCCCATACCATACATTCCTAGATTGTTTCACTCCACCGACATCACTATTGGCATGACCTTTCAATTCTATAAAAAAAATGTGAAAGAAATTTTAGAAGGAACTTAGATCCAAAAATAAATTAGAGGATAAACATCAGACAAAGTAAAATAAATAGGATAAAATCAAAATCAGAGAAACTTACCATCATTTCTGGACCTCTTGACCTGCCCTTTGTGTATCTCAAACGCCACATCCATTATTTCAGATAGAAATTTTCTTAGGATGGCAGAGAATGAGTCTATGGTTCTTTTTATATAGACCTAAAGCCCATAGTTATCTCTCCAAACTACGCGATGAGCCCCTAGTTTTGAAAAACCATGGTTTTCAAGACATACTTCTCCCATCTGATGTGGATCATAAGGTTTTTAGTTTCTAGAAATACCTCACTTACTCTATGTGATTCTATTTTCCTAATATACCACTTTGCGTATCACATTGTAAGCAGGTTTTACAAATAAACCGCTTTCATCTCACGTGATTCCAAGGCAGTAATTTTAAAAAAATAATTCTGCAATCTCTTGTTGTTCAAGGATCTTACGTAATGATTTTGTTAAAATGTAAACTTTTCATATCATTCTAATTTTCTTATACCCAGAAAAAGAAGGTAATAAGATGTGACAATAAAACAAGATATTTTTTTTTTCTTCCGTAAAGGGTGTGGATGTTTTTCTGATGATTTTGTGGAAGAGACATGAGCTTTTGATAAATTAGGAATATGCTCAATATTAACTGCCAGTTAACTTCAACTAACAGCCGTGAGTGAATTTGTTAAATACAAGAAATACTTATAATTTTGTAAAGGTTATGTCGGAGTTCCCTAATCATTATCACATCTTTGTTACGTTAAAAGATATGCCAGGAACCAAAGTTCAGTTCTCCGTTCACATGTAATACAATTATAAGTTATTAAACTGTAATTAAAATCAATTATTAAGGAAAAAATGATCAGGAAAAAACTAAAGATCTTAAAACTTGGTCGTTAATGCTTTTAATATATTCTCACCCTGGATGTTTACGTTATGAACTATCAGGTTTATATCAGCTCTTGGTTAGTTACTCTTGGTGTATTTTGGTTATATGGATTGAATAATTATTTTTTCCCCTCTCCGCACTTTGGCGCTTAATATACTCATCGCTTGCCTGGTTGCTTATGTTTTGAAGTGTGTGAAAATATGAAAATGATATTGGATGCTTGTCTAGACCTCTTATGAAGGTGAGAAAACCCATGTCATTCAAATTTCCATAGTGCAACATTCGACTCCACATATGTTCAATTAGATGTTCCATAAAATTAAGAAAAATTCATATGTTCATGAATATGATTGTAGTGTAAAATAACCCTAAATTTTTCAAGAGGTAACAATTCTTCGTTCGCGTGAAAATTAATTAAGAATGTGTACTCAATCAGGCTTAATTAACAACCTCACAAAACAAATCTTTGCCCTCCCTACATGGACGGGGAAACATTTTTTTATCAACTACCAACCAAGAAGTTGGGCCTTAGCATTTACAGATGGGATGTAGCTTGGTAGCCCAGGCGACCTAGCTAACCTCTCGCTGTCTCTTACAGGTGGCCCAACAGTTTTGCGCCAACCTAGTTTTTATGATTATATTGGCTATCTTCCATGAATCTTCATCTGTGGTTGATATTAATCCTCCACTGGAACATCCACAAAGAGTGCCATTAGAACTCATTTATTCTTGCTCATTTTTTTGCAGGACCCAACTCAACCCGTCGTACTTTTGTTGCTGAGTTGAACTTTGTGCCTAATTAACCAAGACATTTTCTGCATAACCATTTACACAAAATCAAAGTGTTAGAGTCATTCCCTGCACAGTAATACTTAAATGTAAAGTAACGAACTAAGTTCATTTGCAAGCCCACATCATCCATCTTAATTTTTTTTAGAGAGTGCCGATGCAAATAGTTTTCCTAGAAAACTAAGACAAAGAAGCAACTCAGACATCAAGAAGTAAAGCTAACAACCAAAATATCTTCAAATTCTAAGACCATTAATATCAAGCTCTATAAAAGCATTCATCTTTCCACAGGCATAAGCTTCTTGATACTAATTGACAAGAATGTGGAGAGAAAAAAGTATATCCCCAGTAATTTCTGTCCTATGGGATATCATTAGGCCATTAAAATCATAATCAAAACAAATAATCTTAAAACCGGAGTAATTAACAGAAATAAACAGAATAAATTTCTATAACAATTCAATCCCAAACCAGTTACATGATTTTAAACACCAAATAGGCAATAGAAGGAAAAACCATTAAATTAGATCAATACCTGAATCAATAGGAGATGAAATTACATAATCAAATTCTCGAAATTACGATATCTAAAATTCCAAAAAGCAATAATTTCAGTTAAGGAGAGAAAGAGGAAGAGAGAAATATCAATTAGTCCAAAAAAATTATTTATTTGCAAACCTATGAAGCAATAATTTCAGCCATTTCCGAAATGAAAAGAAAGGAGACAAAAAATAATGATTCAGTCATTGCTGAAATGAAAAGAAAGGAGACAAAAAAATTATCTAAAGTTTTGTCGTTCGTCCAGACCCTGACGAAGTTCCTTGGTTCGAGTGGACCCTAAAAGGGACCACTATGATGTAGTCGACCACATTATTTCCCAAAACGAGATGGGAACGCGACACTCCATGAGACATTCTTTACTATTTAAATTAAAAATTTATTGAGAAGACATTATGTTCTACAAATGTTATACTATTTAATATTGGATATGGTAATAACATGACAACCCTGAGTCTGTTTCCTTGTATGAGCATTACTCAAATTCATGTCACGTTTTGGAACCTAAAATGCCTATTAATCCCTTACTTTCTTCTCGTGGAATTCTAGTTCCTTATAAGATAGGTAAAGTACCCTTACGATTGTTTGGATTGCTTTTGCAAATTGTGTCGAAAATGATTGGTCGACAAAATAATGACATTCCTAAGTTTTTGGCTCACATTGCGAACTTCAATATCAGTGTATGGTTAGGTTAACAAAAGAAATTTCCCACAAAATTTCCTTTAATTATGTAAACTGACAATGTACTCATAGCAGATAAATTAGCTAACTTAGCACGAACCGAAAATAAAGAACACCCTTGAATGAGGTCCCAGATGTTCTAGCTGGTACGTGTAAGAATTCAATCCCAACATACATGTTTGTTAACTGCAATTTCTTATGTAGGACAAAAGAAGGAAAAAGAAGAATAAAGGTTCCAAAACTGTATTAAGGAAGTTTATATGTACCAATCAAATTAGTTAGCCAACTCTAGTTAAGGAAAAATGATGTTTGGATTTAACACAAAAGATGGTCGTATAGAATTTTCCCGACATTAATGATATTGCTTATGCTAATATAATTCAAGAGTGTGACAGGTATAAGATCGAACATGAATTGTGACGATATTTCTGTTGTTTCCCTGGTTCTCTTTTAAGAGAATAGTTCTTAATCTTTCTGTTTAACAAAACAGAGTACACCCACTTTTAATTATCTTTCTATCTGATAAATCAGAGAAAGAGTTATCTTCTAACAATTAAGATAACAACAGTGATTATAAAAATAAAAATCGAATGTAAAATATACGAGTCGAGGATACCTCTGTCCTTAAGACAATCTACACCTTGTATATCAGTACCAACAGTAATGGTGTATGTCTCCCAGGATAAAACGGATTACCTATCAAAGTAAAGATGGTACCTCTTGGTTATGATAGTCTGACGAACGTTGTAAGTAATATGAACTTCTGAACAACGATCCTTAAACTCTAATGCTTGAAAATGAATGCTCAGAAATGCTAAAAATTAATGATTTGTTTACTGAATTCTCATGGTATTTATAGGGGTATTGACACCACTTCGTATGGGTGCCTATAGATGAATGGATGCTTCCCAACAGTCATATTTGACTGTTGGTTTTCGGGTGCCATGTTGACCGTCAGATCTTAACGGCTCTATTAAGATCTCGCGCATTGATCGCCCACCGTTAGATCATCAACGGATCTATCTTAAGAGCGCCAAATATCCTGACCGTTAGATCATCAACGGATCTATCTTAAGAGTGCAAAGTGCGTGCAGGCGCCTCTAAAGCGACCAATGCGCCCTAAACACCCATTCGCCCACGCCGCGCGTGCGCGATGCGTGGTTTACGTGGTGCAAACCACGCCAAACATCCATCATCCCAACCAATATATTATTAGTAACATAAGGAAAAGTCTATGTTAGGAAGTAGAACTTTCCTTATTTTTCCAATACGGTACTAATAATAAAACTACACGTTGTAATTATCCCTATATTTTTCCCAAGTAAATCAATGATAACTCATTCATATGAAATCGGATTTTGACAAACTTTATGTCTAATTCAAGAGTTCGACGAGACGAATCCAATGGTCCATCCTGATCTTGATTTGGACAACGTTTAGTTGCCCAAATTGACAAAAAATAGATCCGATTTCTACAATTTCCGCCCGAACTCTATAAGCTATAATATCTAAATAAGATGTACAACATATCTGATGGATACTTAAGTGATCATCACAATTGATCTCCGATTTATTTAAATAGAAAATAGTGGACGAGTTTCCAATATTTATTGTCTCGTATTGTCATATCCAAATTTATCAGGACTACATCGGAAATAAATATTTATATATCCAACTTCTAGTGCTCAAACTTATTTTGATTCAATGGGAACACTAAAAGCATGCCAAATAAATATTTATATATCCAACTTATCAAACTTATTTTGATTCAATGGGATCACTAAAAGCAATTTTGAACTTTTTAACCCTTTATTTTGGGGTTTGACTGCAGTTTTCGTACCAACCCACTAAATTTTAACCCCACCCTTAAGTTGGCTGCTATAAAAAGAAATCAACTTCATTACATTTCCTAATCTAATTGTTAGGTAGTTGACTGAAGGTATGGGGCAAAAGATTATCAAGTAGAAAATTAAGATTCCAATAGAATCTCATAGATCCTGTCTTATTAGATTTCATACAGGAAGTCCCAAGTCCTACTAAACAAGATACTTAGAGCATCTCGGTTGGGACACTAAGAAAAATCCTAAAAATTCTGTTGGCAAGTGTCAATTAAGATTATCTTGTGTAAGTGGCAATATAGAGAAACTCTAATATTTTATTTTTTGTCTTCAATGTAGATCTCTAAAATACCTTTACTTAATACAAGTCTCGCTCTTAAATTAAATAAGAAAAAGTAATTAAAATGTAAAGGTTTCTATTAGTTTAAATTTTAGAGTGCAACTTAGAGAGTCTCAAGGAGATACTCTAAGTTTTGAAAGGTGGCCAATACGCGGACAACCGTTTTTCTTATATGGACAACTATCTTATGCGGACAATGCAAAAAAATTAAATTTTTATATGGACATCAGTTTCTAAGGAGACAACTCTCTATTATTTTCACTCAAGTCCTCTTAGAAACAGATATATTATTTGATGACCTCCCTCTTTCTCCATAAACCCTAAGTTAGTTAGTCTTCATCTCTTCTATTACTTGTTCTTCATCATCACCCAAATTTCTAGAGAGAGAAATTCCTTGGAGAAGCATTGGTGGTTATGGCATCAAACAAAGGCAAGGGAGTTGTTGTAGAATCTTCCCAAAGACAAAGGTTAGAACCCTAAAACTCTAAAACCAACCATGAAGAAGAAGATGGTACTGATGGGAGAGAAAATCAGAGAAGATGTGGAAGACGAAGATGGATCTGTTGGTTCCGACTCTGAAAACGATGGTGAAGACGAAGATGAATCTGGTAATTGGGGTTGTGCAAATATATGGCATAACAGAACATTACTTGCGACGAAAATCTGGCATAATCAGAAAACTTGCCAGATTTTCGTCGCAACTTAGCTTCTGTTATGCAATATTTTCGTCGATTTTCTGCGAAAATATGGCATAACAGAAGCTAAGTTGCTACGAAAATCTGGAAAACTGTCCGATTTTGCCAGATTTTCGTCGCAAGTTATGTTCTGTTTTACCTCATCAATTTCATTAATGCCCCGTAAAAACTTCTTCAGGTGCAGATTGAGGGATTTTGTCTTCTTCATCCATCTAGGGTTTGATAAAAAAAATGGTAGAAACTACAATTTACTTTTAGTAGAAGTGAAGAAAGAAGAACAAGACTAAGAAGAGATTTTGTCTTCTTCATCCATCTAGGGTTTGATAAAAAAAATGGTAGAAACTACAGTTTACTTTTAGTTGAAGTGAAGAAAGAAAAATAAGACTAAGAAGAAGGAAGAAGATGAAGAAGAGGACAGTTTAGGTTTTCAATCTTCAACTATTATTTTTGTTAGTAGTCCACAAGTTACTAATTATTAGTATTGAAGACTTTATGGAGTTGTCCCCTTATTAAATCAAAGTCAACTAAGTCGAGCATAGTTGACTCGCATCGGGCCCGAAAATAGTTGTCCATATAAGAAAAACGGTTGTTCGCGTATTGACCACCTTTTGAAATTGATGATACATAAATTGGTCAACCGTTGACCGACGTCAGGAAGTCAAGAATAGACCAGAAGCCTAATGGGTAAACATGTCTCAAGGCAACAGGACCGCTAGACCGGAAGAGATCCGCCACCTAAGCCCAGAAGTGGGAGGTCGGCTAAATCTTTTGAGGAGCTCTAGCCCGGTTTCGCCTAAAACACAACCAGGTCTGCCCTGGGATTCTTAAAAAGTATAGGGGGTCCATGTAAGCCAAACCAATGCCTTACACCCTGAACATGGGAAGACAGAAGCGCGCCGCACGCTTACCGACTTAATCCTGAATCTTCCTACAGATTTCAGTCGGCTACGATCCTAAGTGTTTAATTAACTTGGGCTCCAAGAATCTCAAAGGAGGAAACATCTCTAGGAAGATATATCAACTCGGCAGGATATCTATGAGGTATCCTTGAACATAGCAACATCTAATTATCCTAGATACGAGATAAACTAAAAAGGAAACCCTAACTACGAACGGTAGTCTTAATCCCGAATAGTGGATCAAAACCGCTTCATCCATACCGTCTATCACAGTCGGTCCTAAGCAGCCTATAAAAGGGCACCTCATCACCTTCATCAAGGTAAGCTCGTCACGTTCCCCAAGGATCACTCGATACTCAATCTTTAATACAAAGGGCAATCTGATTGTATTGAGCGTCGAAGAAGTTTCTGAACTCTTTGCATGTTTTCCCACGGGTTTCTAGGCGAGGAGCGGCAATCAAAAGAAGGAGTATCGTTCATCCAGACGGAGTATCATTCAATCGGACGATCCAACATCAAGGTCTCAATTCTCTGACTGATAACTGGAGGTGACATTTTTCGACATCAGCAGGAGTTTCAGTTTAAACTTTAAAATGATGTGGCGTCATTTATTTTGTAGATCCTCAAGTCCTCTTAAGGATTTCTAAGTGTCACCTAAGCAACTCATTTACTTTTGTAATCAAATATAAGTTTTAGAGTTTTTCTTAAGTGTTGCATTGGAGAAGCTTTTCTATTAGAGTATCTCTAAATAGACAAGCAGGAAAGAGGTAATTTAGAGATCTATTTTTCACACTTGACACCTAGGATGTTTATAGATTTTCTTGAGTGCTGCATTGAAAATACCATACTGGATATGGAGCTTTTTAAATAAAACGACGTTATGTGGTTTCCAACAAAAAACCAAAAATTCCCTTAATTATATGCTTTCAATTTCATATAACAATAGTCTAAATAGAGAATGCTTTGAAATACAAGTGGTGACGGGTAGTTAAGCCAAAATTAATGTTAGAAAAAAATATCTCGTTATTCTCAATCCAAACGCAATCTAAAAAAACCATCTTAATGAGAATTCTGGTTCTTAGCCTGGATGACAATGAAATAAGCTCTCTTTGCCTCAAGGTCACAATCTTTAATTATTAGGAAAACCCGACCCCGGGCTATATTAGTCTAGGGGTATACTCAATTTTCTTTATCAATTCAGTTTTGAGAGGAACTCCCGAAGTTAGTGGTTGAGGTGTTGTCTGGGTTGTTGGTGGTGCTGGAAAGGGAGATGGAAGAAGAAGAAAGTGAAAACACATTAAAAGTGGCAGTGTTTGAAGGAAACAAAAGATTACTAAAAATATTTATTTCCACCTACAAGTTTGTACGTCGAAAAATGTCTTTATTTTCCCAAAACAACGACATTTCTAATAGATGCTTGATGCAGATAGATTTTCGGAAGATAGTTCAAGAAACCTAGATAATTTAAATCTAGTTATTTAAGTAGTATAGAAATTTCGAACCCACGGTATAAAAATAGGGGGGTAATTAGTCATATATCCACTCATAAATCAATAAACATTATAAAACCAAAATAAAACATGAATAGAAAGTAAATCCAATAGTGTACTTTTTGGTGGTCCCCATGCTTCAAGCTATTTATTTTATCTCATTATTGTCTTTTTATAAATATATTTTAACCTACAGTAAACTGGGTTTCTTGTGGTTGAGTTAATATTTATTTTTCATTATTGGTCTTAAAATTTATTGTCAAAATTTATTCTCAATATTTTTTTCACAATTTATAGTTGTCAAGACCAACATACCAAACCAGCCGTTTTTATCCTAAAAACGAGATTCCCTTCTCTCTCTCTATGTTCGTACAACGTTTATATCTCTACAAATTACTTGAAAATCATTATGAAAATTATATATGTTGATTATATTTCGAGTCGTCTTAAAACATTTATTTAATTTTAACAACATATTTAAATTTACATTTTTTATCACTTTTTCGTAAGAAAAGAAGTTGAATTTTCCATCACTACAATCTTATTGATTTTATTAGTAAGAAAAGTATAATGTAAACTGATATTTATTTTGCTAACATTTTCACTGCTAACATTTTCAGTATTTTTCTAACATTTTATTGATTTTATTAGTATAATATGCGTGACTTATGTTATGATTATCTAACATCTTATTGATTCTAACAACATTCTTAGATTTAACAGAATTTTAAATTTTTTTCTAGCATTTTATTGATTTTAATAACACAATTATATACTTACACTAAAAAATACTTCTAAGTTTTTAAAGCAACGTAGGTGATGAATCGACGTAATAACAACATCATAATGAATCGACGTAATAACACATATTCATATTAAAATAAAATAAATTTGTTTTCTCGAAATTTAGAAGAACAATTACATTAACAAATTTATTTTGATAGATGCAATTAACGAAAATCTCTTTAAAAGAAACACACCCGAAATATGAACCAAATCTAAAACAAAAACAAGAGGCTATTAAATGTCAGTAACGCCCACATATATGAGAAGTAGTAAATTTGGAGATGTTCTCCAACTTAGTTCATCAATTCTCACCATGGAAGCTGATATATATGGTCTGTAGAGGAGAGTAAGAGAGAAGATGAAGACGGTGGGGAAAATGTTAAAGATGATAACCGAAGATTTGAAGACATTTAGTTCTTCGCGTGCAAGCAAAAGTACACAATTGCGTAGGGTATTTGATCTGTTCGGGTACCCTGTCGGGTAGAAATTGGTCGGCAAAACGTTCCAGTCACTCAGTTAAAGGTCTTTGCCTATGTCATGAACACTAACTACAGGCCTGACATGCTGGGTGCACCTGTGTCTTGTAGCGGGTATCGGTTGTCCCTTAGGGGATGGGACCATCTTAATCGCGGCTATCTGATCTTCTTTGCCAACCTTTACCGATCAAATTCTAGTGCATTCTAAGAAGCAAGAGTTGTTGACGTTATACCTATAAAAGAAAATAACATAGTTGATCAAAGATACTGTTAAATGAAATCCAAGCAGAATATCAAACAAAAGGAAATTCCTTACATTATTAGGCCTCAAACACCAAAACATAACAACTATATGTTAGCTTAAGAGACAAAAAAATAGAGAAGAGAATGTAACCCCTCCGTTTAATGAGGAAATGATACGAGAAAGAAACTCGGGATATATCAAGTTAAAGAGGTTAACTTTTTTTACTGTTCTTGGAGGAACAAATAAAGACTCATCTCAAAGCATAATAAGAATAATATAGTCAACGTTCATTGAAGAAGATTAAAACGAAAAACACAATTTAAATGTCGCATTTTGATGATATACACATTCAAACAAAAAACACTTAACAAATATATAAGAAGATTTTATCTCTCTTTCTTTTTTCCATTAGCTAATGAAAGCTTCAAGTAAAAAACTAAGCTCATTCATATCATCAACAAGAACAAAACCATTCAGAAAAAATATGTTAGAATAACATATAAGGAAAAGATAAACTACGAAATTAAGCACAAATACTCCCAAACACTTCCTTTCTCGACTAATTTATATAAGAACAATATACCATACGAAATTTGTGTATCACACACAATACCTACCTGCGTCTTCTAACCATTTCAAATGTTCTTAATCAATTGTGGGTTGAAAGAGAGAGAAAGAAGTTACATGTGGGCTACAAATAACATGTTGAAGTAAATGAAATGAATGTGGAAGCTTATGGAAACAATGGGTAAAAGAGAATAGATCTTTCAAATAAATATCCTGGTGTCAGACTTTGGTATAAGAAATCCAAACATATTTGATTAGGTATGTATAAGGAGATAAGTTAGAAAGTGGATTGGAGTTATTTTTTTGTTGAAATAAGTGGATTGGAGGTTGATCAGACAAAACCCCTCTTGATGATAAAAGTTGAACTTGATGATGAAGTGAACATACTTGTATAACAAATAAGAGGGCATATTGAGAAAGGCTTCTGACACAATAAATGAGTGGAAGCTTTAAGCAATAAGTGTACCTACGCACCTACGCTACGCTGAGTAAATTGTATATTGCAGAGACTAAAAGACGTTAACTACATGAAAGTTGAATATGTGATATACCATATGGAATTCCAGTGTAGAAGTCCCGAACATGGAGGATTCTTGTAGATCACTCGAGGAGGCAATAGTGTTGACAATATCCATCACCACTTGTTGAATTTTTCTACAGCAACCGAAAGTTCTTTTTACTTATTTCATTGATTTCTTTTGCTATTATACTGAAAACCTGACTTGCTTTATCTGCTTGAATTCAACAAGTGATTTCTTTTTTTATTTGTCGACGTTAACTATGTCTTATCCTTCAAAATCACGTTTTCTGTTTCGGAATACAACTAAGTAGTCTGAAAACTAAACTCAAAGAGACTGCATCTATATTCATGACCCGTCGACAAATAAAAGAAGAACCTGTTTCTAATTCAAGCTCAATCCAAGAAATATACATCTAAAGTATGGGAAAGGAGACCACATGAAAAGAAAATATATATATCAGTTTAGAAAAGAAACTAACACCACTAAGTGACTAACTCAATGTAAAATGCTCCACTTGCTCTACCGAAACTTTGTAAATGAAGGGCGATAGAGATTACCAATCAATGTTAACAACCTTTCTTTCATTCCGGGGCAACTGAGTATTACAGAGGAACGGGAAAAGCAACTTGGAAGAAAAATTATCCCCATTAATGGACTATAATTTTCCGCTATAATATTATTTGTAACTTCATTGTTTTCAAAGAGGAGTTAGAAGATTAGATATAAAATTGATTTTATAGTTGTTTGAAAGAGGGATATAAATTGATTTTAGCCGTTTGGCCACATAATTTTTGTTTTGTAACTGCTTCAATAATCAAGATTTTGTAACTGACATCTTCATGGTCAATTTAAGATTTCTAATATTGCAGAGAGAGAGAGACGGAGTATGTGATAAAAATTGTAACTGATGGATTGAGGAAATTGCAAGAGTTTAGTGAACCCCTTGTTTGTGTGTGGATTAGAAGGATTGTTAAGAGGGGATGGTATAATTAAGAGGGATGGTATAATTAAGAGGGAAGGTTTAATTATGATCTAGTGGCCACGATTAGATCTGACAACTGACAAACGGTCATGATTAACGTTAATCATAGTTGTAATTATCTAAAAGCGGATATTAGTGTTGATGTGGGATGGACGGCCGGATATTAGAAGCTAAAATTTTATCTTTAATAGGGTCTTAATTATTTTTAGAAAGATAAATAACGTAAAATTTCAATCCAAAGGCCAGGCTTTGAGTTGCATGAAACAAACGGTCATGATAGTTTAATGAGTGGGTGAACTAATTTTCATTTTCTTAGGTAGGTAATAGATACCACTAAACAAATATAAAATCTTGACTATCAAATATATAGAGGACCATTATACAAATGTGAAATTATGAAACACATCAGAAGGTTAGAGAGTCAAACACTTAACGTAAACAAATCAAAACGAACGTTTAAGAATGTAAATCTCTAAAAACAAACTACAGAAAAAAAAAATACATTAAAATTTACTAAAAACTTATAATTGTTTTCTACCGTTATACAATCCTCAAAAATAATTCATAACAAAGTCACTACCAGCCCGACACTTTTCCGTCGAACTTCTTTGAATTTCTTTCTTCAACCTTTTCGATAGACATAGATGATACGGCTTCACTTTTGTTTATTTGATCTCCTGTATTCTAAAACAAATAAAAAAGATTAACGTGTTACATATATGGAATCATATAGAAAATAAAAATGAAAATGAATCTACAAAAATATTCTTAGTAGACTCAAGCATGTCTTTTCTAATTTCGGAGGCAACAACATTGACAACAATGAATCCACAAAAATTCTCTCTATTATTTCAAGCTAGTACTGCAAAATAAATATTTACAATCGATACATAACAGTTATCCATGACTAATTACCAAGACCAGAATCTATATACAAAAAATAAAGATCCAGAACCTATACACAAAAAAACCAAAAACCTAAAATTTAAAATAAGAGAGTGTGAAAAATAACTAATCAACAAATCTTATTTATAACCAAAAGAACATGAAACAAAATTAAAAGAATATGTAACATTTTTATGTATAATGGAGATTTATGACAATTAATACAAAAATAAATGAATACAATATTTTTTTGGAGAGTTAAAAGAATAGGAACCGTTTTTTTTTTTACATAATTAATACACAACTAATCAATATTATCCAAACTTTTAATTTGGAGATGTAAGGCTAGAATTCAAAGATTGAGAATTGAGTAGTCAAGATTTATCATGTACATTGTTACCTTGCTATATAGATTTTATGAGGGTCAACAAATTTTGTATTTTTAGGGTAGGTAATAGATCTAACAATCAAGATTTAAGATCAAACAGAACCAACGACCAGATTTATCTCTGGGTAAGATATAATAATTAGTTTATTACTAAAACCTATGATAACCCATTAAATAGCCAATTTTATTAGCAATAAATTAGAGTTATGCACGTACTATTTGTTTTATGAATATATTAAATAAATAGAGGGTCAAGATTTATCATAGGATAACAGACGGCTAGATTTATCTTTCGTTTGTCTGTGGTTTGTCTTTGAGTTTGTCCCAGTCAGCACTCAACATCCTATTTTATATAATAGATTTTCTGACTTACTTACATTATGTTAACCAACTTTTTAACATTTTTCCAGCATTTCTTGATTCTCCTGTATTACTGAAATTAGGAGAACAACATTTTAAACATTTTTCTAGAATTTTCTTTATTATTAACGCAATGCTTTTACATTTTTATGGACAGTTATCAATCATTGAATGAATTTTAGTGATACAAATACTTATAGTTGTTACCCAGGACCGTGCCTGAGAATTCAGGGGCCCGGTGCTATATTGGAGTTGGGACCCTTATCTAATCAAAGATGAAAAATGTACTTCAAAAACAAAGTAACAAACAAATTCAAAATAATTTGACAGTGGCTATGTAGGAGTTTGTAAATTGGAGAAAACTATTAAATCTCTTTCATTTTTTACAAATTGACTACGATTGTCATTAGAATGCCATTGATACATCAATTGTGATGTGATAAATACGATAACTACTAAACTTTAAACTCCTACAAAACCGGCCTAAAGTTCATCCTAAATTACTTTATTTATAACTTTAATTACTCAAGTTCAATAAAACATGAATGTGTGATTTTTAGAGTATTAGAATATATGCACTTACAACTGAACTATCAGTTTTTGCCATCACTATTGAATTTCAAGATTACGAAAACTATGTTATATATTTAAACTTCTTTTTCTAACAAAAAATGGAATAGGGATTTAAATAAAGAGATTTAAATATGTTTTTTTTTGTTGAACTAGCTTACATAGATTAAATAACAACGTTATTACAATATTTATTAACTAAAATACAAGGTACATTCTTCCACTCTTTGCTCGCGTTTTTCTTCTTTGCCCATTTAGCTAATTTGTCTGCGCTGGAATTGAGTTCTCTTTTAATATACTTGAACTTTACCACTTCGAATTCTTTTCTGCTTTCTCGAATTCTCCGGATGTGGATTAAAGATTGCCAGTGTAGCATGTGATGTTTATTGTTAGGATGTTTGATGAGATTGATATTGTCGCTTTCTACAATTATATTCTTGAGTTGATTAGCTTTCGCCCATTCGAGGCCGAGTAAGATTGCCATCGCCTCTCCTTCTTCACTATTTCTGGCTTTAGTGGATTTTACTTTCGCTTATATGAATTTCGATTCTGCATTGTGAACAATCAAGCTAATTCCCACATTGGATGTTATATTAGTAAAAGATGCATCAACATTCACCTTAATAAAATTCTGGGGCGGGGGTTGCCATTTCTCACTAGAAGTATGTTTGATTTTCTCTTGTTTCATATTGATTTTTGGGAAGTTTTCGATCATTCTGATTATTTTATTCAGGTCATTGATTTCATATTGAAAATAATGGTCACACCTCACTTTCTATAAAATCCATAAAATCCATAAAATGGTCGAAAAGTGAATATTTTCTCTGGTATAGCAAAGATGAATATGATTTTCCCAACAGAAGATCCAGTCAGATATGGACGTAATATTTTCAGATATAATATTGTAGTTAAACCAGATGTTTTTAGCCAAAGCGCAGTGTAAAAGAGCATGTTCAATAGATTCTATACTAGTGCAGTTGGGACAAGTGGTATTATTGTCGATGTATTTTCCGATTCTTTCCCTAACAGGGAAAGCTTTGGTGCAGATTTTCTAGATGAACAATTTGATGCGCGGAACGGTCGGGAGAGACCAGATGAAATTCCAGTTATGGTTGTTAGGGTTGTAATTATTGTTATTATTGCTGAGGTGCTGATACATGGAAGCAACCGTGAATTTACCCGATTTGGTAAGTTTCCATTTGAGCTGGTCCTTACCTTCGCTGTTTACCGGTATAGTTTTGATAAGATTCTGAGTATTAACGTCGAAGTTGGCTTTGAGCACTTCATTATTCCAGTTGTTGTTCGAGATAAGTTGAGCTACTTTGGTAAGATCGGATTGATTGTTGTTCTGAACAGTTCCATTGATTTCAGGGATCCAATTGTCAGTCCAGATGTTTATGTCATTACCCGATTGCACTTCCCAAGTTGATAGATCATCAAGAAGGCTATAGTGCTTTCTGATCGTCTTCCAATTCCAGGAGTGATGAGATTTAGCTGGGTCTGGGGTGTTGGAGTGCGGGAAATACTTGGTTTTAAGGAGTTTGACCCATATTGCTTCTGGTTCAGTCTTGAGCCGCCATGCCATCTTAGAAAGGAGAGTTGTATTATCCAGATCAGGCAGATGAAGCCCTAGCCCTCCAAGTTTTTTAGGAGTGCAGATATAAGACCATGCTTTGGTGCAAATACCTTTCGACTTACCCCACCAGAAATTCCGTTGAACGGCCTTGATGCTTTTGCTTATTCCTTTAGGAATTGCAAAGCACTGCATCTGGTATCGGGGTACGGCCGCTGCTATGGCTGAGATGACCACAGTGCGACCAGCTTGGGATAGGAACGAGTGGTTCCACTTGTTGAGCTTATTCTTGATGTGCTCCAGGATATCCTTGAATACTTTGGTTTTTTGTGCTCCGATGAACAGCTGGGCTCCCAGGTATTTCTCTGAGGCGGAGGCATATTTAACTTTCAGAGTGCGCATAATCAGTCTTTTGAACTTGGGGTGTGAATTCTTAGAGTAGAAGATGTTGGATTTAGCATAATTAATCATTTGACTCGAGCTATCACAGAACTCCTGAAGAATCTTTTTGAGGATGTGGATGTTGTCTATTGTGTTTTTACCAAAAATGATGCAATCGTCGGCGAATAGGAGGTGGGAGATCTCAAAGTCTGCATGATAAGTAGGAAAACCCAAAAACCTATCTTGATTATTATTCAACATCAACTTACGACTTAGGCCTTCCATAGCTAAAGTGAAGAGAAACGGTGAAAGCGGGTCACCTTGCCGAATACCTCTAGAAGGATAAAAAGCTTTACCTGGTCGACCATTAATAAGCACTGACATTGATGAAGTCGAGATGCAAGTATAGATCATCTTAATCCAATGTTCGTCGTAGCCTAATTTTCTCGTGAGGATTTTACTGTTTATCTTTTTTTTTTTTAGTACAAACCGATTAAATTAATCCAATAAAAGATATAGATTGAAAATACAACTATTAAAGTAAGAAAGAGAAAATAGTTTTTTATTTTAAAATCAATGCACATGTGGGCCCGACCAACATTAGTGGGCAGTTATTAGGAACTTTTAATCTCCTCTTCTCTAATATCACCCTACGGGAAACTACTTTGACTGACACAATTCTTTTTAATAAATAATAATAATGTGTTGTGGGTCCCACTAGTTGGGGTCCAGTGCGGGCGCTCTGCCCGCATTGGCTCATGCACGACCCTGTTGTTACCTTAAATAAAAAATAACCAAGGCAAATGCATTGGGTCCAATCTTCACCCACGTCGGTCAACAGTCTATCGTTGAAAAAAACGAGAATATGATAAAGAAGAAATTTAATCCATTGAGCATCATGTTCTTCTAGGTTTTCTCCAGGTGATGTAAATTACTCCTAATGGATTTATTTTCTCTTTAGTACTGTATTATCTTTGGACTCTTAACTCATTGATTCTGTGATTTTAGACCTAAAACTCATAATCCCTCTATAAAATTTAAGTTAGTAGAGAATTGTAATTTCAACAATTTTATATTTTTAAGAAAACCTTCTAAATTTTAAATTTTAATATTTTATTTATTTAGAAGTGGTTACTTCTAACTTGATTAGGTTTTAGATCCCTATTACTATGTAAAAGAGATCTAGTAGTTGTTCAATTAAGTGGGTTGTATACTTGTATCCACCAAAGAAGATAAAAATTGCTCATATCAAAGTACACTTACCATGTGAATTTTTGGCCACTCTAAATTTTACTTTTTGAACCTTATCCTTATTTTTTTTATCTACCCTCGACCTCACCTGTGCTTTATGTCCCTTCTTAACCATATTCTTTTACGGAATGCTACATTCACGGACAAAAATTACGAAATTTCTTTACGGAATTACGTGGCATTCACTTTTTGAAGATTTGACCAAATCTGGGCCGTTACATATGAACGGCCCAGATTCAATTATTTTTGACAGTGAT
>BEHA01050266.1:0-15669 GCA_002897215.1 Eschscholzia californica subsp. californica | reverse complement strand
ACTATTGACTATTAATCGATAAGCATACACCATCAAAGAACTTAATCTAAGCATGGTGTATCAAACTAAAAATATAGGCAATGAAAAGAAAATAAGTTTAACTAATTAAAACAACTTAAACTTTTAAACTCAATCAAGAGAATTAATTATACAAAAATATATCTCTAAAAGATCAAAATGGGTTTCATCGTAAAATCCTAGATGGAGAGTCTTAGCTAATCATGATCGAGATTTAAAATAAATACGAAATGTAAGAGAGAAAATGGAAGAAGAATCATAACTTTTCTTGCTGATTTCCTGCTTTTCAACCAAACAGACCCTAAGGGAAGAGTTTTCCTTCTGTTTTTACGATTTTCCAGGAAAACAGACCAAACAGACCCTTAGGGAAATCGATTTTCTCATCTTCTCGGAAACGATTTCCCTGTGGAAAAATGATTTTCCAATCTCTTTTCTCGTCTTCTTCACTGTTTTCTCTTTCTTTCTCACTCTAAACTTTCTCTTTCTCTCTCTACAAAACAGTAATATACTCTCTCTTTCTCTCTCTAACCGAACAGTAAAGAAAGGAGAAGAAGAAGATAAAAATAATGAAATTTTAATCGGAAATGCTACGTTCACGGACAAAAATTACGAAATTTCTTTACGGAATTACGTGGCATTCACTTTTTGAAGATTTGACCAAATCTGGGCCGTTACATATGAACGGCCCAGATTCAATTATTTTTGACAGTGATGTTTTGAGAGAGAGAGAGAGAATACCGGAGGGAGAGAAGGGATTTTTCTTCTAACGTCTCTCTTACTTTCTCTCTCTAAAACTCCATTAAAACACCTTGAAGCTTGGATTAGCTTCTTGAAACTCATTGAACAACAAATATTTAAATCAATGTTACATATTTCTTTCTCTTCCAATCTCATATGTTACTAATTTATATCTCTGCCAACTTAGATGAACTGAACAATGAGATCTAACAAGATCAACTTGAAACAATCTTAATTTGTAAACTAATTCTTCAAGATGGGTTATTGGTTTCAATTGGAAAACCCTTAAATCAGTAACAAAAAACCCTAAACTCTAAAATCAGTAGAAAAAAGATCCCAAAATCAGTAACACAAAACCCTAATTTGTTTAAATCAGTGGGGAAAAGCCCTAAAATCAGTTTGAAAAGATCATAAAATCAGTAGAAATCTCATCAGTAGAAAAATCAATAGAAAAATTTTAATCTTCCATTCTTTTCCTCCCTCCCGTACTCTCTCTCTCTCTCGAAAGTAGGTGAAAGAGTAAGTGGGGATGACGTGGTATCCCAAGAGAACTGAATCTGGGCCGTTAACAGATGAACGGCCCAGATTTTGGTCAAATATTCAAACATGATTGCCACGTCATTCCGTAAAGGAATTTCGTCATTTTTTGTCCGTGAACGTAGCATTTCCGAATTTTAATTAATTCAATCTCTTTCTCTCTCTACAGTATCTCTCTCTCTCTTAACTCTTTCTATCTAATCTTCTCTCTCTCACAAAGAGAAGAATTAGAAGAAGAAAAATAAAAAGCAACAGAAACTCTAAACTTCCTTCCTTTCTCTAGCTCTCGGTTTAGTCTTTTAATGGCCGAGATGTTTTCTCTCTCTCTCTCTCTCTCTCTCTCTCTCTCTCTCTCTCTATAAGATATATAATGAAGCTCAAGAGAAGAGAAGGAGAAGCAGAAGAACTCTGCTCCCCAAGCCGAGATCTCCTAGTTGATAAAGCTTCATTTCTTATATAATGGCCGGATTTCTCTTTGTTATTTTATGTCCAAGAATAAAAATCAATCGAATCCCTTTATCTCTCTCTCTCAAATATTATCCAACCAGTAATCTTGAGAGAAATAGAGATAAGAAAGAGATAAATTGGATCTCTCTTTAACATTTCTATTCTTGCTTCTTGAATCGAATGTTTCCAGCCATGTCTTTCCCTTTCAAGCTTTTATTCTCTCTCTCCACTATCAGTACAATAAGAAGAGAGAAGATATACTCACGGCAATCTCTCTTTCTTTCCTTCTCTATATAACAAAATCCGGTTCAAACCGAATCCTCTCTTTCCATCTCTTTTTAATCTTGCTCAATCTCTCATTAACACCCTTGTACTTTCCTCTTTCAACTGAGATTTCTCTCACTAAAAATCTCAACTGAATCTCTTCATCACCCTTCCAGCCAGGGGCGGAGGTACATGAAGACCAACCCAGGCTATAGCCTGGGTCGGTCTTCGTAAATTTCTCAAGAGGGTAGGGGTAATTTAGGAATTTAGCCTGGTGTAAATTTTTTTTTTGTTTCTGACGGGAAAGAGAAAGGAACTTCCCCCAAATCGACAGGAAGGAGGAGCCGAGAGTTCTAGGGTTTATGACTTACGAGTGATCGAGTTCAACTTTAATCTACACTTTCTCTCTCAACTCTCAAGGATTTCTAGTGAGTTCTAGTTCTAGAGTTCATGAGTTCTTCTTTAATCTCCACTTTCTCTCTCAAGGATTTCTGGTGATGGTTTTTCTTCAATCAAAGACAGCAAGGAGCCGATTTTCTGACTTTCTGAGCAACTAGGGTTTTATAATTTTATCTTGAATCTTAACTTAATCTCTCAAGGATTAGGTTAGTAACTTGAACTTATTACAATTTTGCTCATATTTTTGATATTTCTAAAATCTGAATGTTCTGTGTTCTTAGTTCTTACTCATGGAGGTTATTTACTATTTAGTTCATTAGTTGCGAAATTGATGAAAATCATTGTCCATAGTCCATTGATTTAACTTATTAGGGTTTTAAGATTTAATTTTAATTGTAAAATCTAAAATTGATTTCAATTTCATCATAGGATTTGAGATTTCACGCTAGAATTGAAAAACTGGAATTACCTATCTAAGATTTCAATAGATTTTAGAAACATCAGATTCACAACTAATGAACTTAATAACCTATCTAAGATTTAAATAGGTTTTAGATTTAATTGTCCATTGTCTTCATATAGATTTAACTTTGACTTATTCAGTTATTTGGGTTTAAGATTTAATTGTCCATTTTCCATTGATTAATTGATTCATATTTAGATTATTTGATTTTTGATTGACATTAGTTGATGTATGATTCATGTTTAGTGGAAATTTGACTGATATTGATTTATGTTTAGGATAAAATGTCAGAAGCTCCTAAATTGTCGAGGCGAAGAAATACAATAGATTCTTTTTTTAAACCAAAAGAGGGAAAGAAAACAAAAACTGACGTATCTTCTGCATCTAATGTTGGTGAACAACCTCCTCCAAATTCTTTAAGAACCGACGAAGAAAGAGTTGAAGATGAAGGAGCGTGTACGCGACAAGTTGAACCTCCACAAGAGTTTGATTCGACTTCTTTTGAACGAGATCCGGGATTACGTCTGCAAATATGGCAACATCCTATTAATAGACAAGATGAGATTCGCCGTGCATATCTCAATGCCGGACCTTATCAACCAATCCTTCAAGAATATCCACGAACTAAATGGGGAAAGCAATTCCGTAGGTTCCGGGCTTCTTGGTTTACTCTATTTAATTGGCTAGAGTATTCCCCTGCAAAAGACGCAGCCTTTTGTCTTCCATGTTTCATTTTTGAAACAAATCCACCAAACCGTACGTCATTCACGGTTCAGGGTTTTAAAGCATGGAAAAAAGTTAATGATGGGAGCAGGTGTGCATTCTTAACACATATTGGAGACCATAATTCCTTACATATGTCGGCAATAAGAGCTTGTAGAGATTTGGAGAACACACCTCGTCACATCGACAAGTTGATTAATGTGCAAACTACAGATATGGTAAGGAAAAATCGATTGAGACTCAAGATAACAATTGATAGTGTACGGTATTTAGCTTATCAAGCATGTGCCTTTAGAGGTCACGATGAATCTACAAGTTCCATTAATCGTGGCAATTTCATTAAATTGATACAACTTTTAGCTTCTCTAAACGTTAACATTGATGAAGTTGTTTTAGAAAATGCTCCTGGAAATGCAAAATACACATCTCCAATTAGGGCTGTTCATCGGTTGGATAACCGAATTTTTCGGCCCATCCAAAGGCCGAACCGAAACTTTCGGTTAATGAAAAATGCTGGCCGAGCCAAACCGGGTGTGGTTCGGTTCGGTTATCCAACCGAACCCTATATGAGCGGTTTGGTTCGGTTGGATAACCGAACCACCTGCTGTACTTTTTATATACACAATTCCTATTTTTCGACCTGCTGCAATTTCCCATTTTCCGACTTATTTGGAGTCTTGGAGAGCCAGCCGTGAAGAACCAGAAATTTTTTTGAGTTGAAGAGTGGAACCCTGGTCTTTTGTCTTGAAGTATAAGAGGATTAGAACTATATATTATTATATTTAACTATTTATATACACATAATAAGTAAAAGATATAAGACAATGGGTTGGTTCGGTTTGGTCGGTTATCCGCCAAGGGAATCCATAAGCCGAACCAATCCACTCGGTTTTGATTATGTAGCATCCGAGCCAATCCGGGCAGCTCTTGGATTAGTTACCAAACCGCCGAAATGGGTTTGGATCGGTTTGGTTTGGTCGCTTCGGATAATATATGTACACCCCTATCTCCAATGATTCAAAAAGAGATATTATCTATTCTTGCCAACAGAGTGAGGAAGAAGATTCGCGAAGAGGTTGGGAATTCAAAATTTTGTATTCTTGTTGATGAAGCACAAGATGAATCCTTCAAGGAACAGATGGCTATTATTTTGCGATACGTTGGTGATGATGGTTTAGTTAGAGAACGTTTTTTTGATGTTTTACATGTGAAGAACACTACCGCATTAAATCTGAAGCATACTATATTAGATGTCTTTTCTCGTCATAATCTCCAAACTGAAAACATGCGAGGTCAAGGGTATGACGGGGCAAGCAATATGCGAGGAGCTTTTAACGGATTACAAACATTATTCCTAAGAGATTGTGCATACGCATATTATGTGCATTGCTTTGCCCACAGACTACAATTAACATTGGCTGTGGCATCTAAAGAAGTAAGCGATATTTACCAATTTTTTTCAATGTTAAATGCAATTATTAATTTTTTTTGTGCTTCTCCCTTACGACAAGATGAATTAAGATCTTCTCAACTAAACGAGATTGCAAAAATGCTAGATACTGGTGATCATGATACAAATACAGGGGCCAACCAAATTGGAACCTTGCAACGACCAGCAACTACTCGGTGGGGTTCTCATTTAGCTTCAATTAACAGCTTGATTAAAATGTTTGGTTGCAACGTGCACAGTTTTAAAAGAAATCATGGAGACCACGTCAAATATCCTTTTGCGTGGAGAATCTAAGGGTCTTTACATATCAATGACATCATTTGAATTTGTTTTCATATTGCACTTGATGAGTAGAATTATGGGAATCACTGATATGCTTTGTCAAACCCTTCAATGTAAATCTCAAGATATTGTTAATGCTATGAATCTAGTTACAACTACAAAGTCACTTCTTCAAAACTTGAGAGATGATGGATGGGATACTTTCATCGAAAATGTGGAATTATTTTGCAAGAAGCATTACATTACAGTACCTGATATGAACGCTCGTTATCTAATAGGCACGTCACGTTCTTATCAACAACGTGACACTATTACGATGGGCATCATTATCATGTGGATTTATTCAACGCTGCAATAGATTTTCAGTTAACGGAGTTGCGTAGAAGGTTCACAGAGAGTACGATGGAGCTTCTTATTCTTAGTTCAACTTTGGATCCGAGAGATGAATATAAGGCATTTAAGATTGACCATGTTTGCACTTTAGCAGAAAAGTTCTATCCATTAGATTTCAGTGCTCAAGAGATGATTGTTTTTAGATGTCAATTGCAACATTATGAACTTGACGTTCTTCAGCATCCGGAGTTTAAGAATTTGTCTACTATTTCAGAGCTATGCAAACGTTTGGTCGAAACAAGAAAATCAGAGTGTTATAGTTTAATTTACAGAATGATCTGTTTAGTACTAACTTTGCCTGTTTCTACAACGACTACTGAGCGGGCATTTTCAGCAATGAAACTTGTCAAAACTAACCTTCGCTCCAAGATGGATGATGATTTTCTTAGAGATTGTATGATGTTACACATTGAGAGAGAACTTGCTGAAGAAATTGATGATGATTCGATAATAGATGAATTCTATTCTTTGAAAGATCGTAGGGCTCAACTCAAGTGACAAGATTATGTATCTCAAGTGGTGTTCTTTTGATGGTCGGATAATATTTCATCTTGGTGGTTTTTTGTGTCTTTTGGTAGTCTTATGTTTCCACCTTTCTTTTGTACGTATTTTGTCATACTTCATGAGATATATAGCAGATCTTTTAAATGGGTATACATTTTGCAAGTAAATGTTAAAGTTTTATATATTTTTTTTTTTGATGAAATGTTAAAGTTTTATATTAGTATATGAATCTTTTAATGAATCAATTCATTTCTAGTCTCAAGTTTTTTCATGAAATATTATATTTTGTCAAGTACCAGATTGGAATATTGTCAAGTCATTTCGTAGCTACGGGAAGGGAAAAACAATCATTTTCGCGATTAGGTTTGACTAAATTTTAACTATTGTTAACTATTTAATTTTCTTTTTCAAAAAATTTACATAAATATGAGATGCTCGTTATTGTTGTCACTAGAAATTGCCTTTACATAACACCTTTACATGTATATTAGGTATAAACCTACTTATAGTGACTTTTAGTTAAACATTTGGCTATCGTAAAATTAAAGCTTAGCCCTGGCCAAGTTGAAATCCTGGCTCCGCCCCTGCTTCCAGCCGAATCCCTAGATGCTATCTGATGGGTCATGAAAATGTCCCATCAGAGTCGTTTAATTTAGTCGAGTTAGTTCGTTTCGAGTCTTTATTATAATAAAATGGTTGGTTTTCTTGATTAGGTGTCTTTTGGAGAGTTAGGTGTGAAAAACGGTTAAAAACGAGGAAAAGATGCATGAAGGGTATTTTGGTCATTTGGAGTCAAGGACAATCTGGTAATTTGGCCAAGGTCAGTGCGTGGTTGAAAAGTAGAGGTCGAGACGAGTCCGTAGGAGAAAACGGAAGTCAAATCGGAGTCCGGACGAAGGAATAAACCAAGGTCAAAGTTCAGTAAAAAATGTTGACTAGCGGGACAATGTCGGGTACGTTTCTGGCGCCCGGTTTACCGACAGAAACGTGTCTTGGTACGAATATAGGAGCATCCAGTTACCGTATTCGCGCTGAGCAGCGAAGTTGGGCCATCGAGATCATTCAGTGTAGCGCGCTGCAAGTTAGTACGGTGGTCCCAATCCCACGTTTTAATCGTGGCCGTTACCCTCCGTGTCTTCTAAATCCAACGGCTCCTGTGCATCTGCACTTTTAGGCATGATCCAATGGAGCGCGCTGCAGCTTAACTCGGTAGCCCCGATCTCACGTTTTAATCTCAGCCTCTCCCTTCCGCGTTTTTGAGATCGGACGGCTGCTGTACATCTGCCCCTTTATTAGTTATTTCGTGTTACCCGAAGTATGTTATTACCCTGCTCCGGGACGCGTGTCTGCTCTCCCGTCTCTCCAGATCTATGCGCGGTAGGATCCAACGCTCAGGGTAAGTTGCCGCACGATTCTTCAGCAGCCGCGAAGCAGTTTAGCCGCGTGTTCTCAACACCCCAACGGCCAGATTTTTCACCTCCTCCTCATGCGACACGTGTCCCCTTATTCCCCCATTTAAAACCCTAGCCGCCGGGGTCATTAGTTGCTTTAGGGTTTTCTTTTGATTTAAGCCCCTAGAATTCCCAAAGTAACCCTTCCTTTACCTGTTTTTACCATTTGACCCAACCAAAACCCTAACCCAACTCTATAAATAAATCCCCTTCTCCTCCATTAAAACCTAGACTTCAACAACCCTCTCAAATGGCTTCCTTATCTAATTTCTAAGTCACTTCTCTTTCTATCTTCTAACCCTAATCCCCCATTCTTTTCTTCTACTTTCTCTACCACCTTCATCTTTTCTCTAGATTTTCTTTCTAATTTCTTTCTCCTTCTAATTTCTTCTTCTAACCTTCTAATTTCTTCATACCTTCTTCTCTAAAATCTCTTCTTCTTCTATCTCTCTTCTAAATTTCTCTTCTTGTATCTTCTACTAAGCTATTATTTGGAGTTTTGGGCAATATTCTTGATATACTTGGAGCTTAAATTGGACATCAAAATGGAGATACATGGGAGTATGGATTGTGAACATTCTTGGTGATTTCTTTCCATTAATCTTTTGTAATTCCATTTATTTTATGAATTCAATGAATATTATTTTAGATTCCATGAGTAGCTAAATTTTGTATCTAGGGTGTAGAGGAAACCCATATTTGGGCTTATTTTGAGATATGTTATAAATCAATGAATCCTTATTTTTGAGCTTCAATGCCTATTGATTGTCATTTCATGTTGATTCTATAACCTTATTATCATTCATGTATTATAATTAGATATTTCATGCTTTTATTGATTTATTAGATGAGATATGCCTTTTAGATCTTGAATGATAGTGTAGGAAATTAGTTTTATATGATAGTCAATCATACATTCTTGATTTTGAATTGTGTTATTAAAGAATACATTCCGAAATCTAAATAGTTTATTATGTTAGATTTTGAGTTATACATGAGAAAAGGGATTTGTTAATTAATGCATGTTTTAAGTAGTCCATTTATGTGGTGAAATCGAAAACCCTAGATTCTTCTTCTCATCTTGATTTCATTCTTATTAGTCTTTTAGTATTGCTTTCTTTTTAAAATAGTTTCTTAAAAAAACAAATCAAAATTAATGAAAGGGGGTTTTAATTCGAGATTTAGATAAAATAGCTTGTCCTTGGGACGATTTCCCGATTTACTAAAATACTATAACTTGACCCCGTATACTTGCGGGAATAGACCTATTTTAGGCCCATCACTATCTCCGTCAATCAATCTCAATCTTCAATCAGAGATTACCATTATCTCTCAATCCTTAGAGAAAAAGATCATTTCTTTCCATCACTTCTCTTACATCTTCTCTATGTTTATCATTTTTCAAAAATAGAGATAATAACAATTGAGACAATTTGAGAAAGAAATATAGCTACCTAATCAAGAGACGTGAGATACAGCCAATATTTGGCTGTCACGTGCCAGGTGAGCAGAGATACAGTGCATCGCGGAGCAGCCAACGTGTTATACAATCCATGTTAAGATCACGGGATAAAGAGGATGGGAGCGTCAGCCGTTAAATTTTCCAGATGAACTCGAGTTCACGGGCGTATACTACGATCAGGTACACAGGATCTTGCCCTAATGGTCATCCTAAAGTACACCCTCCTATGACCGATAATAGCCCACTAACCATCTCAACCGCCGGATCCGCCTACCTATTGCTCGCCACGTACGCTGGGATGATTTTCCCTGATTTTGATCAACTACTTTTGACTCAACTTTGACCTCATACAATTTCTTCATCCGGATTCCGATTTCGCTTCTGTTTTCGGCCACGAGCTCGTCTTGGACTATATTTTTCATCGCGGTATCAACATTGACCAAAATACCAGAAAACCCTTGTCACCAAATGACCGAAATACCCCTTGTGTGTCTCTCTCCCGATTTTAACCGTTTTTCACATTAAACTCCGTAAGAGGCACCTGAGAAAAAGAAACACACAATTCATCAGAGTAACAGCTCGAATTAGACTAACTAGCCTGAGTTAAGAGATCCAGATGAGACATTTTCATGGCTCATCAGTAACCGTAACTAGCATAGTCAACATAATTCTATAAGAAACCTATGTGTTCGGGTAACAACCTTTCTTATCTTTCAAAAAATCTAGCAATCAATTGGTCTTTTGATCTCATTTGGTAAAAGACGCTCCAACACTTTCAGTTCAGAAAATAAGTCTAGTCCGTCTATTTCATATGACTCATTATGCTTGAAAAAGGTTTCAAGACGAACACATGAATCTCTCAAATCACCATCATCTTGGGAGTTTAACTTTTTTAACTTAAACAGAAAACCAAATATTTCTTCGTACTTCCGAAATTGCTCGAATCTGCTCTTAAATGAACAAAGAACATAACCTAATATGTATATGAAATAATTAACTCTAAATGCTTCTGGAGACGACATTGATGGATCTTCACACACATTCTCGTCAAACTGTTTCTTTCTTCGAATAATAAGTTTTTTTTCGAAATGTTGCTTCAACTCCCATCTTAATGAAAATCTCTTTAGCTTCAATCATGCATTCTTCAAACCCCACTTCTCTATAATCTTCAAGATAACGAATGAGTCCGTTCAATTTCTCTAATGCAACATCAATATTTATATCTTCAGTTTGAAGTGTTTTGCTAACAGAGTTTACCGCAAACGATATATTATGACAAATAACCATGCTCAAAAGGAATTCAAAATTTTCAAAGTCTTGTTCTAATATATTTTCAGCATCATGAACTGTTTTTGAATCATCTCTTGTCTCCACCAATTCTTCTAAAGCTTCTAGTAGTTAGGATTAAAGATTAGGTTTTCATCAATACTTTTTCGTTAACTTAATAAACCCCACACCATCTAGATATTGTCAATTTTGTTATTATATATAATAGGAATGAGAGGGTGTAAATAAATAGAAATTTAGACTTAGATGAATTTAATAAACTCTACAACATCTAAAGATCATATATTTCTATATAATAACAAGGAGAGAGAAAAAGTAAATAAATAGTAGAAATTAAGATTTGTTTTATCCTAAATTAGGCAATAACTCAATGACTTTGAAGAATCTAAGAAGAGAATGTGACTAGGTTAGATGAGTAGATGGCTAGGGGTGGGAAACGGGCCGGGCTCGGGTACCCGTGGGCACCTCTAGTCCGGGCTCGGGCGTTTCGGGTACCATATTCTAATGAACAATTGACTTCTCGGGCGGGCTCGGGCCGGGCAAAAGTCAGATTTTCTTGCACAAAGCCCGCCATGGGTACTAGCCCATGACGGGCATAACAGGCATCGGGTGGGCCGGGTAGCGGGCCGAACATCTTCAAATTTCAAATTTTTTTAATTTTTAATTTCTTTGGATAAAACACAAATACCACCATGAACCCTAGATTTGTTAGTAACTCAAAGGAAGATCAACATGAAAAAAAGAAGTAGAGATCTACACAAATATTAGACCTTAACACAAATACTAATCTTCTGCAATTTTTATCTTTATAGAGAGAGAGACAGAGAGAGAGAGACAGAGATAAATATATATCCAGATCTAAATACATGAAAGATTCATGAAATTATTTTCACAGATCTATATCAAAACTTTCTAAAAGATTTACTTATTGTTTCTTCTTAGATTTACCCAATAGCAAATATACAAATCTACTTGAAAATAAAATATTTACTGAGAAAAGATAAGAGTAAAGAGAATATTTGCAGAAGAGAGATAAAGATCTATTTCCTGTAGATCTTCCATGATGTTAACCTTCACTCTTCATAGCTTATCTTCAACCAACAACTCACTATCTTCGTTTTTTTGCTTTAATCTTCATATTTCTCTATGTTTCAATCGTCATTTCTTTGTCTTTCTCTCTCACTCTCGTTCTCTCTCAGTCTCCTTCTCTCTCACTCTCTCGTTCTCTCTCTCTCTCTCGTTCTCTCTCTCTCTCTCGTTATTTCTCCCTGCCTCTCCCTCTTTTTCTTCCTCATTTTGATTAGAGGAGAATGGAGATGCAAAAAGAGGTTTTATACCTTACAAACCCTAACATCAAAAATCTAAATCTGACCATCCATCTCTAATCTAACGGACCATATAAGTCGGGTATGTGATTCGGGCTTTGTGTTCGGGTAATGTACTCGGGCAAGGCTTTTCTTAGTAGAGCCCAAGCCCGCCCACAAAAATCTAGCGGGCCGGGCGGGCAAAGCCCGTCTCGGGCTTCGGGCAGCACGTTTTTTCGTCGGACTCGGGGGTTCCGGGCCGGGTTTCGGGCTCCCGGGCTAAATTCCCACCCCTATAGATGGCAATGGATCTCTCATCCCGTAGTGGAGAAGAAGAGGGTGTTCTCGGGTCCGGTTTGACTCTTTGGCTTGAAGAAAGAAATGGATATTGGGATTTCATGTTTTGGATATTCAAATTTCAAAAAAAATAAAAAAAAAGTTCACGCCAAACAACCTGTTGGGCCCACCATTCATTTAAAGATCATCAAATTTGGTGGTCCTTTTTACTTAACATTTGTTAAATGGAACCCTTGTAATTTTCTTAGAGAGTTGGACTTCTTGTATATTTCTTAAAGAAATTAATGTCTTTGGAGGCCCCTAAAAGCCCGAAACGACGCTTTGGCCCAGGGCCACCCCTGCGTATTCAACAGTCATCCAGCTAGACACCAGTTAGACTCACATTACATAGTTCAACTCAATGTCTAGTAGTTGGGCACCCAAGTACTCTCTTTCGGACCCAAAAAACAATTGTCAGAGATCTTTTACCCTTTTGAAAGATAAGGAGTAAAACATCCAACCTATTGACTCTGGTAAGCGAGAGTCGAATGCACAATGGATCAGGGCGTTTCGGATCGGGTTATGGACCAGTGTGTTCTTTTCCCACCCCCGAGGTACGAGCCAATAACGGCGAGAGAGAAAAGGTAGAGAGAGTCTGTGAGTGCTCAAACCTCAACCACCACCGCAATATGGAGCTTAGCATATCTGGAGTCATCTCAAATCTTCCACATCTAGCTATCACCTTCCCGACCTCCCCCTCTTCTCGTTAAAACATCTCTTCCTGTAAAGAATCTCACCGTTTCTCACAGAAATTCAGGTTTGTTTCTAACAATGCTTTGTAGCTTCAGTTCAAAACCCTAGGTTTCTTCTTTATCATTTTATTCTTCTTTTCAAAGACAAAAAAAAAGTCACAATTTTCTGTTAAGTTTTATTTTTATCCACATTTTGAGTATATTATAACACTATCATCAATTGTTTGGATTTAATTCGAACTTGAATTAATAAAATGGTAATAGAATAGTTAGTTCCTTTCCAATGAAACTTAATGCAAACAAGTAGTGGGATTATGAAATTCTCTCCCTTTGGCTTGTTTACTATTAACCCTTAAACATTTTATTATTTAGAGCAATGCAATCCTTCGAGTGATGGGTCTTTTTTTCTTATATGTTGGCATCATTCGATTTTTCACATTATCAAATTGATTAAAGTAGGATAAACCCATGTGACTTAGTTACGATGTGATACGGGTGTGAGTATCTGATAGGCTATGGGTATACTTCTTTAATACGCTATTGACGATTCTGGTACGGAATTTCCGAGGCAATATATACTCTTTATGATGCATTTATAACATATGTACCAATTCTCATACATCCTATCTCCCTACAACGTACACTGATACATATATAAAAAAGTTTTCCTCATCATCAAATTCACAATCACCCGGCGTTGAACCTCCATGAGTACTTTGGCTATCTTGATAGGTTCTTGCATCGTTCTCTTCATAGTTCAAACCAATTGATCCTTTTCCACTAGCATTTTTATTTCCAACCACGGTGCATATATCTTCATAGTCACCACATGCCTCTTTCATCCATCTATGGTTTGGATGTGACTAGAAAATAACCAAAAATATTTTATTAGTGTGGATACCGAACATAAAGAATGAGAATATTCAAATAAATAGACATATGCAAACCTTCAAATAGTTATCCCATATTTCTTCATCGGCTGTGAACATCTTACTTGTTGAGTCATATCCATAGCCGGAGATAAATTTCAGTAGCTCTTGGTAATCTTTATATCTCCTCTGAAAATATTTGAAACGGCTTCGATATTCCACATACGATATGGTGCAATTAAGCTGAGCATTTAATAATGGTAAGACCTTTGTCTCCACTAACTGTTTGTTAAAAGAACCACTTCTATCCCGCCAATTGTATCCTGCGCCATCTACTAAAATCTTTAACAAAATATTTGTCTCCTCTATAGTCCAAGTCTTATACGTTGCTTTTTCTTTGGTTGTTTTTTCTTTCGTTGCTTTCTTTTGATTGGAAGTATCCATTTCACTACGTACGTGAAGATACGATCATACGCAACACATAAAAAAGAATAAAAAAAGACAACAGTCTTTCAAATACAAATAGCAACCACAAATAGATCAAATCACATGAAAGACTCTTATATAACTAGAGTTTACTATTTGATGTTAACAAGCAAAAACTAAGGAAGGACTTATTAATCTCAACTACATGAAGCTCCTACTCCAAGCAAAACTGATGTACATAAATAAGTAATTGGAGTGTATGTATATAATATTATAATTCTATGTTAAATTGTGACATCAATGCTCATAATCATTCCTATCAACACCTCCAACAGTATTTATACACAATTAGCTAGCTAGCATACCCATGGTTAATGGTCCCCTCAATATGGGTAATTTCATCCCTTCTACCAGTTGGTGGTGGAGTAGCATTGGCATCACTCACTGAAGTCTCATTTAGTTGGTAAACTTTTTTTTTTCTTATTTTTATTCTTATGGCTAAAGATCAATGGTTATAATACATTTTGTGTTTGGGGAGTTCTTTATGCAGTAGCTTAATTTATAATCCCTCCAAACTTGTATCTACTCAAAATTCATGATATGGTGAGCTCAAACATTGATACGTACACTTTTATCATCATATCATTGTGTAACAGGATTGGGTTTTGGAGTGCTATGTTATCTAACTTGGCTAATCAATCCCATAATGTATTCAGCACAAAATTGTTCTCAAAACAGAAAACTTTAATAATTGGTTGTTAACTAGAACTCTATTATTTACACAGGAAACTTTGGACAATATCACTTTGTTCTCAATAATATCACTATGTTCTCAATAATAACAATCATATCATCAAACAAATAGATCACAACATTAAAATAAGTAATTATCTGTAGATTTTTGAACTATAAAAAGTATGATGATGATGGTGAAGAACTCAACCCCTTGTTGCCCTAAAAACAAAGAAGAATGAGAGTAATGAAGAAGAAAAATAACAAGAAGAAGACTGCTTTTGTGAGAAGAAGAAGAAGATTGGAAAAATTATTGATCACTTACCCTAGATTGATTTCTCTAGAACTCGATTTGAAGGAAGAGGTCGTCCAATCTTGCCCTAGATCGGTTCTTCACTGGAAATGTCTCCACCCAAATGTTTCTCCGTTTTTGGGGGACTTGTGTGGACCAAAACTAACCAAATTTCTTCACAAAAATATCTCAAATGTCCCTAGGAAAAATGTCCATAAATGTCTCCGAAAATGATTTCTTCGACCAATAACACGGACATTTCGAGACATTTTAGATGTCCCAAACAAATAACACGGACATCTGGAGACATTAAAAATGTCCCCAACTAATAACACAGACATTTGAGGACATTTTAAATGTCCCCATCCACTCCCCCCCCTAAAGGAGTGAAACAATCAACCTATTGACTCCGGTAAGCGAGAGTCGAATGCACAATGGATCAGGGCGTTTCGGATCGGGTTATGGACCAGTGTGTTCTTTTCCCACCCCCGAGGTACGAGCCAATAACGGCGAGAGAGAAAAGGTAGAGAGAGTCTGTGAGTGCTCAAACCTCAACCACCACAGCAATATGGAGCTTAGCATATCTGGAGTCATCTCAAA
>BEHA01050265.1:152606-163280 GCA_002897215.1 Eschscholzia californica subsp. californica | reverse complement strand
ACCTCAAACAAAAGAAGATCTTCATGTATCCATTTTCAAATCTCTAGATATGATGATGATGATGATGATTTCAAGTCAAACAAACTCAGTTTTTCAGAAGTTTGTACTAACGACACCTATCAATCTTTGAGAATTAACAACTCATTACATAAGGGTATATAATTTCCATTTTCCACTTTATTTTCCAAGACTCTGTGGAGATACAATAAACATAAAAAAAGAGATGATATGAAGATGAATCAAGATCCATAAATTATATAAGTATTGATTATATAAGTATTGTAACGGTATGAGTTAAGATATATTTTGAGTCCTAAAAAGCCATAAGACAATCTCGAAAGGATATCTTAGAGGAGTATTTAAATATATCTAATCTATATTTACTTTATTCTCGACGGTCGCTTCGTGGAAACAAAAGAAATTTGTTGACTTTAACCTTCCGTGTTCCCCTTATTAAATGTGTGACCCATTCATTAGTTGTCACTTGTCGAGCCTTATTTCTCCTTCAATTAATTTCTACTTATCTCTACACTAATTATCCTTAATTTTCTTTCAACTTTATCTTCCTCATTTTCTCCGTTACTTTGTAGTACACATTTATTACTTGTCACTTGGATCAACGTTCTTGTTCTTTGGTTTATGTTCGAGTGAGACCGATTCAGTACTCAAGCTGAACTTGACTTGTCATTGGAGAAAGATAGTAACTACAACTCAACTGCATCAGATAATTACAAGATAACAAAACAGGATATGCAATTGGACCTCTATCTCGCACCGTGTGCCACTAGTGTCGATGTACTGAATATGATATAGGGAAGTTCTTTCTTAAGACAAATTTCTCTCTCTAAAGTTCCTCTTTCATAGATTTCTCTCTAGAGTTTGTTGAACATGAAATTTAGTTTTATACTAAAACATAATTAAGGAGATCAAGATGTTTGAAGAGGAACATGTTACATATTGATAAAGAGAGTTGAAGTTTAGGGAGGGGTAGTTTTGGAAAAGAGAGGAACACGTGTACTTTTCCATGAGAAATCCTTGATGTAAGGGGGTAAACTTAAATTAATGAGGGGGTAAACTCAAATTAATTAGGGCGGGTAAAAATAACTGTCTTTAACGATAATTTCGTGAAAGCCCCGGTGGAGACTTGATCCCCCTTTTTACCATCAACATAAGAACCATCCTCTTGCTTCATTCATTCTCCTTTCTCTTTCTAGATCTTTCTCTGTTTCTCTATCTAGATTTTCCCCCGCAACAACTCGTTATTGTCTCAAATGGATGAAGAATACGACATTATAGTCCTCGGAACCGGTCTCAAAGAATGCATCCTCGGCGGTCTTCTCTCTGTCGATGGATTCAAAGTAATCAAATTCTAACTTTTAATAATTGAATCGTAATTTCGATCACATTGTGATTAATTCTGCATTTTAGTTTCATTGAGCTGTTTTTATCGATCATAAGATCGTTCTGATTTTTCTTAGTCATAAATAGAGTAATCTCGATTTTAGAATTTGGTGGAGTTTGTGTTTCTTAGTCATATCTAAAATCTAACTAGAGGTGTGAATTGACTCACTTCAGGATTTTAGAATGTTTATTTTTGTCAAATTTCGCCCCCCATATGTCCGATTGGGTTGATTTTGGTCCTTATGATCGTACTACAATTCAGATAATGGAAGAAAAAGTTTATTTTAGATACTGTTCTTTTCTCCATTGGACGAACCTAATATGTCTGAATATGAATTGTCGGGCTAAAATAGACCCAGAATGAATGAAATTAGTCATTGAGACGAGCAAGACATCACTAATCAGATAAGAACAAATATTATGAGATGTGACTACAATGAATTTGGATGTCGAGTCAGATTTCATACTTGACTTGAAAAAGAACCAATTAGATTCCAAAATATTTGCTCATGGTGAAAAAGAAGTGATGATATTCCAAAAGTCTATCTCTCTCTCAAAGTTAGCTTTGAATTCATCAAATTATGTCATTTTGAAATAGGTACTACACATGGACAGGAATGACTATTATGGAGGAGAATCAACCTCTCTCAATCTCATTCAGGTAATAATATTGTAGTATTTGTAAATATAGCTTTTCCTTTTTGTTTCACAACCAAAATCTATTTATTTTGTTATTCTAATTTGTCGATATTGATTATAGATGTGGAAGAAATTTAGAGGCAATGACAATCCTCCTGAAAATTTGGGTTCAAGCAGGGAGTACAATGTTGATATGATACCTAAGGTACAAAATTTTACGAACTCTATATCGCCATTCATAGACTATATAGAGGCAGAATCAGGATTTCAATTTAGATTCTAGACCCAACCTGATTTCTAGGCTTTAGGAAATAGGTCAGAAGTCCATAAGTATATCGTTTTCGTAGTTTTAACTACGTTCAAGTGTTAATGTATCGTTTTGGTGAGTGGTAGTTTATGATGGCGAATGGTACTTTGGTTCGAGTTCTCATCCATACTAATGTCACAAAGTATCTGAATTTCAAAGCTGTTGATGGTAGTTTTGTATATAACAAAGGAAAGGTAAGTTCTTAATCTAACCAATCAAGAACTCTAGTATTCCTTTCGCAACGGGCCGTTCCGTGGCCTCACAACCCATTTACATGGTGCATGGCGAGGAGGGGGTGGGGGGTTGGCACTGCACAAACCTGCCGAGCATAGCCAACCATGTAGGCACGGCATGGCCCGTTTACAAGCTGGACAATTGAACTAATAAAACCAAATACTAGCAGATACACAAAGTACCAGCTACTGATGTAGAAGCATTGAAATCTCAATTAATGGGACTGTTTTAAAAGCGTCGAGCTCGGAAGTTTTTCATCTATGTTCAAGACTATGAAGAGAATGACCCAAAATCTCATGAAGGATTAGATCTCAACAAAGTTACAGCAAGAGACGTTATTTCGTACTTCTCTCATCTTCTTCTTTTGTTCTTCCTCCATTTCTGTTTGTCAACCAAATTGACTTCAACCTGCATATGCTGCTTCTCTTCTGCATTGGGTTTTCAGCCATTAATGCCTTCTTAAGATGCTCTGTAATTTCTGTCTGGATGTAGAAAGTACGGCCTTGAAGATGATACAGTCGACTTTATTGGCCACGCTTTGGCGTTGCACAACGATGATAACTACTTGGATGAACCTGCAATGAATTTTGTGAAGAGAATGAAGGTAAGAACAATATCCATTTCTTTTTACCTTAGAACAAATACGAAGATTTAGTATATTGTCTTACAAAATCAAGAACATATGTTAGTATTTAACTATCGCTAACTATAGATTGTTCTTCCATAAAGATTGTTTCACTACTAGCAATTGAATTCGTTGTTTTGTTTGGAAAAAGCTTTATGCCGAGTCGTTGGCGCGTTTTCAAGGAGGATCTCCATATATCTACCCACTATACGGTTTGGGAGAACTACCACAGGTTCGTTTCACCTATACCCTATGTCCATATGGATCTACCCAATAAAAACATTGATCTGACACGATTTGTGTCGTAAACTTCAGGGGTTTGCTCGTCTGAGTGCAGTTTACGGGGGAACCTATATGCTCCACAAGCCAGAGTGCAAAGTAGGTCTATCATGCACACTTTCCATGTCAAGTATAAACTTTCTCGTCCATTCTTGAATTGATACGAAAAAATTTACTAGTAGTCTAGTACTTGAGAAGCTAACGAGTAAGGCTTGAATGAAAGGTAGAATTTGATGAAAATGGAAAAGCCTATGGTGTGACATCAAAAGGAGAAACTGCTAAACGCAAGAAAGTTGTATGTGATCCTTCCTATTTGCCTGACAAGGTAATCTCTAAGGCACTCATCAAAATCCTTGACAGTACGTATTCGCCATATCCCACGAAAGGCCATTAACAATGGGACTACGAATTCTGATGTTCCATTTAATGCAACAGGTTAGAAAAGTCGGAAGAGTCGCTCGTGCTATATGCATAATGAGTCATCCTATCCCACATACAAGTGATTCTCACTCAGTTCAGGTTATTCTGCCACAGAAACAACTTGGGCGCAAATCAAATATGTACGTTTAGCTCTTCATACGATATATGGAACTTTACTATAAAAGATAACAGACACATACAACAAAATATTGTTCTGCCGGTGCGATATGACGAGGTATATTAAAACATTCTTATTGTTGATGTAGGTACCTTTTTTGTTGTTCTTATGCACACAATGTGGCTCCAAAAGGAAAATACATTGCTTTCGGCTCCACAGAAGCAGAAACCGACCACCCTGAAGTAGAACTGCAGCCTGGAATAGAGCTACTCGGACCTGTTGATGAAACATTTTTTGATATTTATGATCAATACGAACCTGCCAATAAAGATATTGACGACAATTGCTTCATATCTACTGTAAGTACAAAAATCCAAACAGAAAAAATGAAATAATTATCAAATGCTGATAATGGAATTTCTCGCAGAGTTATGATGCAACAACACACTTTGAGTCTACGGTTATGGACGTGATAGCCATGTACAACCGGAATACAGGAAAGGTAAGATAGGAAAACGAGATTCTATTTTAAACAATATACTTTAAGATCTTCAATCTTCTTAAGAACACATGTTTTTGCACTTCACATAGTAGAAACAATATGACTATCTTTTGATCTATTTAATTTTGTTGTTTCATTGCTCAGGAGCTTGACCTTACTATAGACCTAAGTGCCGCGAGCTCTTCTGCCGATGAATGAAATTCTTTAATGGCTTTCTCACATGCTATAACCATCAACACGACAACTCCGAACACCTTTAATTCTTCATTTTTGTTAGTCCACTCAATTCTTATTTCTCTTTTAAAACTTCCTCAATTTATTGTTCAAAACTTCATTTCTGTTAGGGTCCAGCCCACTTTAGGCCCATTATAACTTTGGGTATCTCTTACCATTGTTAGACAAGGGGGAGGCTAGGAGTTGGAAAGAGGGAGGAGTCGAAAAACATAAGAAAAGAGAGAGAAAACAAGTGAGAAGTAAAAAGAGAGGCAGACTCGGATTTCTGGGTGCAGTAACAGTTTCGAGGTCGGATTGAGAGGCAAACGGTGTCGGATTTTGCTGAAACTTTGTCAGTGTGTTCGTAACATCTTGGGCTTCTATCTGTGCGGTTGGATTGTTCATTGGTGCTTTTGTGACGAAGAAATCAGAGCCTGAACAGACTGCAGTTTCTGTGGTGATTTCTTTTTTCTTCTCCTGTGTTGTTCATCCACTATGTATGTGGGTATTGGTGGGTTGAAGATTTGCATTATTGCTGTGATTATCTTGTACCCTCAATTTTATCATTATAGTGGAAGTTTTTAGGGTGGACTCCTCATAAGTCCCGTGGTTTTTACTCTTCACATCGAAGGGGTTTTTCCACGTAAAATAAATCGTGTGTCTTTGATTTATTTTACTGCTGATTTATATTTGTGTTTGAGCTGGTGGTTTTGTGGTTTCATCTTTGGTGGATTATTTGTTGATTGTTTTTTGAGATTGATCTTGTGGTAGTTTATTCACTACCCTTTTGGGGCCGTCAAGTGGTATCAGAGCAGCGTGGTTTGTTCAGCTATTGAACATGGAGAGTAGTAGTGGCAGCTCCATGGTTAAATTGACATCAACAAATTATTCTATTTGGAGACCGATGATGGAGGATATGTTGTATTGCAGAGATTTGTTTGATCCGATTGGTAGTAGTGCTAATTCTACTAAACCTGCAAAACCTGGAGATATGGAAGAAAAAGATTGGGAGAAGTTGAAAAGAAAGGCTTTGAGAACTATTCGACAATGGGTTGATCTTAGCATATTCAGCCATGTTTCTCAAGAGTCTGACCCGTATGATCTTTGGAAGAAGTTGGAAGGTCTTTATGAAAGGAAGACGGCTCATAATAAAGCATCGTTGATAAAGAAACTTGTTAATTTGAAATTGAAGAGTGGGAAATCTGTTTCAGAGCATCTTAGTGATTTCCAAGATATTATTAACAAGTTGACTACTATGAAGATTGTTCTTGATGATGAGTTGCAGGCTTTGTTCTTATTGAGTTCTTTACCGGATAGTTGGGAGACCTTGGTGGTGACTATTAGTAACTCTGCTCTAGATGGTACTCTTTCTTTGGATGTTATTAAAGAGAGTATGTTTAATGAAGAGGTTAGAAGAAAGGAGATGGGAGTTGATAATTCACAAGCTCTTGTTATTGAGAATAGAGGAAGAAGCAAAAGTAGAGGTCCTAAATTTCGTGGTAACTCTAAGGGTAGATCTAAATCCAGAGATGGGAAAGAGGTTAGAACGTGTCACTATTGCAACAAGCCTGGTCACATAAAGAAGTATTGTTATCGATGGAAGAAAGAAAAAGGTAACAAATCAGGTTCACAGAATGAGGAAGATGATAAAAATACTGCAGCTATTACTTCTACTGATGATGATGCTTCATCTTTGATCAGCACTATTAGTGAGTGTCATCATGTTAATAGTTCAGATTCAGAGTGGCTTGTAGATTCAGGTGCTTCATATCATTGTGTTCCGCATAGAGATTACTTCTTGAACTACAAAAGTGGTGATTTTGGTAGTGTCAAGATGGGTAATCAAAGCTCAGCTAGCATCGTTGGGTTGGGTGATATTCGTGTGAAGACATGTGTTGGGTGTATACTTATACTAAAAGATGTCCGTCACATCCCTGATCTACGTCTGAATTTGTTGTCTGCAAATGTCCTTGATCAAGAAGGTTTTCAGCACACTTTTGGTGGTGGTAAGTGGAAACTGTCCAAGGGTTCGATGGTAGTCGCTCGAGGTGATTTGTGTTGCTCGTTGTATAAGACATATTTGAGTATATGTTCTGGTGAGCTGAATGCAGTTGAAGAAAAGGGTTCTTCTAATTTGTGGCATCGAAGACTAGGATGCATGAGTGACAAGAAGATGAAGGTTTTGGCAGGTAAATCACTCATTCCTGTTGATAAAGCTATTATTATTGACCCTTGTGACTATTGCTTGGCAGGCAAACAGCATAGAGCTTCATTTTCTAAGAAGTCCACTAGAAGGCAAGGAAAGTTGGACCTTGTATACACTGATGTTTGTGGTCCTATGGAAGTGGAGTCTATTGGTGGTAACAAATACTTTGTTACATTTATTGATGATGCTACTCGGAAGATTTGGGTATACATGTTGAAAGCAAAAAGCCAAGTGTTCGAGATCTTTCAGAAATTTCATGTCATGGTTGAAAGGGAGACAGGAAGAAAGTTAAAGTGTCTTCGATCCGACAACGGTGGTGAGTATACTTCGAATGAGTTCAAGAATTATACTTCACAGTTTGGCATTAGACATGAAAGAACAACCCCGGGTACTCCACAACACAATGGAGTTGCAGAAAGGATGAACCGTACCATCATGGAGAAAGTGAGATGTATGCAAGAAATGTCTAAGCTTCCTAAGACATTTTGGGCTGAAGGTGTTAATTGTGCTGTTTACTTGATAAATCGAGCTCCGTCAACAGCTCTTGATTTTGATGTTCCAGAGAGAGTATGGAAAGGAAAGGATCCTACATATTCACATATTAGATTGTTTGGGTGTAAGGCATACATGCACGTTCCGAGGGAACAAAGATCCAAACTTGATTCGAAGACTAATCCTTGTGTCTTTGTTGGATATGGAGATGAAGAGTATGGGTTTAGACTCTATGATCCTGAGAAGAAGAAAGTAGTAAGAAGCAGAGATGTGATTTTCTTTGAGCACGAGTTTGGTGCAGATCTTTTGGGTACCAGGTCAGCTTCTACCTTTAATGTACCTTTTGATACTACTAATGATGTTTCTTTTTCTACTGTTCCTTATGTAAATCAGCCAGATAATGAGAACGTTGAGGTCGTTCTGATGATATCGAGGACACTCCACTCAATGGCGATTTACATGATCATGTTGATGAACTTAACGAGACATTATCTGAGGAAGTAGGTCATGATGAAGAAGTTCATGAGCAGGGGGATCCCTCTACCCCTCGTGTCGAGGATTCACAGGTTCGGAGGTCAATTAGAGATAGAAGACCCTCAACCAAGTATTCAAGTACAGAGTATATTCTTGTCACTGAAGATGGTGAACCAGAGAATTATCAAAAAGTGTTATCTCATGTGGAGAAAGCTTCTTGGATTGATGCTATGAAAGAGGAGATGAATTCCTTAAAGAAGAATGAAACTTATGAGTTAGTGAAACCTCCAAGTGGGAAGAAAGTCTTGAAGAACAGATGGATTTTCAAGAACAAAAGAGATGGTGAGAAGATTGTCAAGCGGAAGGCTAGATTGGTAGTAAAAGGTTGCAATCAGAAAAAGGGCATTGACTTTGATGAAATCTTCTCTCCCGTTGTGAAGATGACTTCTATTAGAACTGTGTTGGCATTGGCTGCAAGTTCTAATCTTGAGTTAGAACAACTTGATGTAAAAACTGTTTTTTTACATGGTGACTTGCATGAAGAAATCTACATGGAGCAACCTGAAGGCTTTGAAGAAAAAGGGAAAGAGAAGCTTGTTTGTAAGCTAAAGAAGAGTCTTTATGGGCTTAAACAGGCACCGAGGCAATGGTATCGGAAATTCGACTCGTTTATGACTAATGTTGGTTATAAACGAACTCATGCAGATCCTTGTGTTTATTTCAGAAAGTTTCCTGGAGGTAACTTCATTATTCTTCTTTTATATGTAGATGATATGCTAATTGTTGGACAAGATGTTGAGATGATTAACAGGTTAAAGAAAGACTTAGCTAAATCTTTTGATATGAAAGATTTGGGTCCAGCAAGGCAAATCTTTGGCATGGAGATTACTCGTGACAGAAAAGCTGGAAAGTTGTGGCTATCACAAGAGAGGTATATTGAACGGGTACTCGATAGGTTCAATATGAAGAATGCTAAGCCAGTTAACACTCCTTTGGCTACACATTTCAAGTTAAGTAAGAAAGCATGTCCTACAACAGAGAGAGAGAAAGAAAGTATGTCATCTATCTCTTACTCTTCTGCTGTTGGTTCGTTGATGTATGCTATGGTCTGTACAAGACCAGATATTGCATATGCTGTTGGTTCAGTGAGTAGGTATTTATCCAATCCGGGTAAATCTCATTGGGAAGCTGTGAAGTGGATTTTGAGATATTTGCGAGGCACTTCTAGTTTGAGTTTGTGTTTTGGAAGTGGGAAACCTATACTTGAAGGATATACAGATGCTGATATGGCTGGTGATCTTGATAACCGGAAGTCGACCTCAGGTTATGTGTTTACACTTTAAGGGGGAGCCATTTCATGGCAATCCAAGCTACAAAAATGTGTAGCATTGTCAACAACCGAGGCAGAGTATATTGCAGCAGTGGAAGCAAGCAAAAAGATGCTTTGGCTTAAGAGGTTTCTTTGAGAATTGGGGTTGAAACAAGATGAGTATGTAGTATTCTGTGATAATCAGAGTGCTATGGATTTGAGCAAGAATTCTATGTATCATGCTCGTACTAAGCATATTGATATAAGGTACCATTAGCTTCGTGATGTGATTGAGTTAAAGGAAATGAAGTTGAAGAAGGTTCACACCGACAAAAATAGTACAGATATGTTGACTAAAAGTGTTTCAAGAAGCAAGGTTGAGCTTTGTAACAAGCTCACCGATATGAGGTTCAAGTGATTACCTCATATCTTCCCCGTGTTGGGCTGGAGGGGGAGATTGTTAGGGTCCAGCCAACTTTAGGCCCATTATAACTTTGGGGTATCTCTTACCATTGTTAGACAAGGGGGAGGCTAGGAGTTGGAAAGAGGGAGGAGTCGAAAAACATAAGAAAAGAGAGAGAAAACAAGTGAGAAGTAAAAAGAGAGGCAGACTCGGATTTCTGGGTGCAGTAACAGTTTCGAGGTCGGATAGAGGGGCAAACGGTGTCGGATTTTGCTGAAATTTTGTCAGTGTGTTCGTAACATCTTGGGCTTCTATCTGTGCAGTTGGATTGTTCATTGGTGCTTTTGTGACGAAGAAATCAGAGCCTGAACAGACTGCAGTTTCTGTGGTGATTTCTTTTTTCTTCTCATGTGTTGTTCATCCACTATGTATGTGGGTATTGGTGGGTTGAAGATTTGCATTATTGCTGTGATTATCTTGTACCCTCAATTTTATCATTATAGTGGAAGTTTTTAGGGTGGACTCCTCATAAGTCCCGTGGTTTTTACTCTTCACATCGAAGGGGGTTTTCCACGTAAAATAAATCGTGTGTCTTTGATTTATTTTACTGCTGATTTATATTTGTGTTTGAGCTGGTGGTTTTGTGGTTTCATCTTTGGTGGATTATTTGTTGATTGTTTTTTGAGATTGATCTTGTGGTAGTTTATTCACTACCCTTTTGGGACCGTCAATTTCAATGTTACTAAATTCCTAGCAGGAATTGACTTATTTATGATTATGTTGGACTTCGGTTCATTCGTAACAAGCCAATGAGTTTTAAGAGATATATTTGAGTACATCATAAACCGCACTGTGCATTTCTAGTTTATCTTGGATAATCACATTGATAAAAACAAGTAGACGTATTCTTTTTCTCCAATAAAAATAGAAACAGTAAGAAAGATTGAAAGAGGAAATCGAAGTAATTGATAAAGAAAACATAAACTTAGAATAGGTGATCATATTAAATAGGCCATTCGGGAACACTTACATTCTTTGTCGTTAGTTGGTTT
>BEHA01050265.1:101943-132140 GCA_002897215.1 Eschscholzia californica subsp. californica | reverse complement strand
GCTCTTTTTCCCTCAAAAACTTGAATCAAAACCTCAGGTTGATTATCTGAATAAGCTTCGCCACTTAAAATTGCAGTCGGAACAGCTGCTCCATAAGCTTCAACTTCATCTGGATTAATACTTGTACATAATTCTTTCCAATTAAAAAAATCTTGTAAAAGTTGTTGAACTTTAGGTGTTCTTGTTGATCCACCAACTAAAACAACTTCATGAACTGAACTTTTATCAATTTTAGCAACTCTTAAACACCTCCCAACTGGATCTATACAATTTCTAAACATATCCACGTTCAATTCTTCAAATCTTTCCATAGTTATAGGTGAATAGAAATCAATACCTTCATATAAAGAATTGGTTACAATTGTTGGGTGTGTTGTTAACAACGAAACATGAAAAGTTCCTCCACCAAGATTAAAGATCAAGATGTTGGATTCGCCGGATCGTGGCGCCTTCTTGTCTAATCCATAAGCAATCGCAGCAGCAGCCGGTTGATTGATGATTCTCAAAACGTTTAATCCAGCAATTGATCCAGCATCTTTAGTTGCTTGTCTCTGAGAATCATTAAAATAAGACGGCACAGTAATGACGGCATTGTGAATCGATTGACTTAAATAAGCTTCAAAAATTTCTCTCATCTTCACCAAAACCATTGTGGAAATCTCTTCATCTGAAAACTGGTTTTCTTCTCCTGTGTAATGAACAACGATCATAGGTTTATCACCAGGTTTAGAAACGACTTTGAATGGCCAATGTTTCATATCGCTTTGAACAGAAGGATCAGTAAATCTTCTTCCGATCAATCGTTTAGCGTCGAAGATTGTGTTTTGAGGATTCATGGCTATTTGATCTTTAGTTGCGTCTCCGCTTAATCTTTCTGTATCAGTGAATGCAACATATGACGAAGTTATTCGATTAACTTGATCATTAGCTATGACTGCAACTTGATCGTTTTGCCAAACTTCTACACAACTATAAGTTGTTCCTAAACCTATTCCAACTTTGTTTCTTTTGTCAAGAGGTTCTTCTTCAACATCATTGTTCATAGTGGTCGGAGTATGATTTTTAGGAGTTGAAATCATTGACGACGGGAATTGAGAGGGGAGTATTTTATGATTCGAAACAACCAATTCTTCTCCAGGGATTAAATACAGATCAAATAATTGTTCCGGACATAGTTTCTTCATATCAAGAACAAAGTTTAGGTTTGATGATGGAAAATTACTTCTTTCTTCATCTTCTTCGGCCATTGAGAAAATTTTGTTCATCTTGTCAAGCACTTCTTCTTCAATACCATTGATCACATAGATAGAATTAACTTTGGAGTATTGCCTTCTCGATTCAATCTTTGTTTCTGCATGCGAATTAGGGATTGGACTGGAGAACGGCGAATTGTTTCCTTCTTCCTCCGTCTGAAAGAATTTATCTATCTTACTGTCGCGAACTTCTTCTGTAACAATGGTGGTTGAGAGAATATGGGATGGTTGTCGTCTAGAATCAATTTGTGAGTCGACATAAGATGAATACTCATCCAAAGGAAGGAAAGCATATCGAAAAATATTTTTCAGTTGATTCCAATCATCAATAAAGGGGTTTCCTTGATCAACGAGTCTCCATTGCATCTCGTTGTATTTGTCGTAGACTCTTTCAGATAAGTGTTGTTCAACGACAAAAACCTTATCTTCATCACTAACATCTTGGTTTATGAACCAATCTTCCAACTGTTGAATCCAAAAATCTATATGATATTGACCATCAAACATAGGGATTTTGGAAACGACGTTAATTTTGTTTTGATCTTTTCGATCAACATAGAGTTGTTGTGAATCTCGAAAAGGATCCCAACCTAAACGTGGAAGATGTTTCCAGCATTCAAGATGAGAAATATCTAAAAAAAATTTATTTGTTTCCCGATTCTTGAGGCTCTGAATACCAGCTGATGTAGATTGTTGCGGAAGCGTAATAACTAAAGAACTCATTGCTAAATAACTAAATTAAACAAGATAAAACTAAATAATAATAAGAAGAACAATGCAATCAAGGAGGATTTTATTCGATATTCAATTCAATGGTTCAATAGACAGACTGGACTTCTCTTTTATAGAGATTATTATTTCCTAGATAGACTCAAATAAGAAAGAAAATAAAAGAAGATAACAACTTAAGGATACTTTCCTTGATTGCTAGGACTCATAATTATAGGAACTCAAAATACTAAAATATAGAAACTATGCTAATATAGCAACTTGGCCATCGGGCCCCATAATATCCTGGCCGTGAGGCCCACTTGCCGGATGGTCTCCATCACAAAAGTTCCTTGAACTGCCGTATTTAATAGTGTTTGATCGAAAGGGACTAATCTTGATGCTCCGAAATCTGATACTTTAGCTTTATAATCATCGTCTAAGAGTATGTTACTTGACTTAATGTCCCTATGAACTATAGGTATGGAAGCATCCGAATGTAAGTATGCAAGTGATCCTGCCACCTCTGCCGCTATCCTTAAGCGGTCATTCCATAAAAGATTTGGTACTTTTCTTTCATTACTGTTGTGTAAATGTTCAAAAAGAGTTCCGTTCGTAATAAACTCGTAAACTAGTAAGGGAACTTCAGATTCTAGACAACAACCCAAAAGACGAACCACATTTTTATGGTTGATTTGTGATAAAACAACCACTTCGTTTATAAACTGGTCAATTTGAGTCCTGTCAATCACTTTTGATTTCTTAACAGCGATGACTTCTCTGTTAGACAAGACTCCTTTATAAACGGTACCATATCCTCCTTGACCAAGAATTTGAGTGTCGTCGTAATTGTTGGTGGCTTTGTTTAGTTCTTCGGTAGTAAATATTTTCGCAATTGACTTACTACTTCTACCATTTGTGCCACTCCTACTATCTTTGAATGCTTCTTCTCGTTCATGAAGGAGTTGTTGCAACATTAAACCTCCATTTTGCATAAAAAATTTCTCTTTAACCTTGAGGAATTTTATCTTCATATACCACAAATATGACCCAAAGCTGTTCACAAGGAAGACTATCAAGCCTACACAACTACCTGCATAGAATGGTAATTTATGTTCATCAATTAACATTTGCATTTTGCAACCAAACCATAACTTTGCGGACTAATTTTTAGTTCACCTTCTTATGACGTTTATCATGCCAAAATAATCTTACCAGAACGATATATAGGATTGTTTTTTTATTTTGGTTTATTTGGAGTATGTAGTAAAGGAAGTGATCAAAATATATTTACCACAGTCAAAAAGGCATAGATGCACAGCAGCAATAACGCAAATGATAGAAAGTGTATTTAATATTTAAAAATCACTTACCTATAATTATATGAATAGATCGAAACCTCCGTGGGCGATAGCAATTAAATTTGTCGGAGTTTGTGTTGGAGTTTGACAGGTTGTCAGGACGATAACCATGTCGGCAGGAACATGTGTAGCTCCCCTCTTTGTTTATGCAGATTTTCGATTCTCCTTTACAATTATCTTTGCATTCATCAATATCTGAGGAGAAAATTTGTGATATTTACGATCTCCTCATATCGAAATTATTCTCAAAATTAAGTTGATATGAGAGATGAATACGATGATTACCTTGACAACTACCTGGAGAATTCGTAAGGTACGGATTACCTTTATATCCGTTATTGCACTTGCAACGATAACCAGAGGCACCTCCTGGCTCGTAGCATTGGGTATTCGGCCCACACGCATACCTAGTTAAGTTTTTTATAGCTTGATTGCATGTCTCGTTCCCAATAGTCCAATCCATTATTGCCGGAGAATACCAATAATCAAATCCTCTGGTAAGATATGATCTTGTAAATCTAAACCAATTTTTTTCGGCTATAAATGCTGTATTACATGTACCCAATTTCGTACCAATTCTTCCAAATTTTGTAATGGTGGCATTATAAGAGTCGATTCCTTTCGGAATGGAGGTCTTGCAACAACCGATGCCCTCACAAGTATCATCCACTACATCATCTATACTCTCACAAGTAGACAGACATCCTGTGGCAATGTTACCTCCTGATCTTCCCTGTAATAAGGCTAAGTTGTTGCAACCGATACCAAAAAATTCGTTTTTGGTATCCGAAAATGTGAATTCGACAAGTTTGGCCCAGGTCTCTCCATCAGACCCGTCACAGTCGGTGCCCATGAATAGGTCTACTTTTAATTCCCCGTCTATTGATACCTTTTTGACAATTATATTACCGTACAACAGCGTTGGGGGATTGGAAGAGTACTTGCAACTTAAGTTAAACGGTTGGTAATGGAAATGAGGGTCATAGTGGTAACAACCTTGGCCGATGCCAAATGGGTAGGGAACGCTAATACCGCCGCATTCTTCGTTGCACCCAGGCTTTATGGTGCTGCTGATCATCATGGGTACTACTAGTAATATTAAGATGAGTAGAAGCAACACTGATGAGTGCTCTACTGCAACCATACTTACTGGACTCAAAATTTGTTTATGCTCCTATTGTCAGAATCCTTAACCTATGTATAGAGATAGAGAGAGAGAGATAGAGAGCCAGAGATGATTCTCGTTAGAAGACAATTCTTTTTTTGTAGGCTTGACCAGCTTACTGTATTTACGTCCCCAACTTTATGGAGGGTATTGACTATAAGAAATTTCTTTTCTGACGTTTCTTGTCTGCTTGACTTGCTTTTTTTTGCTTGACTGGTTTTTGTTTACTTGACCCATGTTCATAGCAGATTCAACAACTTTAGGGGATTAAAATAGAAATTTCTTCTTACACATCTTGTCCTTTCGCTTGACTTCTTTTTTTTTTGCTCGACTTACTTTAAGTTTAATGGAGTCAAGATAGCATGAAGTTTAAATCATTCACTATATATAAGCTCTTAAATATCCCAATTTTCTGGTCATACATGACGAAGAACAAATAAGTTGAGAAAAGTAAGAACTGAAGTAAATAAATAATATAAGGGTTTTTTAGAGAATGACCCCCATTTATTAAGTTGTATTAGGGAGACACCCCTAAAAACATTTCCGTTTAGGCGTTAACCCCCAAAGCTCATTTTCTGTTCAAATAGCCGTGAAGTAGTGGTCGTGCGAATCACATGCTCGATCTCTGACCAAAATACCCCCGTCCTAATTTTTAGTATATGACCCCCATTTATTTAGCTATATTAGGTCTACACCCCCAATCAAAATACTTTGTCCATTCGAATAGTTTATCCCGAGCCAATACCTTCCCATCTCATGATCGACTGAATCACCCTAGTTACATGTCGAACCACTAACTCCGAGGTTCGCCCATAGACTGGGTCATGCTCACCCCTAGCCAGAGGCCAGAGCTAGATCCAATCCACGAGTGACTCCGGTTGCTTCACCCTTGTTACGTTCTCTGTCTCATAAGTCTGAGGTTCGGCTGTAGATTGGGTCATACTCTCCCCGAGCTAGAGCCAATCAGCGGGTGACTCTGGTCGAGGTGTCACTTGTACTCCGATGATAGGGTGGATTGTGTCTTTACCAGTCCGTGTACCCAAAAATTACTTGTATGGGTCAAGTTCAAGTTATGATATCCACCAAACAGAACCCAAAAAAGAATGGAAGAACAACTAGTAGTAGTAGTACCCAAAAATAGTGTAATTGGTTTCAAAGTCTTTGTTTTATAATTGTTTCTCACAAAAATCTGATATTGAATCTTTTAGTCATGTTTTAAGGAGTTGACATCCATTTCTTAGACATGGGTATCGAAGAAAAGATGAAATCTTAGAAGATTTTGCTAGAGAAGAATTGAAATCTAGAAATAGATTAGAAGAAATTGAAGAAGAAGGAGAAGCAACCAAAGAAAAACAAACCGAGGAAGAAATTCATCCATGTTAAATCGGTTTTCAGATTGTCATTCCACAACTAACCAAGATTCAAAGCAAAAAACAGAACCCAAGTTGACAATGAAGAAGAGCAAAAACAAGAAACTGGTAAACTCCAGATTGAAATTAGAACCCATTTGCTTAGATTCAGCAGATCCAGAAATTGAAGAAAAATCTGAATTATAGTGAAAATTTTAATATTTGAAGCGTCACTTATTCCAAAAGAAGCAGAAGATACTACAGGTTGTAAAGTTGATGGTTGATCCTGAAGAAGGTACTTGAGAAATAGTTGGTTCTGAAGCTCCAAGTGGTATTTTGGTTGGGGGTGTAGTCATAATATAGCTAAATAAATGGGGGCCATATACTAAAAATTAGAACGAGGGTATTTTGGTCAGTAAGCGAGCATGTGATTCGCACGACCACTACTTCACGGCTATTTGAACGGAAAATGAGCTTTGGGGGTTAACGCCTAAACGAAAATGTTTTTAGGGTTGTCCCCCTAATATAGCTAAATAAATGAGGGTCTTGACCTAAAAACCCCATAATATAATAAAAGAGATTTACGTAGTTTGGTTAACAGAACCTTCTTTACGAAGAACAATGATACAATAATTTTCACTATAAATGAAGAACAAGATTATTAGAGTTAGGAAAAAAAATTCGAGAACCCGAAACCCGTCACGGATAACCGAGTCCGTTAGACTTCACGAGTACCCGAAATCTGAAGGTGGATTCAACCCGACCAACTCGATGAAATAACCGGGTTAGGCTCAGGCATTGAAGTGCTACCCGGCATCCCGCCCGAGCCCGACCCATTAATATTAAGATGAGTGGCACTACTAGTAGTAATATTAAGATGGATACCGGGGCGGACCCATTAGTAGACCAGACTGGGCTCTGGCCCGGTCTGAAAGTTTCAAATAATATTGACAATCAGATAGACTTAAGCATTAACGGAACACCAGCTACTTTGGTCCAGGACTTGGCCAATCATGTGCGCGACCAGGGTTCAAATCCCATCATCTACATCTTTCCTTATCTTTTTTTTGTCATATAGTCATGACGAATAACAAATAAGTTGAGAAAAGTAACAGCAAAAGTAAATAAATAATATAATAAAAGAGATTTACGTAGTTTGACTGATGAGACCTTCTTTACGAAGAATAATGATGCAATAATTTTCACTATAAATAAAGAACAAGATTACTGTGTAACTTATGCATTGATACCAACCCTTTATAAGCTAGGAGACAAAACATGACGAAACGTTGCAAGCCAAAAATAAACTATTTCTCGGGTTGCAAATTGGGTAAGATATCGACCAATATTCAGAGCAGGGTCAACATATCTATTAGGTAGCTCAATATCTAATGAGAGACCTGTATTTGAATCGGGCTTTCCTTCAACTAGGTAGGTAAGAAAAACACAATGTGGACTCCTAGGGGTTGGGCTTCCGTCCCATTTTGGGAGTTCCCAAATTTTTCAATCCTAATAATAAATTTGTTAATAGGTCTAAAAGAATCTCTATCTTAACATTTACTCTCGCCTGAATTTTTCTTTCACAATTATGAATATACTCCGTCAACATCCAAACAATTAAGGAGATGAAATCACGTAAAACACCTGGTCCCGATGGGATTTTCAACTATTCTTTACAAGAAGTGTTGGAATATCATAGTTGATGAAGTTACAGTACAAATCAGAAAGATTTTTGAAACAGGGCAACTTCTGGGTAACTTAAATCATACTAATATTGTTTTTATACCTAAAAAAAATCTAGAGAAATCGATGGATTATAGACCTATCTCTTTATGAAATGTTTTAGATAGACTTATTTCCAAGATTCTGACAAAGAAAATCAGACTTATACTCGAGAAGCTTAATTCAGATGTAGAAAATGCATTTATTCTTAGCAGACAGATATTTGATAATATCATCATTAACTGCTCAAGAAATTCTCCGTTCCTCATCACATACTACCGTAAAAGAAGGTAATTTTGTTTAAAAGTAGATATGGCGAAGGCTTATGATCAAGTTGATTGAAAGTTTGTAGGGAAGTGTTGGAGAGATATGGTATTATAGCAAACACACATTTATTGATTATGAATTGTGTGACTTCGGCATCTTTCTCTATATTCTTAAAAAAAAACATTTCTATTTAGTGGGTGTCTAAAACAATTCTAACTTTGGTCAGATTCCAATGTTGGGTTTATGGCATGGTTGGGCCAGTTGGGAATTACATGTCTCTAAGACTACTCTAATCATCTAACTAGTGTTGGTAGCGGAATCTCAAACATCTAATGTTTAACACTAAGTTGTCCAGGATCATATACATGAACTAACTATGAACTAGAAGGGAAGAAGAACACCTCTATTCGCTTTCCCACGACGAAATCCCGACCAGTATTCGGAAGATAAAGAGCTTCAAGTGTAGCTCCTTTACTTGAGACACCGAATGTATAACTTGAACTCCCTCCTTTCAGACAGCTAGGACCTTCTTGAAGGTTGAGATGAAAAACTTCTTCTTCTAGACTTGATAGATAGAATGGTGTAAGAAGTGACTCGAATATGGATTGGTATCGAACCCGGTTAAACCTACCGAAGCTTGGACCCATTAGCGGGGCTGATTATTGAGACAAAGATGGTATGCGAAGCAGTGCTCTGAGGTAAAGCTGGACTCCGAGACAGAGCTGGAATGCGAAGCTAGGCTTATGTCAGTGATTAGTGTTTATTCGTGTATAATGTCGGTTGTAGATAGAGTCGGTGAGGCGGTGGGGTTAGAGTTTAGTGGCTATATAAACTAAACCCTAAGGAGATATCAGTAAGACACAATCTCACGAATTTTTTGTGTAAACTTGTTAGCTTATCATAGTGGAAATCATCGCGCCGTTGTCGCCGTGGAGTAGGTCTCACCAACCGAACCACGTAAATCTCTGTGTTCTGTTCTTGATTGTTCTTTACTATTCATATTGCTTGTCTTGGATTACTCGTGTTGTTCACATTAACCCCGATTGGGCATAACACTAAAGGTGAGAGATATTCGGGACTGGAGTTGCAACAAGAGTCCGACAAGAGTTGATTGAGAGGGATACTTCGATCCATAAGACCGATAGTGACAATAACTAATTATCTAGAGTATGAAGGTTTAGTTAACTTCACCCACATTGACAATCCTAAGCATAATATGTCAAACCAAGCATAATCGATCAAAAGTTACTAAGCATCGACAATAAAACTAATAACATACTATCAAATGATTAATCAATGAACAAGTATGACACTAATAAGTATAGTACGTCAAAATAAGTATAACCGGTCAAAAGTTATTAAGCATCGTATATCAAACTAAGCACGTAATATCAAATTATATGTCAATGAACGATTAAGATCAAGGCATCTAATTCATAAAATTAGACAAAGTTAATCAAACTAACATTTAACAAACAATGAGTCATTCATCACATATCGAATAATGTTTCACGAGTATCTAAATACAAGAGTTAGATATACATGGTGGAACACATAATAAACGAGAAGAAAATAAAGAAAGACAAAAGTTAAGGTTGAAATCCTCTTTTTTCGATGATGGCACGAGGCTAGGATTGTCGGAAAATATGAATATGTATGTGTTGCCAATCTCCCCTTAGCAATTTCCTGATTTCCCCTTAACAGTGCAGATTAGGTGTCCCCTCAGTGCAACCAGAATTCCCTTTAGCAGCTAGTCTTCTTCTTCCTCTCAAAATAAAATCACCATGAAAGCTTCACCAAACTTTCTCTCTCTAAGATTTCCAACTCAAAAACTCAATCAAGCACAAGGAGCATCAAGGCAACGGAATGGAGAACAAAAGCCCTATAATTTCCGGCAAAAATAATGCCAGAATACCCACAAACGTGTCCGGCCAGACTTGGTTATAAATTGATTTTGCATCGAAAGATATGAGCTGATCCAAAGAAAATCTAGTTGTTTTAATTAGGAGACTTTGTCTAAATGCTAGTCATTTAGAAGGTAATTATGTAGAAAGTGGTGAGTTTTAGCAGGTCGGTTCATCTACTAGTTCTACGGTGGTGAAGCTAGGATCTCAACCTTGCGAAAGTTATTTTCGTTAATGGAGGACAAGAAAAGTCTTGCTTCAAAAGCAGAACGGGCTAAAATTGAAGGCAAGGCTTCTTTACTAGCTGCAGTTGATTACTATGTGAGCATGAAGAGTGACATCTTCATTTCTGCATCACCTGGAAATATGCACAATGCGATGATAAACCCTTATCTCTCATCAAATATTCTCTACAAAAAAGTTTTCGGAAGATTCTAATATTTTTTCATCATAACTTGTCTCATAATTTCAACAACAAAAAAAACTTGTCTCATTTGGAGTATTAATAACTGCGAAAACCTCGCACTCTTAGAGCATCTCCAATGAGACACTCAATCTCTAACACTTAGAGTGCCACATATGACTTTTTGGAGTTTTTGTTAAAAAATCATCTCCAATGGAACACTTTGTTACACACTCTATTATGAGTTGGACATATTTATTATAGAGTGTCTAGAGAGAGAATCTCTAAAATGAGAGTGTCTACTTGAGACTCTCTAAGTGTTACTTTATTATTTCAACCAATAGAAAACTTTGCTTTTCAACTACTTTTTATCTATTGAATTGAAGAGGGACATGTGTATTAAGTAAGAGATTTTAGAGATCTCCATTGGAGACCAAACAAATGTAGAGTGTCTCTATATTGACACTAGGAAAGAGAATCTTTATTTGAAACTTGACAACTAGATTTTTAGAGTGTTTATTAGAGTGTCCCATTGGAGATGCTCTTATAACGACCCAAAATGCAATTACCGGTGTCATCCACCTAGTCTCATGCAACGGTACAGACTAAGAGCATCTCCATTGGGACACTCAATCTCTAACACTTAGAGTGCCACATATGACTTTTTGGAGTTTTTGTTAAAAAACCATCTCCAATGAAACCCTTTGATAGACACTCTAATATGAGGTGGACACATTTATTATAGTGTCGACTTTTTGGAGTTTTTGTTAAAAAACCATCTCCAATGGAACCCTTTGATAGACACTGTAATATGAGGTGGACACATTTATTATAGTGTCCAGAGAGAGAAACTCTAAAATGAGAGTGTCTACTTGAGACTCTCTAAGTGTTACTTTAAAATTCCAGTCAATAGAAAACCTTACTTTTCAATTACTTTTTATCTATTGGATTGAAGAGGGACAGTGTATTAAGTATAAATACTTTAGAGATCTCCATTGGAGACCAATAAAAATTAGAGTGTCTCTATATTAACATTTAGGAAAGAGAATCTCTATTGACACTTGACAATTAGGATTTATAGTGTTTGTTAGAGTTTCCCATTGGAGATGCTCTGAAGGGTTTTGTTTTTGTTTTTTGTCAAACGATCCCACCAAAAAAACCCAGTGCTTACAAAGCTTGAGCTAACACCTATAGGCCGGTCTCAGACGCTTCTCCCAAGCGAGGCGGGATAGTTCATGGATCCTTTCTTATTTAGATTTTGGTCGGATCTGAGGGGGATCAAATCTCTCTTCTGCGACCAGCTAAAGAACCGTCAAAACCCCATACGACTCAAACATGTCCGACAAGTCAAAATATACTCGGACATTTGAATATTGTTTTTGATTAAATTTTGAGCGATGATATCTGGTGGGACATCGGACATACGAGCACTTGAAAACTATTAGGCCAAGCATGGGATTGTTAGGGCAGCTGTTTTTGAATAAGAGTATGGAATGGTCTAAGTTTCAACAGGCAGTACAAGATGGGCATAGAAATAGGCAAGGGTAGGGGTGGGAATTTTGCCCATGAGCCCAAACCCGCCCACGGGCACCCGAGCCCAACGTGGACCATGGACGCCCGCGCCCGTCTCGGACACAATCCGCCCAGCCCGCCAAATTTTGGTGGGCGGACATAGGTTAAAACCTCTACCCGCGCACCCGTCCATGCCCGCACCCACTTAACCTCACCCAATGATAACCAACCAAATTACATCAACTTTTTGAGTTGATGAAGCCCAATAGTCCATTTTATTAGGCCTAGTTGAGATGGTAAACAATATTTTTAAGGCCAATCACACGAACCCAATACATTGTTTCGCAATGGCACAAGAGAGTTCCTAGTAGGTTACTGAAGTAGTCTTTGGCTTTGAGGAAACAAAGAGTGGGATAAGTTTATATTATAACTCATGAGAATTCTTCATTAGTTTTCAATGTGAGATTAAATTCCTAAAAGGAACAACACAAATAACGTCTAGTTTTAATCCCACATTATCTCTTTAGGTGTTTGGAGACTTAATAAAAAGAGAGGAAGAAGTGTTCTTTCAAGTCATGAGATTACCCGCTACCCGCCCGCCCATACCCGAATTACCCGAGCTTCTTAATGGGCTTGGGCGGGTAATGGGCAAGGCGAATTTTAAAATTGTCCGCCCGATTAACCCGCTTACCCTAATAGCCATTCAAATTTGGTGCCCGACCCGCCCAGCCCGATGCTTCAAGTGTCCATGGACGCCATACCCTCCCAATTCCCACCCCTAGGTAAGGGCGAATCAGGTTAGTAAGTACCGAAGAAGGTTATCTTCCACTTTTGTTTGTGAATTAACTATATTTTTTCTCACATCTTGGGAAGTCATCAATAAGCAAGGATATCTATACCATTTATATGTGAGACAGAGAGAGGTTATCTTCCACTTTTGTTTGTGAATTAACTTTATAAAGCTAAACCTACAAGTTCAGTTGTCTTGGTTTTGTTTTTGTTTTTGGCCATCTTTATTTATCATCAAATATGTGTTTTGACTTTCGAGTGAGCATGAGGAAGAAGAGATAAAATTAGAAAGAAAGGTTGACCTGGATGTTTAGAGAGAAGTAGAAGAAGCAATCAAATGAAAAAAGGAAAACTGAAGTAACTTTTAGCCACCATATAAAACAATTATGTAAAGCCAACTGGATTATCTGTACGAGAAAAGTTGTTCGGCCCAAGTTGGCCGGTCTAAGTCAGACCTTAGCTAACGTGGCCCACCAACTCGGACCAAATCCCATTTCCTTGGAGAGAGATGGAACTCTGTCAAGATCAGACAACTCAATCACAAGATGAGAGGGGTCCAAGTTGAATAAGCCATCTATCTCACAGAAAATTAAAAGTTTTGAGAGACTCATAACTTCTCTTCAAGTTTTTACACAAACAAAAAAGATCTAATTAACAGATTGATTTCTCTGATGAATATGGAAGAATTTCTGAAATAAGAAGTTGATTTCTCATGAGATGGATCAAGTTTAAGGTGGCTAATATATGCAAACCAGAATCTGAAAATTCAACCAAAAAAGGAAAATATCATTTTAAGTTTAAGGTGGCTAATATATGACAAACAACACTCAACAAAAAACAATTAGAGTAAACAATTATAAGGACTCAAATAAAAACAAAAAACAATATTAAAATTAAAATTAAAATATAAACAATAAATTTTATAAGAAAAGAAGGAACGCCTTCTTCACCATTACTATAACGGCACACTAACGTAAGAATTGCAAGTTATACATTGCAACCGAACATTAACGGCCCCCAATTTCTAAAGGAACCATTGCTTTATTCTCGCCAACTGTATTACTAGTACTACCAACGTAAGATAATTCAGATCTTCCTTCTTCTAACAAGTAAATCTTCTCTTCTTCATCGTCATTTCCTACAAACTCGTCGAAAACCCACTTATGATTGAAAGACCTTTTCATCAGTCCATCCAACACCATAAATGCTTCTTTCATTTTAGGTCTACTTTCTCCTTTTATTCTTAAGCATCTCTTGGTTAGTTCTGCAACTTGTTCCACTTGATATCGCTGCTCATCATTTTCAGTATTCGCAAACTTATGGTCGCGAATATGAAACAACCGATTTTCTCTCATCGAAGATAGGAAATAATTAGCTAAGTTTCGGTGATCTTGGTGTCTAGCAAGAGAAACTGCCATTTCTCCTGTGAGAAGTTCTGCAAGTAGAACTCCGAAACTATACACATCACTTTTCTCTGTTAGTTGTCCCGTAAGAAAGTATTCTGGGTCCATGTACCCAAAAGTTCCTTGAACTGCCGTATTTAGTAGTGTTTGATCGAAAGGGACTAATCTTGATGCTCCAAAATCTGATACTTTAGCTTTGTAATCATCGTCTAAGAGTATGTTACTTGACTTAATGTCCCTATGAATTATAGGTATAGAAGCATCTGAATGTAAGTATGCAAGTGATCCTGCCACCTCTGCTGCTATTCTTAAGCGGTCATTCCATAAAAGATTTAATACTTTTCTCTCATTATTGTCGTGCAAATGTTCAAAAAGAGTTCCATTCGTAATAAACTCGTAAACTAGTAAGGGAACTTCGGATTCTAGACAACAACCCAAAAGACGAACCACATTTCTATGGTTGATTTGTGATAAAACAACCACTTCGTTTATAAATTGGTCAATTTGAGTCCTGTCAATCACTTTTGATTTCTTAATAGCAACGACTTCTCCGTTAGACAAGACTCCTTTATAAACGGTACCATATCCTCCTTGACCAAGAATTTGAGTCTCGTCGTAATTGTTGGTTGCTTTGTTCAGTTCGGCGGTTGTAAATATTTTCGCAATTGACTTACTACTTCTACCATTTGTGCCACTTCTAATTTCTTCGAATTCTTCTTCTCGTTCATGAAGGAGTTGTTGCAACATCAAACCTCCATTTTGCATAAAAAATTTCTCTCTAACCTTGAGGAATCTTATCTTCATATACCACAAATATGACCAAAAGCTGCTCAGGAGTAAGACTACCAAGCCTACAAAACTAGCTGCATAGGAAGGTAATTCATATTTATCAATCAACATTTGCATTTAGCAACCAAACGTCCAAACCTCAACGTTTTGGACTAACTGTTAAAAGCACCTCCTCTCAAAATAACCACCATCACTTTTGTGTTTGACTTGAAATCGGTGGATTTGGACTGATCTTGAGTCCACTGATTTTAAAAGGGTGCAAAAGACATTCTTCTTCTCGGTTCTCTATCGCTTAAATTAATGCTATGATTCCGAAAGAATCTGACGAATTATTTTTACGGAACGACGTGGCACCCAATGTTTGAAATTTTGACTTAATCTGGGCCGTTAATCTCTTCACGGCCAAGATTCAATTCTTTGACGGTGATGTTTTTAGTAAGAGAGAGAAAGAATACCGGACTGGTTCTACTCCTACTTCTCTCTCACTTTCTCTCTCTAAAACTCCCTCGCAACACCTTCAAGTTTTGATTAGCTTCCTCAAACTCATTAAACTACAAATCAATTTTGAGATCTAATAAGATCAACTTGAAGAAATCTTAATTTGAACATAGGCAAACCAATTTTTGAAGATGTGTTATGGGTTTCAAAAGGACAACCTTTAAATCAGTAGCAAAAATCCTATAACCAAAATCAGTAGAAAAGAAATCCTAAAATCATGGCACAAAACCCTAATTGGTCTATGTATAAACAGCAAAAAGCCCAAAATCTGTTAAGAAAGATCATAATATCACTAGAAAATCTCAAAAGTTGAGAGAATTTAAAAAAAAAATCAGAAGAAAACTTGGATCTTTCATTCTCTCATATCTCCCATTTTTCCTCTCTCCCCTACTCTCTCTCTCTCTAAAAAGTGAATGAAAGAAGAAATAGGTAATAAATCTTGGCTCAATTTTGTTTTGGCCCCAATTGTTTACCAACATATCGTTTTGTTGGCCCCTACAATCGTCTCCGAAGTCGATTTGACCGTCAAAGGAAAGAAAAGTTCAACTTTTTCCGGAAATACTCATTGAGGAGTAAAATATAATTAATCCTAAACAAGTATTAAAATATTAATTCCACATCATCTCCCTTTGTATTTTTCACTTCATCTCATCCATCCTCAACTTCATCTTTCCCTCTCTTTACTTTACCCTTCGTCTCTGGCATAAAGTCGTCGACCAGAGGTTGTCAGCTTTTATAGATAACTTTTCGTCGGAGCAGAACGGTGAAGTGGAGGGTAGAAGAGATGAAGTGAAAAAGAGAAAAGAAGAGATGAAGTGAAATTAAAGTTTTAACACTACTTTTAAATTAATTTCATTTTGCCTACTACGTATATTTCTGTACAAAATTGAAATTACTTTTGCTTTTAGAGTCTTTATAGGGGCCAAATCAGACAGCTGGTCATAAATTAAGAGCCAAAACAAAATTAACTTGTAAAAGTGTATCTTCTTTGGTCAAATCCTCATAAAACTATCTTTTCAATATTAAAAAATTACTTACCTATAATTATTTGAGTAGATTCAAATCTCCTCTGGGGAATCGGGGGATTCAGGGGACTCGGGGGATAGCAATCAAATTCGTCAGAGTTTGTCAGGTTCTTGGAACTATAACCATCTGGGCAAGAACATGTATAGCTACCAACAGTGTTTTTACAGTTGTTTGATTGTCCTTTACACTTATGGTCGCATTCATTAATATCTAAAGAAAAAGAATTAAAAAAACCATAATTATAATCCAAATTATTCCGAAAATTAAGTTGATATCAGAGATGAATATGACTATTACCTTGACAACTACCTGGAGTGTTCGTAAGGTACGGATTACCTTCATATCCTTGCTTGCATTTGCAACGATAACCAAGAGCATCTCCTGGCGCGTAGCAATCGGTATTCGGCCCACACGCATAGCTAGGTGAGCCTTTTTTAGCTTGATCGCATGTTTCTGTCCCAATAGTCCAACTCAATATTGCAGGAGCATAGTGATAAGCGTCTTCATCATATTCGTTTATATATGATGTTGTAAAATTGAACCATTTTTTTTCAGCTATAAAGGCCGTATTACATTCATCGGAATTGTTTTTCTTTTTAAGGTACATAATGGTGGCGTTAAATGTGTCGACGCCTTTCGGGATGTCGGTCTTGCAGCAACCGATGCCCGAGCAAGTATGATTCACTACATCATCTATACTCTCACAAGTAGACAGACATCCTGTGGCAATATTACCTACTGATGTTCCCTGGAGAACAGCCAAGTTGTTGCAACCGATACCAAAAAACTCGTTTTTAGTATCTGAGAATGTGAATTTGACAAGTTCGGCCCAGGTATTTCCATCCCTACCGTTACAATCGGTGCCCATGTATAGATCTACTTTTAATTCCCCGTCCATTGATATGCTTGTGACGTTTATACTACCGTACAACAGCGTTGGGGGATTGGAAGAGTAGTTGCAACTTAAGTTAAACGGTTGGTACCAGAAGTAATTAGGTTCATAATGGTAACAACCTCCGCCGATGCCAAATGGGTAGGGAATGCTAATACCGCCGCATTCTTGTATGCACCCTGGCTTTATGGTGCTGCTGATCATCATGGTCGCCATTGTCATCGGTACTAGTAGTGATATTAAGATGGGTAGAAGCAGAAGCAACATTGATGAGTACTCTATTGCAACCATACTTAATGGGACTCAATTTTGTTTATGGTCCTATTATGAATCCTAAACCTATATATATAGAGAGAGAGACGGAGAAAGAGGATTTTCGTTAAAAGACAATTCTTTTGGAGATTCTTTTTAGATTTTTTTTGTTAATTTTTAAATTCCTTTTTCTCTGCTTGACCTGCTTACTTTATTTACATCCACAACTTTGAGAAGGAAAAAGACTACAAGAAATTTGTTTTGGACATTTCTTGTCCTTTTCCTTCACTTGTTTTCTTTACTTGACTTTGCTTGACGTGTGGGGGGGTCTTAAATATTAGGAAATTAGGCCCAAAGCTTAGAAAAAAAATCGCATTTTGCAAAAATATAATTTTACCTCCAAAATGAAATGTTCCGCCCACATCAACGTCAAAAATATTTTTTAAAATCTTATTTTGCTATCAACAATTTTGTAAATTTCTGAACAAATTCGTTTTTCCTCAAAATTGTTTTGCAAAAATGTTTCGCATTTGATACACTAACATTTTGGCTATAACATTTTCTGATTTGTCTTGTGAAGAAAGAAATGGTTTCTGCATTTTTTGTTTTGCATTTGACAGAAACATTTAGACTAAAACATTTTTTGATTTGTCTTTTGCAAAAATTAAGATGTTATGCATATTGTCCTTTGTGTTTGACAAACCAATTAACTGACAAATAATATTTTGGCTAATGCATTATATATATTGTCAACATTTTATAACAAGTCAGGACATTATTACGCATGTTGTCAACATTTATCGTAACACAATTATATATGTTGTAAACAATTTATGACAACATATTTATATATGTTGTCAACATATTAGGGCAAAAATTGTATTACGAAAAAATATGGTTGTCTTGTTAACAAAATAATTATACATGTCGTTGACATTTTGAAAAGTGTTCAAAAAACTTTTCAAAAATGGGTTGTTTTGCATTATTATTTTCGAGTGAGTTTTTTTCCTATTAGAGCCTAGATTTTGGGTTTTTCATGCATTCTCATGGAGTCTTTTCAAATCACTCACTATATAAGCTCTTAAATATCCTAATTTCATGGTCATGTTAGGACGAAGAACAAATAAATTAAGCAAAATAATAATAATAATGAAAGTAAATCTATAAATATAATACAACAGATCTACGTAATTTGATTGATGAGACTTTGTCCACGAGGGACAATGATGCTATGATCTTCATTACGAATGAAAAAACAAAATTACTGTGTGAATTTACTAAAATCCTCGCACTCGGTCACCTCTAATTCTCTCTCTAGAATTGAAAACTAGATACCCATTTAGATTGATAACAATCTTTTATAAAACTATGACAAACATTAAACATTAATTAGGGACGCGAGCCAAAATTTGAAAACTATCTTTCGAATTCCAAATTGAATTAGATATTACCCTTATACGTAGCAAATCCAACAACTTTGGGTATTAAAATAGAAATTGCTTCTCACATATCTTGTCCTTTCGCTTAGTTTTTTTTTGTTAGACTTGCTTGGCGTTTAATGGAGTCAAGACCGTGTGAAGTCCAGATCAGTCACTATATGTAAGCTATTAAATATCCCAACTTTTTGGTCATACTTATGACGAAGAACAAACAAGTTGAGAAAAGTAATAACAAAACTAAATAAATAGTATAATAAAGATGAGACCTTCTTTACGAAGAAAAATGATGCAACAATCACTATAAATGAAAACAGGACAACTTTTTAAACTAGGAAAAACTCATTTGCATCCATAAAACCCCTTTATAAGCTAGGACGAATAAAAGTAAACGTTGCAAGCTAAAATGTGAAAACTATTTTTCGGATTACAAATTGGATTAGATATCGACCCATATCCAAAGCGGATTCAACATATCTATTAGGTAGCTCAATATCTAGTGAGAGACCTGTGTTTGAATCGGCCTATCCTTCAACTAGGTATGTAAGATCAAACACAATGGGGGCTCTCACGTCTGAGCTCCCCCCATTGTGGAAGTTAGGACGAACAACAGTAAACGCTGCAACTTAAAAATTTGGAAACTATTTCTCGGCTTGCAAATTGGATTAGATATCGACCCATATCTAGAGCAGATTTAACATATCTATTAGGTAGCTCAATATCTAATGAGAGATCTCCTGAGCTCCAATTCGATTGTGGAAGTTTGGGAAATTTTGGGAGCCCCTAAAATTTTCAATTCCAATAATAATTTTGTTAATAGGTCTAAAAGAATATGCAGCTCAACCTTTACTCTCACATGTATATTTCTTTTACAATTACGAATATATTCCATCCTTATAATGCATCAAAACTAACTGATCAATGTCGTATGATTGTATACTGTACACGTCTAATCTTGTATTTTTGTTAGTTAAAAAGGTTAGGGAAAGGAAAAGTAGGTCTAAAAGGTCCATAAGTAATAGAGATTAGAGGGTCATTACGGAGTAGTAAGAAAGCAAAGGATGATTGTCGAAATTGCCCAAATTTAAAGGTCCAAGAGAGAATACTAAGAACAATCGTATTTTTCTTGGGGATTTAGTTATTGCCCCGATTTAATTAGCGATATTAGGAATACACTCCTAAAACGATTATCGTTCAGGCGTTAACCTCCAAAGACTAATTTCTTATCAAATGCTCGTTATATGAGGGGCGTACAAATGACACACTTCCTCTAGGACGAAACTATCCTCGTCTTAAGACTTCTCTTCCTTCTCTACCATTACCATCTTTATTTTCTATACCAAATAACCTGTTGGGACTTCCCAACAAGCTGTCGGGAACTCCCAAGGTCTATAAATGGGGGTTGGGTGTCCGGGAGGGTGGGACTCCCAACAGTAGTATTGGGGTTGGATCCCCTATTTAATGGGGATCCACCCCTATACACCTCCACCATTCTATTTATCTCAATCTATCTTCTCTCTATTGCTCTCTTCTCCGTTAACTATATATCTTTCTCTCTATCAATTATCTCTATTTTCTTTTCAACGGCTAGTCTAAAACCAGAATACAATAATGAAAGTTTTTTTAGATTTGTTAAATAATTGTCCGAAAGTTGATTTACCGAATGAAGAGGTCGAAGAAATTTTCGATTTAATGAAACACTTAACTCATCATTTTCCGTAAAGCGTTATAGCCACGTAGATGATATTGTGCTCGTTTATTTACTATCGCCACTGATGCGATTATTGGAAATGATCAAAGAGCGAGTACTTTTTGAAACAAGATTGCCGAACACTTCAACGAAAGTACAAACCAGAATCGTGCTCCGAAGGGTCTTAAATGTCGTTGGAACAAGATTAACAAACAATGCTCGTAGTTTTGTGGTCATTTGGCATTGTTGCAAAAGAACCCAAAAAACAGAGAAAATGATAATGATCGGGTAATTACTCTTGATATTACATTTTTTATTTTTTACAACATTATTTTTTACTTTTTACAACATCAAGATGGGTAGAAGCATTTCAACAAAAAAAAGATGGGTAGAAGCAACGTTGATGAGTGCTCTACTGCAAATATACTTAATGGGACACAATTTTGTTTATGCTCCTGCTGTCGGAATCCTTAACCTATACTTAATAGAGAGAATGAAAACTCTCATTAGAAGACAATTATGTTTGATCATTTTTTTTGTTAATTTTCAAAATTCGTTTTTCTCGCCTTGACCCGGTTACTATATTTACGTCCACAAATTTACGAAGGGTATTGATTAGAAGAAATTTCTTTTCGACATTTTTTGTCCTTTCACTTGACTTGTTTTTGTTCTCTTGACTTGTTTTATACTTGATGTTTAAATGGGGTCATGAAGTCTTTTCAAATCACTCACCATATAAGTTCTTGAATATCTTAATTTTGTGGTCATGTTATGACTGAAGAACAAATAAACTAAGAAAAGTAATGATGAAAGTAAATTTATTATATAAAACGCAATGTTTTTTGCTGACAGGGACAAACCAAAAGATAAAACAAACCGTCTGTTGTGTTTTTTTTTTTTTTTTCAGATATTAGCCATTAGATCTCTTACCTACCTAAAAAAAATACAATTCGTTCACCCACTCACTAAATCTATTGTACAAACCCACGATAATTTTTGACCGTTCAATTTCCACAGTTAAATCTCAACCCTTAATTCTTATCTCAAATTATAACCACTATCATAAAATTAATGACAGATTAAATTTATACTAATGACCATTTTCACAATTTATTATCTCCATAACTTTTTCAATATCAATTGTGTTTTAGGTTATGAAATCATAACCCTTAGATCTTAATTCCTAAAATCTCCTAAAATCTTAACCTTGATATCTCCCTCATAACCTCTTATCTCTATAATTTCCAAAAAGTAATTGTCGTTCGGTTATAAAAGAAGAAGATTAATGAATTTTATCCCCCAATCCTTTCTCTATATATACTTTCCTCCTACAATCTTTTTTTCTTATACTTCTATCTCCCTCTTTCTTACCAAATTTCTTATTTGTTAGTAGAAGAAATTTTGTTAACTTTTGTTAATATGTAATTTCTTATACTTCTATCTCCCTCTTTCTTTCTTATACTTCTATCTCCCTCTTTCCTCCTACAATCCTTTATATGTAACTAGTAATGTAATTTTGTTAATATGTAATTTTTGTCCATATGTAATTAGTAATTTAATTTCGATTCAACATTAGTTTTTCTTAGTTGATTTAGTATTAGGTTTTCTTAATTTTGTTAATATGTAATTAGTAATGTATGATTAATACATAAATTCAGTATATATAGATCTTTTATTAATATTGTGTATTCTTCATAACTTGACTGAAATATTTAATTATAAATACAATTGTTGCTAAATGATAAATCTCCTTCTCTCTACGTGTATCTCTTTCTCTATCGATCTACTTTATTTTCGCTTTCTATGTTAATCTTTCTAAAGTGAAAAATTAATATTTTTAAGAGTTATTTTCATTTTGGCCCCCTACTTTGTGACTAGCTTCCTTCTTGGCCCCCTATTTTTCATAAATTCAATTTTGGCCCCATATTTTCCAGTAAATGCCATAAATACTTTTCCTAATTTCAAAATAAAAATATTAAAAAAAGTGATATTTCCACGTCACCTATTTTTAAGTAAATGCCATAACTACCCAAAATTTTTTCTCTTTTTTTTCCATGTTTTTAATATTTTTATTCCGAAATTAGGAAGGGTAGTTACGGTATTTACCTGAAATAGGGGTCAAAATTGAATTTATGAAAATAAGGGGCCAGAAAGGAAGTTGGTCACAAAGTAGGGTGCCAAAAAGGAAATAACTCTATTTTTTATTGAAGTTTTGAATTTCAATCTTTTTGTATCGTTTCAATATTTTTCATTGAAGTTTTTGAATTTCAAACTTTTTTGTATCGTTTCTAGATTTGAAAAGCATCTATTTTGAAGAGTTAGTTGTTATTCTTTCTCTGATTTTACGATTTAAATCTATTACTTTTTTTACTTTTCAATTTTTTTTTGTGATGAGTAAGAGTCAATTAGGTGGTAGTCTTATAATCTTGTAACTAGACTTTACAATTATGTAAACAGATGGGTACGCATAATAGATATATATATATATACATATATCTTTGTCAGTAATTTTTTAATAGGATTTTCTTAGTTATAAATTTTCTCTTGATTTCTTCTTTAAATTTCAATAGAATTGATTTTTTTATCAATTCTTTTGAACAATTCGAATTACCTCTTGTAAAAGTAAAATGAATTTTTATCTTAATTATACGACCTGAAAACTTCTGTGAATTTTTATGCTGCTTCCAAAACTAATTATCGATTTCAGACTTTTTTCAATTAAAAACTATTAACTTATTTAAAATTTTTTATTTATGATCTTATGTTCGCCATGTTCTTCTTGTTTCTTATTGTTTGTAAATGTGATATACTTAGTATTCGTCAGTAAAAAATCATTGACTTTCTATGATTTGTAAGAAATAATTGTACGTGCCATGGGGGCACGGGTTATAACTAGTCCATATAACAAAACGCAATGTTTTGTGCTGACTGGGACAAACTAAAAGACTCTGGTCGTTCGTTGTGATTTTGATAAGATATTCACCCTTTGATTTATTACTCACCTTAAAATTGACAAATTAGGTGGTAGTCTTATAATCTTGTAACTAGACTTTACAAATTATGTAAACAGATGGGTACGCATAATAGGTATATATATACATATATCTTTGTAAGTAATTTTTTAATAGGAATTTCTTTGTTATAAATTTTCTCTTGATTTCTTCTTTAAATTTCAATAGAATTGATTTTTTATCAATTCTTTTGAACAATTCGAATTACCTCTTGTAAAAGTAAAATGAATTTTTACCTTCAGTATACGACCTGAAAACTTCTGTGAAATTTTATGCTGCTTCCAAAACTAATTATCGATTTCAGACTTTTTTCAATTAAAAACTATTAACTTATTTTAAATTTTATATTTATGATCTTATGTTCGCCATGTTCTTCTTGTTTCTTATTGTTTGTAAATGTGATATACTTAGTATTCGTCGGTAAAAAATCCTTGACTTTCTATGATTTGTAAGACATAATTGTACGTGCCATGGGGGCACGGGTTATAACTAGTCTATATAAAAAAACGCAATGTTTTGTTTGACTGGGACAAACTAAAAGACTCTGGTCGTTCGTTGTGATTTTGATAAGATATTCACCCTTTGATATATTACTCACCTTAAAATTGACAAATTTATTGACCCACTAAATGAGAGAATGTAGGTCAAGGGTTCGAGGCACACGCTTACCCATTCAAAAAAAAGGAAAAAAAAAGAATGTAAATAAACTAGTTAAATCTGAGTCGTCAAAGATCATCATCTACACCGTTGAGTTTAACCAGTTTATTAACCAATTTATTTTCTTTATTTGCCGAATATCAATCTTCTTCATAAATTTCCTTCCGAACTTACCGTCTCCCAGGAATATCAATCTATATTTGCGGAATATCAATCTTCTTTATAAACTTGGTGGCCAATACGTCGACAACCGTTTTTCTTATATGGACAACTATCTTATGTGGACAACCAAAATGATTAATTTTTTTTTATGGACACCAGTTTCTAAGGGGACAACTCTCTATTATTTTCACTCAAGTCCTCTTAGAATTAGATGTATTATTTTAACACCTCCCTCTTTTCTCCATAAATCCTAAGTAAGTTTGGTCTTCTTCTACTACTTCATCTTCATCATCAACCCAAAATTCTAGAGAGAGAATTATTTTGGAGAAGATTATGACATCAAACAAAGGGAAGGGAATTGTTGAAGGATATTCCTAGCCAGAAAGATCAGATCTAAAAACCCTGAAACCCGTTAAACTTTTAAAATCTAGAAATCAAAATTTTCAAAACCCTAGATTTTTTTTACAAACAAGTAGAGTTGATCGTGCTTCGTGGAAAATCGACAAAACACGAGAGATCTTAACTTTTCGCTTTTTGTAAAAAAAAAAATTCTGACTTGCCAATTTCGTAGGTTTCCCACGAAAATTTGGCAAGACAAAAGGTAACTTGCCACGTGGATTTCCCACAAAATTCTGGAAATTTCTTCTTCAATTTGAATTTTCGCTTTGAAATCGTTTTGTATTCTTTCAAACTACCCAAATGAAAATACAAATAAAATTAAAAAAGTTAGAGTTTCACCTCATCAGTGTAGGGTTTGATTAAAACCCATCCAAGGTTTGATAAAAAACAACGGGAAGTAGTATAAACTATATAGTTCACTAAAAAAACAAAGAAAAGTGGTAGAAACTATAATTTACTAAAAAACAAGAGAAGTGAAGATTGATGAGTTTTATCTTCTTCATTCATTTAGGGTTTGATAAAACACAAAAAGAAGTGGTAGAAACTACTTTTAGTAGCAGTAAAAGAATAAGAATAAGACTAAGAAGAAGGAAGAAGAAGAAGATGATGAAGTAGGAGACAACTTTGGTTTTAATTTTGAAATATTATTTTGTTAATGGCCCACAAGTTAGTAACTGTTTGTATTTAAGTCTTTTTGGAGTTGTCCCCTTATTAAATCAAAGTATTTTACTGTTTAGTTCTTTCTGTTTAAATTTTGTAAGGTTTTATTTGTCCCGATAACTCTCATATGGCTGACTAATAACTTTAATATGATCCATATTTTTCTTCTTTGCTCTCTTTTCTATTGTGATAAATTGAGACCTGCAAAGTTTATGATTGACGCACACTAAGTGTTCGGTCAATTTCCTAAATGAACTCATTACATTATCCCGTTTCTTCAAATTTCACTAAATTGTCAAATTTCCCTGAAACTGTAGCTTCTAATTGTGAAATCTCTTTTTCCACTTAAGCTATTTTGATTGAGTCCCTTGGTGGCGGTTACTCCATTAACGAGAATGGATCAATTAGGTATCTTTCCATATTCATCTACATTCACATCCTACTCTATTTGGGGCTCTCTTATGAAATTTTGAGTAAGTTTCTTCTTCTTCCTATTATGTAGCATTTATATGCTATTGCTTTTTCTTTTGGGTCTAAACTTTTTTTATTTCCTTGGATTGATTATTATAGAAGTTTCCTTAGATGATATATATTTATCCTCTTATCGGTTATAAATTTGGTCCTCTTGGTTTTGCAGACGCTAATGAAGAAGAAACGACTTTAAGGGAGGAGCTTCAGTTTGTGATACCAGTTTCAGATAAGCATATTAACCTTTTTATATCGTCTGCTCAATATTTTTCATCTAAAGATATTGTTCTATATGGAATTATAAACTTTTTCATTTTATACATGTGATTCTTCGGATGTTTTGCGTTCCCTAAGTTTTGATACAGCACTTTTGTTATCTTTTGATGGAGAAGGGAATTTGATATCTTAAAATGAGATAAATACTGCACTGATACAAAAGAAAAGGTTGTCTAACTTTACGAGGTTATTATTTTGCTCACTGTAATATTTGAATGTTATCGACAGGTTATTGGTGGAATCGTGAACGAGAATGGGTGTTTATTTGTTAAAGTCACTCATGTTGGATCAGATACTACACTATCCCAAATTGTTCAGCTGGTTTAATCTGCTCAACTTGCTAGAGCTCCTGTTCAAAAATTGGCTGACCAAATTTCCGAAGTCTTCGTTCCCGTGGTATGTATTTCTCTTGATTTAATACGTTAGTGTGATATATGATTCAAGTTATAAGGTTTTTCAATGTATCTTTGAGTCTTTATAAGATTAACTAATAGTTATTCGACTCAAGCTACAGATATGATGGAGGATTTAAATATTTTGGGTGAGGTCAACTGATGTTCAGTGTTTCTTAGAATTTTAATATGCTTTCAGATGAAAAACGTGGTTTTGACCATCTTTCGTAAAAGAGACTTGAAGAGAGATGAAAGAAATGAGATTAAATTCTAATGCAATTTGTTGCATTAAACATCGCTTATTTTACTGTATCTGGAACTACTTACGTGCCAATTACGTCAAAGTGGAAGATAGTACGACACAAGAATTTAGTTATTAGGTCTCATATCGTACTGAGATTGATGCAACATGAATGCACTCTTAAGACTATCAGGACTTCGTGAGTTGTCTACACTATAGAAAGTAGAATGCAAATTCTGCTCTTACTTTCTCTGACATTGTAGCAGAAGAATGTCTTGCTACTCTTTTGTCTGACCACTCCATCCAACGAACAAATACAATTCGGATACTTGTATGTTCTTGACAGTTTTTCTGCTCCTCTATGTCATTTTGTTGAAATTAACTTGATTCAGGAACTATTGTTATATTAACAGTCACTGAAAATTGAGGAACACTATCTGTAGATATTATGTAATTGAATGATAAGTAGTACATTTATCAATTTAATATTGTTATGATTTATTTGTAAAACACATGGTAATCTCCAATGCCTTATCATCTCTGAACTGATCTAAACACATGGTAGCGGTTTTTGTAGGGATTTATACCCTTATACTAGTGTTTATAGCGGAAATAAGACATCTAATGTCTACACTAGTATCCCCAGGATCACATGCAAAACTAGTAATTAATCTAATGGAGATAGTAGATTACCTTAATCGCTTTTCCCTCGAACTAGTTGAATTGATTGAAGAAGACCAAGAGCTTCAAGTGTAGCTCCTCTACTTGGGACACGAGCAATCAATTTGATCTCCCACCTTGTTGTATAGCTGGCACACCAATGGTGGTTGGAAAGAAGAACACCTTCTTCTTTGACTAGATTGATAGTAATGGGAATTAGCTCACTTTCTCCTCTCTACTTGATGTGGTAGAGTAAGAAAGCTTAGAGAGAAATTCCACACCTTATTCTCTGCCCTAAGAGTGTTTATATAGAACCCTAATAAGAATCCACCTCCTTTTAGGTTTCCTAAAACACCCTTTAGAATAAGATTTAGGGAAATAGTCGAAAATAACAACTATTGGTATTTTCTCAATTCCCTAAGGAGGAGGTTCCCAAACACCACGAAAATTGTCAGATATAATGTTTATTATATCAGCAACTAACCCTCCAAAATTCAGCCCAATCCGAGTCCTAGAAGTACCCGAACTGGTCTAGGCCCAAAAACCCTGTTTTTGGCCTTTTTGTACTATCTTTGCCTAATTCCTTTTTAGGCCTATGAGATATGTTTATGGGACACTCCCATGATTATATCTCACTCCCACTAGTCATATCCTAGATCAATTTGTCACTCTTATGTGTAACCCGTTGTAGGATCCGATCGAAGTTAGCCGCGAATTACTTCGTAATTCGACGATCGTAGTTGGTCTCTAGCTACAACTCTACGATCCCTAAATCAATCGGACTTGATGATCTTCCACATCAATTGTCCTATCCGACAATTTGTTCGCATTGTCACCTTGGTCGAAGGACATCTCCTTCAACTCCTTCAGACTCCCACTTGGACTTTAAACAAGTGCAATGCCTCGATTCCCGTGTCAATTTAGTATCCCATCTGATACGTCACGTCATTCAGACTTTCTTGATATCCGAGTACAACTGTAAAAGACAAACGATTAACTTTAATCCGTTTGAGCGCGACCACGCATTTTCAGTTGCTACTCATCAAGTGGCCTTGAGACACTTTGTACCTAATGTGATTAGGGTGACACAATCCATTCTTGCGCTCCCACTTAACTTCATGTCTATCCTGTCCTTCCCAGTATCCGTCTTTATAACCTCCTTTTACGGCGCGGCGTTTAACGGAACCAAAGTCGGGCATTCCTTACATAAGATGAGTGGAGCACTCATGTTTTGAGGAATCTCTCCAATTGTCTTTATGTGAAGTATTGACGTTCATCACGAGTGATGTACTTCTCATTTGAGGGTTATCCAGTGTATAAACCTTTTACACACCCACGTAGTCGAATAGAATATACTATTCATATAGCCCATGAAACTGCGCTATCCCATCGACTCCCGTGCTAGTCTTCGTGAGTCATTGTTGTCCATGCAATGACCTGGACCAGGGATTTTTGATAATAATTATTTCAAGTTCACTTAATAGGGTTTCATTCATCAGATCACGTATCTGACAAACCTATTGAGAACGTTTTATTATCGATGGACTGTCGTTTAAACACTAAACCAAGTTTAGACGACTGGTGAAATAATTCTTATTATTTCTGATAACGAGAGTTGTAAATCTGAGCCTCTTCCGTAAAACTCCTTTTACCCACTCAGTTTTACTTGTCGAGGTTTAAAATTATACCTCATGCCTTAGACTGTGTATGAATCTCATACTATGTCTAAGGTGACAGTTTAGTTTGACTACCGTGGTAGTCGGTTTTAAACTTTGCTTATTATCAATTAATTTGAAGATTACTATCTTCAACCTTGATAATATCTAGTAATCTTTACTAGAGTTAAGGCCTTTAATTCTTTGTGTAGTATTTGCAACAGTTCCCGGCTTAAAACACTTTTAGCCTACTTTCCTTCCATGTCTGGAAGTTTGCTACGATGACATGTTCAACTTTGTACTACTTCATCCTTTAGCCTTCTAGGATGTACTAAGTAGTGTTTCGGTTTTCCAATCCGAATTCGGATGTTTAAATGCTAATCATGTCCAACTCGTTTCGATCTCGGACGAGAGAGTTATGGCTATTTTAACGAACAATGCGCAGTTAGGAAAATTCTGCTTTGTTGTTGTTCGTATTTTTATGAATTTCGAAGATGACTAACTTGGAATTTGGCCGAGACCTTTAGTAACTAAATGTTAAGGATATAAGTAAGTTTCCAACACTATTTCATCGACTTGATTTGGACATGGCTATGAAGTTAGACGATGGATCGATATTCGGTTATAGTTGAAGTCGTCGTGAGTTAGCGGTTTTGCTATTGTTTTAAAGATTTCATCGTTTTCTTTTAATTATTGTTTTTGTCGTATGAAGGTTCTTATCGAAGAACCTAATGTTTATCTTTTTTATTTATGGATTGGGAGAGGGGGGAGCCGGAGCTTATCGTTGACGATGATACTACGGTTTCGGCGGAGCAGAAGTACCGCCAGGTAGGGGTTCTGAATCCATTTCTCAACATGGTTTTATAGATAATGAAATGTGCTAAGTCGTATAGTTATATATGCGCCATTATAACTAGAGTTTAGGCAGCATGAAACTCAATTTTAGTTATGAACTGAAATATGCTGGAATGGTTTTGTTGTGATACGAGAAATGTTTTCGAACTGTTTTGCGATGATTGCGAACTACTTGGGATTTTGTTGTATGTGCCCGACTGCGGATTATGTCAGCCTACGGGCACGTAGCCATTGAGGGTAGGATGACATGTGGACACGGTTGTGATCCGTGTGAGACCGGTGAGGTGGGCGACACTAGTCATGAGACCTGTGGGAGTAGAGTGCTTCACTTGCTGGCCATTG